>ML682057.1:5181509-5472797 GCA_007922195.1 Podocnemis expansa | reverse complement strand
CAGAGCTACAGTGGTTCCACAGGTCCACTAGTGCTCGCAGCTCTGCTGCTGGTGCTTTGCATCAGGAGAGGTCTCTGTTGTGCTTACTGGGGCTTAACAGCGTTGGTGCTTTAGAGCCCTGAGCCACAAGATGGAACTCAGGCAGGAGTGTTTTGGACTGATACCATCACTCAGCCAATTAGGCTTTCTTAGAAGCATGCACTTTGAGTTGGAATTCAGTTGGCCGAATGGTGCAGCCTCCTTGGACTGAAATCTTCATGCAACCACACTCAGGACTTTTGAGCAAAGCTCGAGGCTGTCAGTCAAGCCTGACGCTAGGGTGCCCTTGTAATCCACTAGAGATGTTGTTACACTCTCTGGAGGTGAGTGAAAGAGATGACTCCTAGTGCAATAAGAACAACGTCCAAAAGGCCCCCTGGTATCCATTAGTAGTGGGAGAGATCTCCAAAGTCCAGAGGCAAATGCTTCACCTTTTATACAACTCTGAATGCCCACTCATATCCCCTCATCCAGTCCCAAAAAGAATAATTCCATCCTTTTGCCCATATTTAGACTGGTGAGTCCTTACCTTAACGGTGTCTGTACCTAGTTTTGACCAGTTTTGGTCAGTTAACTGGGGGGGGGGGGGAGTGAGGGAGTTCAAAAGTATAAAATCTTCCTCCATCTTGACCTTATTTCCTTAGTATAGATATATCTCTAAAGAACCCCAGCTTGGGTCAAAAAGAAAAGAAAATAGGAAAAGTTTATAAAATATAGGAACCATTTGCTTAATGATCTGTCTTAGAGAGAAATAAGGTCTGTCTATGATTTACATGTCCAGGCTTGCCCTGGATTCACTTGATGAGAGAAAGAGCGAGTTCATTTGAAGGGCCAGCACTTATTTCTATTGCTTATTTTGAATGTTATTTATTTTGCATCATCCAACTAATTTCTACTGAAATTTTGTCAGATTGTTTTATGCCATTCTCAATGTATAAATTCCTTTATTAATTTGAATTTATTCCCCGGTTACCCAGGTGGCAAAAATCTCGGGCTACAGATCCTCATCAAATTGTCCAGATGGCTGACTTCTGAATGGTTTCTAGTCTTTGTTTTTATTTGATTCATTAGACTGAATCCTCTCTCACACTCAGCACCAGATGCCTGGAAGGTTGCACAAATGTCTAGAAGGAGTGATAGTTCACTAAGATGTTCCTGCTGCAGAGTGTAGGAAACCATGGCTGTGTTCACACAGCAGTCTTACTTCGAAACAACAGAGGTTGTTTCGAAATAAGAAACACCATGTTCACACGACACACCGTTGTTTCGAAACAACTCAAACTCCATGTGGTGATGAAACAACGTTGTTTCGAAATGAGTTGTTTCAAAACAAGCCCGTTGAAACATGTTGTTTTGAAACAACTGTCTGACCTTCCTCCTAGGGTGCTCAGCACCCCGGGAACAGGAAGTTCCTGCCTGGGCGTGCCTGGCAGGCAGCGTGGCTATAACTTGACAGACACATGGCATCCCAGGCAGGGACCTCTGCTGGGGGGGCGACGCAGGGCCCCTGTGTGGACCCCTGATGAGATCCACTGCCTCCTGGGTGCCTGGCAGAAGCCAGACGACATGTCCCGGTTCTAGTCCTCACACTGGAACCGGGACATCTATGTGGACATTGCCGTGGCGATGTCCGAGGTGGGCCATTCTCAGACTCCGGAGCAGGTTTGAAGCAAAGTAAAAACGCTCCTGCAGGAGCATGCCTGGCCCCGGGAGGCCCGGGAGCTTCAGGGGGCAGGCAGCTCCACCACCTGCCCCTACTTTGAGGAGTTCCATGCCTTCCTGGGGTCAGAGCCCAGCGGTCACCCTGCTGAGGCTCTGGACTCAGGAGGCCATCGGAGCCCCTTGTCAGGCCCAGATGCCCCAGGCTCCGATGTCTCCGTCAGGGGGCCTCCGGCCGCAGCCACACCACCTGCGGCGGAGGCCACCCCCAGCAGCCCTGACATCTTCGCCGGGCTCGAGGTGGAGAGCAGCCTGGAGGACCAGGGGCCAACCACTGTCCCTGGGTCTGACACCAAGCCAGGGACGTTGCAATGGACCTGTGGGCAAGTAATCCCCTCCCACTGAGGCACACAGGGCTGGGCCTGTCCAGCAGGTCCTGGGCAGCAAGGGGGCCAGGGCTGGGCACCGGGGCAGGTAGGGCACAGGGTTGGGGGGTGCAAAGCCCCCCCCCTTGGCCACGGGTCTCACGGAGACGGGTGGCACCGGGCTCAAAGGCCCCCGTGAGCCTGGGGATGGTGAACAGTGGCTGGCTGGTAAAGATGCAGCCGCATCCTGGGCGGGGTGGACAGCATGCAGGCCACACCGCTGGCAGGTAGCCTTGGGAGATCCCCTAGATCGAGGCGTGGCTGAGTCCAGCTCACCCCCATGGGCACCACTATCATGTGTGTCTCCAGGTTATGGTTACCAGATGGTGGGCAGAAGGACGACATGGTCCCCTTTGTACTGTCCTGTTCTTCTTTTTATCCTCACATTCCCAGTCTGGCAGGCTGTCTAAAATACAGGGGTTTGTCAGGCTTTTTACTGTAGAGGTTGAAGGAGCCTGCAATGCCATAGAATACTGATTTGTACAGGCAAGTGGTCCAGGGTCCCCTAAACCCTGACGACTACCCCAGCCAGACAACATTTTTGCCCAGGGCCCTCCAATGTCCTCTGTCGTGTACTGTCCTGGCCTCCTTCTGAGGCTTTGGAGACCAGGAACCCGACCCCAGGGCAATGTCCCACGGGATCCTGGGACCTGCTGGCAGTCAGGGCAGAGGTGTGTGCTGCAGACAGGTGCAAACAGACAAGGCCAGCAGGCAGCAGGGGCCAACTGTGTTTTCTGCTTCCCTCCAGCAGGTTGCAGGGCTGCTTGCCAGCTGCCACCACCAGCAGCAGCTGGACGTCAGAGCCCCCGGGCACCCTGGAGGAGGGCCCCCCGGTCGTGTACCGAGCTCCTGGAGAGCCTCGAGGAGCTCGGCTGGGAGATGCATGCGGCCACCTAGGCTGCGAGGAGGGACCAGGTGTAGTGCCAGGAGGCCGCTCTCTGCCCCTGTGAGCAGGGCATCACTGCGGAGGACAGGCTCCCCACGGCCGTCGAGACCAGGCTGGCCCTGGTGCTGGAGCAGCTGGCGGAACTGCTCCCAGCCACCATACGGGACCATGCTACTGCTGCCATCAGGGAGCTGGCAGAGCGTCTGGCCCCACCACGCCACGCCACGACTTCGCCGCCTGGCCCTCCCCGGAGGTGACGACTGGAAGAGGGCGGCTGTGGGCACGGGTGGGGTACGCCACCCCCCCTGGGAGCTTCCCATAGGCCATGCCTGAACTCCCCCCTGCCCCCTGGACTTTTCCACCCCCCCCCCAAGTTGCTGCCCTCTCCCCCAACCCCCCAAAGTCCTCCTTCCCTGCTCCAAACCCCCATTGTAAATAAACCCCTGTTGAATCACCTTTGTGGTTTTCAGTGTTTTTATTGGGGGTAGTTGACAGTGTGGGTGGGGGCTGGCTGTGGGTGAACGGGGGAGAGGGTGGTGTGGGACAGGGCAGGCCTGTCCCTCACAGTTCCCCCTCAGTGAAGGCGATCCGGAGAGCATCACACACAGAGAGGGCTCACTATGATGGCTGCTCCCTTGTGGGCACAGGTCTGGCGAGGACTCGGGCCTCAGCCTCCCATGCCGGTTGGATGGGCTCACCCTGCTGGTCACAGAAGTTGTTGAGGGCCACACATGCACCGATGCCCTGGGGCAGGGTCCTCTCTACGAGGTGGAGATGGGTGAGGAGGCACCTCCAGTGGGCTTTGAGGTGGCCGAATGCCCACTCCACCACCTGGCGGCAACCGGTCAGGCAGCAGTTGAAGATCTGCCCTGCGTATGGCTGCATGAGCCAGGGCCGCAGGGGGTAGGCCGTGTCGGCCGCTATGAGGACGGGCACCTCTACCCCCCTGAGATTGATGATGTGAGGGGGGAAGAAGGTGCTCGCCTCCATATCCCAGTAGAGGGAAGAGTTCTGGGGAACTCTGGCTTCGTGGGCCCTCCCTGGCCATCTGATGTACACATTCTGGAAGAGGCCCCGGTAGTCCACGAAGGCCTGCACAATCATGGAGTGGTACACCTTGCGGTTGCGGAACTCAGCAGCCCTGTGCTCTGGGGCTTTTACAGGGATGTGGGTGGCGTCGAGGACCCTGAACAGCTGGGGAAGCCGAGGGCGGCCATCCTAGGAATGGTGTCCTGCAGCTCCCCTGCTCTCACCAGGCATCGCAGCAGGACCTGGTTGATGGCCCTGGCGACCTTGCGGAGGATGGTGCAGATGGTGGACATCCCGACCCCAAAGAGGTGCGCCGCTGCCCTGTGGGACTCCAGAGTGGCCATCTTCCACAGGGCGATGGCCACTCTTTTGTCCACGGGGATGGCAGGCCTCATGGGGGTGTCACTGTGATGCAGCTGCAGGGTGAGTTCCGTGACCAGGATGGTGAAGCTGGCTCTGGTCATGCAGAAGTTCCGCCTCCAGTCCTCGTTGCCCCAGGTGCGCAGGGTGACCTGCTCCCACCAGTCTGGGCTGGTCTCCTGAGCCCAAACCTGGCGAGGCATGGAGGGGGGCCAAGGGCATGAGGTCTGCCCTGAGGACGAGGTGGATGAAAGCCTCGGGCGGAGGCTGGGCACCCTCTGGGTCCGTGAACAGAGTGTCCCGCATGTGCAGGGCACTCTGCAGGCGGGCAGAGGGTCCCTGGGTTGCACGGCGCTGTCTGGGCTTCTGGGCAAAGTCCATCGCTTGCAGCACACTGCTAGCCTGAGTGGACAGGGAAGTGAGGTCGGGGCCAGCTTTTATGGGATTGGCTGGCAACATGGCTGCCGACATGGCCCAGTGAGGCGGCCATGTTGCCACATCTCCCATGGTGCCCTGCCCCTGAAGCGAAATAGCAAGCCCACAGTGTCAACATGCTATTTTGATTCCCACTTTTTTCCTTATTTCGAATTAACATTTTCTTAATTCAAATTAACTTATTTCGAAATAAGGCGTTATTTCGGTACAAGTTGTTTTGGAACAACTTGTATAGAAATAACCCTCCGTGTGTGAGCGTAGCCCATGTTTTTGAAATTCTTCATTGTACCTGTTTTCATGTTCTCACTAATAGTTAATTTAAAGTCCACATGCTGTGTTTAAGCAGATCTTTCTTAAAAGTTTCTACTATATTGTTCAGCGGTGTGCTGTATCTTGCTGCAAGTATTCAAGCTGCTGATGTCCAAGTGAGAAATCATTCCTACTCTGTAAAGCTGAAAAGGAATCCCTATCAAAAACAGACCATTCCTTTAGCTCATCCTCAGGAAATCTTCGGTCAAAATGGTCACATACAGTGGGGACCGGTTTATGCGCGGGTGTCAGGGAACAAGCCCCCGGCGACTGCATGTAAATGGGACAGGAAGGCCTTCCCTGGGGCACCGGCCCAGGCCCCGCTTTCTGGCCACGGGCCATGCCTTCAGCCCTGCTTCTAAGCTGGGGTCCGAGTTGGCCTCAGGCGCCTGCTGCTGCAGCCTGGCCCCGGATCCCCGGCCGGGGACAGGGCAGGGAGCGGTGGTGGCGGCTGTTTCCAGCCCTGTTCTAGGTCCAGCCGCGGCTGCTGCTCCCTGCCATGTCACCAGCCGGGGATCCAAGGACAGGCTGGTGGCAGCAGGCACCTGAGGTCGACTCGGACCCAGCACAGAAGCGGGGCCGGGCAGTGGGGCCTGGATGGTGCCTGGGGTCCGTCTCCAGGGCAGCAACACTCCCCATTTACGCAACGCATGTTAACGGGACCCACGTGTTACTTTGGGGCCTTTGAGGGACATCCTGGTTCCGTGTGCAAACCGGTCCCCACTGTATTTCTTCAACAACCTGAATCACTGCTCTAGTGTCTACAGGAAATGAAAATGATGCCATCAGAATTTGGACCTCTTCTGAAAAATGAACAATTTTGCCAAGGCACTGGGATTGAAGTTTTGCAGTTCCTGCTTTAGTGACCTGGGAAATCCTCTGTTGTGGTTAGCTTACTTCACTGAAGCAGTTGGCACAACTGTGCCAATTCCACTAATATATAATTCAACACAGTGGTTGAAACACGATATTCTGGATTTTTCAGTTTGTCTAAACAGTATTTGCAAATTGGGTCATTGTCCTCTGCAACCTGTTCTTGGCAGTATTCCATCAGCATGGCATAATTTCTCATTAAGGCTTGTATAGCAAAATATCTAGAAAACTACCTTACTTCATTCAGTGGCCTGAATGCAACAGACTAACAATCTGCAGGTTGGCATATTTCCGCAAACTTCGACTTCTTCACAGATGACTGACTAAAAAGTGTATAAACTGTTCTTAATAGGGTTTCAGTGGCCTTCATTAAAGATACGTGCTTCCATGCATCATCAAGTCCTTAGTCTTCTGTATGTGCCACACAGTGCTGTTCCAACAAATGCGAAATAGACTGACACAGGACCGCAGCACACCATTACACTTCCCAAGCATATTTGATGCACCATCCGAGGTAAACATAACCATTTTGCTCGAATCTAAGTTATCAGCGTAGAACTGTTTAATTGAAACAGTTGCAAAACTGTCACATGCTGACAATTTCACAATTCCTGCAAACATGATATGATGAGAAAACTCTTCTACTTTTTTTGAATTTAACATGAAGGATTAACATTTTGTTTAGAGATATTGATGATATTATCAACTATTAGAATATGGGATAATGAACTCCTCCAATCGTTTAACATGAATAACAGAATTTATGCATTCAACAAATCTGAATGCATAGTTTTTACCTATACAGTTTTCAGGAATTTTGACATATTTCCCAACATGATGGTGTATCTCCTGAACCAATAGCAAAGATGAATTTTGGTTTTATTGCAAGAAGGATATTGATTAAAATTTTTACTTCATCGGCAGTGGACAATTTCCTCTCAGATATTTCAGCTCTATTTTCTCTGCCTTCACATGTCTCACGTAATAGTTTCAATAATACCGCAGTGCCGATTCACATAACTGCTGTCACTACATTATGTACTTTTTTGAATTAAATGACATCTTAAGTAGTCCGTTTCCATTCATCCCATTTTTTGCCTGAAGCCCATTCGACATTCACATTGGCTTGCAGGCAGATGGTGCATAATACTTTGCTGTTCTCATACTATTGAAAAATATCTCCTAGACTTGTGTGTAGCTTACTGGACACATGTGGCATTTCAGTTTCGATAAGCTCATGCAGCCATTCTTCCTTAAATCTGAAGCAGACCTTTTCCTGCATTGGTCCATTGCTTTCACTGCTTTCAAACTTGCACTTTGACATTTTAAAATCAATGGATTTTAATTATAGACTCAATTAGAAATGAAAACACTCCAGTCTAAAACTACACTGCATGTGCTGACACACAAATGAAGACCAGAAACTGAAGTTGTTTTCAGTTGTAGTGTGAGCAGCAAACAGAAGTGTTTTATAGTGCATTTCCACTAAATTTAGGAGTCCATGTGGTAACTCTCATTTGTCAAGTGAAAAAACAATCTGGTGCAATTTTTTTGTGCATGGAAGTGGAAAAATCATGCACAACAGGATTTTTTTGTGTGTGCAGCTTAGAGGGACCAAGTACGCTCTTAAACAATCCCGACAGGTGCTGTTCCCTGGAGGTATTGTTGGTGCTGGTGTGACAATGAGATCAGGTGAAGTAGCTCAAACCAACGGAGATAGTGTATCCTGTTGAACAGGGGAGGAGGCCATTCATGTTGGAGAGGTGGATGGAACAGGAGAGTCAAGAACAGGTGGCTCTTGACTTGAGGGTATCTCATCTGTAATGGTGAAGTCAGGTAGTTCCATTGGAGATGTATCCTTTGGATCAGTTTGACCTGGTAGCAGCTGATCTACATGCCACTGCCAAGTGAGACCATCTGCCATTTGGACAGAGTAGGAAACAGGTCTTGGCTGGGCGATGACTATAGGCAGGACCCATTTAGCTCTAGAAACATAGTTCCAAGCTAGGATGGGTTGTTCAAGATTGAAGGTTTGATCTTTTGCCTTTGGTGTATGCCTGATGACTTGCTTCTGCTACTGAAATTGTACAACTTGTGTTTTCAGGTGGTTTCAGCAAATCAAAGCGAGTGTGCAACACTTGTCCCATTATTATGAAAGCTAGGGATGTTTTGGTCATAGCCTGAGTAGTGTTTCTGTAGGATAGTAAGAAATTGGCCAGATGCTTCTGATGAGATGAATGTCCCCGTGCAGATTTTAGAACTTATTTCATAGGCTGCACAAACTTTTCAGCTAATCCATTGGTGGAAGGATGATATGGTGCTAATGTGATGTCAGATATTCCATTGGTCTACATAAAATTTTCAAACTACTGAGGAACAAAATATGGTCCATTGTCACTCACAAGTTGTTGTGGCAGACCACAATAACTGAAGAATCCATGTAGTTTCTGGATAGCGTTTTCAGTAGAAGTGGACTGCATTGCAGAGAGGTTTGGCTATTTATAATGGGCATTTATAACAATTAGAAACGTGCTTCCTTGGAATGGTCCAGTAAAATCAACATGAACGTGTTGCCATGGCCTCTTGGGTCAATCTCATGAGTGTAGAGGTGCCTACTGAGGTGCATTCCTTACACTCTGACATGACATGCAAGCCCTTGCCTTCTTTTCAGGCCACCTTTTCCAGACCAGGCCACCAAAAAAAGCTTTGTGTGATTTCTTTCATGTGCACTATGCTACAATGATTGGAACGTAGTTACTCCAACAATTCTGATTTTGGTAATGGTGGAATAATGATATGCATTCCCTGTAACAAGCAACCAGACTGAATTGATAACTCCATTTTCCGAGACATGGAGGGAAAGATGTCAGGTGAGACCTGAGAGTCTCATAGAGATGTTCCACACGTTGCTAGGTCTGTGACATGAGAAAGTATTGGGATGATGTGAATTGGTCTCTTTACTTGAGTAGCAGTGATGGATATGCTCTCTGTTCAAAGTAGAAGGTTGATTCCTGGTCCATATCTCAATGTGTAACTTATAAAGGCAGTCTTGAAAGGCCATCTACGTTGCCACGCAGAGAGGATTTCCAATATTTAATCTTGTATGTATGTATTGTTAGGTAAAATTAACTCCAGTTAGCATTCGTTACTTGTTTAGGCATCTAACAACCCTTATTTCTGTAGATCACATCACTCAGACTTCAATCAAGATAAGTAACCAGACATCTTTATTACAACAACAAGATTAATCAACAAGAACCATGAGAGACCAAGCCATAACATGCACTCCCCGCCTCTGGGACTTCCCAGGTAAGCGTCAGAGTTTCTCTTCACCCGAGGAGGATTTTGGCCTATCGACTCCTGCGCTGAAGGTCCTCCACGTCTTCTGCAGGATACAGGTCCTGGCATCCTCCAAACTTGGATCATTTACTTCTGGGTCGCTGGTGACCAGGTCCTGTTGTGTACAGTCCCTTCACTCCAAAGCAAAGTTCCAGAGCCCTGAGCCTTCCAAGGATCCGAACAGGCACTGTTACACAGTACCAGTTAATACACAGTCCTTCATCCGAGATCCTGAGGCTCTCACTGATCTTTGGGGTCTTCCGAAGCCCTAATCCCGCTGCTGTCTTCAGGCTCTGCTGAGGCCTTAGCCCCTGGTCCCAAGACAATTTTTGTACCATGACGATCCTTTCTGGAGCTCCCTGGCAGAGTGTGACGTGAGCTACTATTGGGCTGAAACAGGCAGGCAAATAGCCTCCTGTCCCACACTCTCCAAGCTCCTCGATCCCCGAGCAAAGGTCCAGCCTATGGTCTCTCGATGATAACCAACAATCACTGGAAGATGTTTCTAGCAAACTGTCTCCCTTAAGTTCATCAGCAACAGCTAATCAGTGCCCGCAAATTTCCTGCCACAGAGAACAATCTGGAAACTGTCCAATATCTGTCTATCATGGTCCACTGGAGTCCATGTGGCACTTTCTAGAAGGCTGCACATGGGCCTCAAATGTCTGCACGCGGCCTTCAGCCTCTGTGCACGGCATGCAGTTTCCAGGCAGACTTCCAGTGTAACAGTCTGCCAGCAGCCTAATGTCAATCATGGCTGTTGCGTAATACCTTCACCATTATGTAACAAAGTGACAAACACTCCCAGTTATATGGATATAAAAATACCCATATTACATATATTTTTCTGTTACCAATAAATTTCTCCCAACAGTATGTCTGGAAAATGCCAACTCCCATCATTGCATATGGCTAGCAGCCAATGGTGGAATGCCTGTATGTGGTCCCAAAATTAATGCTAGAGGTTGATGGTCAGTGAGGAGTGTGAACATCCTTCCAAACAGATATTGGTGAAATTTCTGGATGCCAAAAACCATACCCAGTGCTTCATGTTCTATTTGGGCATAATTAGTTTCTGCCTTACTTAAGGCGTGCGAGGCAAAAGCAATGGATCTTTCCTTTCCTGAAGGCATAATGTGTGACTCTACTGCCCTGACTCCATAAGGGGGGGGGCATCACAGGCCAGCTGTAGGGGTAAGGACAGATTAAAACAGGGGTCTTAAACTCAAATCACCACTAGGGCTGCATGAGGGCCGTGTCACTGAAGCCTTTTCATATAATGATACAAAAGTATAGTAAAAAATGAAGAGTAATATAGTAAGCTAGTAAAAGTCAATTTATTAACTGTTTTGAAACTGTAGTTTGAAAAGTCTGTGGTAATTTTGACAATCATTTCATTTTTGGCCACTTAGCTGGCAGCGTTCTGCATCAACCAGAACCTCGATATGGTGTCTTTCCAAGAGCCAAAAGACACATTTACTTTTAGAATTATTTCCATTCAAGATGTCAGAATCCTCAGAAAGAAAAAGGCTAAACAAATAAACACACTTAAAATTTTACATTATAAATCTGTGGCTCCCAACTGTTTGCTTGAAGGCCAAAAATATACTGTTTAAAGCTGTGAAGGATCACCAGTTTGTTTAATTAAAATTAAATAAAAATAATTTAATTCAAATTGATTTTAATTAAAACTAATTGTAGTTTAATTGGATTTGAATTAAATTTAATTGAACTTATTTTTAAAAAGGGTTTAGTTTTTTTAAATAAAATTAAATTGTTTAAAAAGGTTTTTTTTAAAAAAAAAAAAAAAAAAAAAAGGCTGCATGTATCCCCAAGCTTGGAGGAGAGATGGGCAGCTACAGCCTTGCTGCCAGCTGCATGCTGGAACCGGACAGCAAACAGGCTGGGCAGAGTCCACTCCCCTGGGGCTCCCTCTAGCTCCCCCAGCACAGCGCCCCCCATGAAACCTCTCCATACCCTCAGGCCACCTGCTTTTGAGCCCTCGCACCTGAGCCTTGTCTTGGACTCAGGCGCTGAGTGGGTGGCTTGCTCCAGCTGCTTGACCCGCTGCAGGGTGAGCTGGGGCTCTCTCATCAGTGGTGCAGCTTCTGGGTGGCAATTCAGCTCCTCCCTCGCAGTGGTTGATGATGCTTCCTCCCTGGTACTGCCACAAGTGACTGCTGATACTCTGGGGGGTAAGGGAGCAGGAGGCGCGGCCTGCCCTGCCCTGGAAGCACTGCTGATGCTGAGCTCCCAGCTTACCACTTGAAAAGCCCCACAGGTCTAAAGTGGCCCAGGAGTGGTTGGGAGCCCTTGCATTTCAGTGCGGCCTGAGGGCCGCATGGTTGACACCTGGATTAAAATGTGTCAGAATCCTTGCATTTAGTAATGTGTGTTGAGCTTGGTTGAATGCAACATCACAGGTTTCAGTATATTTCCAGCCCTTGTTCTTGCCGAGGAGCTCATGTAGGGGTTTCAGCAGCATTGCTAACTGTGGAATAAACAGTATAGAAGAAGTTTTGTTTCTTACATTCTCCTACTTCTCTTTTATTGCCAGAGCAGTCACCTTGATCCCATCCACGTCACCAGTTATTATGTAGGGTCCTTATATACAGACAGATGTTAGAAACACACAACAAGGAGCTCAAGATGTGTGATTTTATTCAGGAAGAATAACTGAGGGAACCTGTGAAACTAGTTTTACCTACATCTATTATGGCAATCCACCATCTATTATTAAGGCAACCTAACGTATTACAAAAATATGCTTTGGTGCCAGTTTTTTGGCAACAGGATTATGCCACTCATTACTCAATCATTCGTGACCAGAGGCAACAGATACACTTGTAAGCACTGTTAGAAAGAATGCTACTAGTCAAATTACAGGAGTGGGAGCAAGTATCTGCCTGATCACATTTAGCTTGCAGTGCATGTGAATAGCTGTTGCTGCCCATGAAAGCTCATTGTATCAAAACTGTGTATTAGTATGTGTAGCTAATGAAATGAGTTTCTGGCTTCAAAACAATGGGGTGTAAATTCTGACATAGGAGCCATTTCTAAACTGATGTGCGCAACACTGCAGAAGAATCCAGGTAATTGTTGTTATCCTTGGTTAACCCCAAACTAAGGCTACATTTCTAATAGATCATGTTCTCACATCAATCCTATCATATTGTATTACCTACAATAATCTTTGATAGCCCAACATGTTTCAGAGACACAACATTTTATGGGGTCAACCGTACGCCTTCCCATACCTTATGTTAGTAATCTGTAGCAGTAACAACAAAAGTCCTGTGGCACCTTATGAACTAACAAATTTCTTTGGGCATAAGCTTTTATCAGATGTTGCAGTCCATGAAACCTTATGTCCGAAGAAATTTGGTAGTCTTTAAGGTGCCACAGGACTTTTGTTGTTTTTGCTATATACAGACTAATACAACTATCGCTGTGGAACTTATCTTTAGCAGTGGTTTTCAAACCATGAGTCAGGACCCAGTACTGGGTTGCAGACCCTCAGGTCCTGGATCACAGCACCCACTGCTGTTGCTGCCAAAAGACTGGAATGCATTGCTTCAAGATATAATTGTTGTGTCATGGGCATCAATGATTAATTTCAACTAGGTCCCAAGAAAAAAGTTTTTGGAAACCACTGATGTTTAGGGTCAAAATCATGTGTGGTGCACCCCCCCCCCAAAAAAAATAAACTTTTGCACAAGTAAAATATCCTAGTTTAAAATATGTTGTCTACATACCCAATATTTACTTTTAATTACATAAACCAGCTTATGGAAACAGCAATAATGGGAAAAATAATTGACATTAAACTTACTTCTGATAAATCACCACAAACAACTTGTGGCGCCACATCTTATCTCTCGAGGGCATAGATGTTGGCAGAGAATCAACATTGTTTTAGGCTCGTGCCAAGGTCATGTCCTGTGTCACAATACTCTTGCTATATGCTCCATCCATTCTTGTTTGTAGTGCCTACAAGCTTAAAACGCTATGTTTGCCTCTCCCAGCATTCCTGTGTAGCTACAGGCACTTGACCAAGATTGTCATCACTTTGAGAGATTAGGTAGTCTCACTAAGCTAATGTGTTTGAGAGCTCATACTTGTTTTCCATTTCTCCCCGCAGAATTGTGGGTCCCCTGAGTGCATCTCTGCTAATAGAAGATCTAGTTAAACTTTGGGGGGAAAGGCTGGGTGACTGAGATCGCTGTGATGCTCTGTCCATCTATAGACCTCTTCCTGAACACACACATGTAGATCTGCCTCCAATCTGCGTCCACAGGAATAAATTTTTACCCAGCCACAATCTCCTCACCCTCCTTTTGATTTAAGCACATCTGGTCATCAGCTGTTTTGGAGCCAGCAGTCCTCTATGTGCTGTTGAGCTCCTGCCTCCCTAAAGAAGAGATGAGCCCTACCTAACAGCTGATTAACTGCTGATCCTCCCTCCCCACCACCACTTAACATCTGATCTGTCCCGGTTTCCTGTCTAACAGCTGATAAACCAGGGATGTCAAACATGTGGCCCACAAACCTCTTTCATCCAGCCCATGATTGTGCTCTGTGAGACCACACTCTCTCCTTAACAGAGAGCGTAGTCTCCCATTTCCAGTGCTCCACAATGCAATAAGAGGGTTGGGTCTCAGCCTCTCACAACATTGCAGAGCCCTGGGCATGCAAGACTGCTCTCTGTGAGACCATACTCTCTCATGAACAGAGAGTGTGTGGTCTCACTGAGCACAGTTTTGCATACACAGTGCTCTGCAGTGCTGTGAGAATACCCTAATATTTTGATTTATGGTATGTAGGGCCCACTTGAATGATACGTAAGTCTGGCCCACCATAGCAAATGAGTTTGACACCTCTGTGATAAACACTCTTAGCACACATCCCACCCAACAGCCGAGTCCTACTAGCAGCCTGCTGTGACCATCTCACTGTAAGCTTCAAGAAATGGTCTGCAGATATCTGTATCACATCTGCAGCTATAACATAGATATCTGCAAACTGGCAGGGCTTAGCCATCTCCTGGAATTGCACTCATATGGCAGGTGATGCAGCATGTTATGAAGAAAAGCCTCCTGAGAGAGCAGTTTGGACTGTGGGTTTTGCATATGCAACACTTTTTCTTTTACTTCAGCTTCTTGTAGCATCTCCTTTGTTGGTGAGATTTGCAGCAGATTTCTAATATTTCTTTAATCTACAGTGGATGGGTACCACATTAGTCACTGTATGTTGTCTTAGTTGATTTCAGGGTTAGATTTTATAGCATTCATTTGAGAGAATATCTTCAGGAGGATAATAGGAAAGGGCTCTTCAAGTATATCAGTAACAAGAAGAGGATCAGGGATGGTATAGGTCCTTTACTGAATAGAGCAGGTATCCTCATAGCGGATGATGCAGAAAAGGCTGAAGTACTCATTGCTTTTTTTACCTCGGTCTTCACAGGCAGGGTCAGCTCCCAGGCTGCTGCCGTGAGTAATACAGAATGGAGAGAAGGAGAGTGGCCCTCAGTGATGGAGATGAGATTAGGGACTACTTAGTGAAGTTGTGTGTCCACAAGTCTATGGGTCTGGATGAACTGCATCCAAGGTCGCTGAGAGAGTTGGCTGATGTGCTTGCACAGCTGCTAGCCGTTATCTTTGAAAACTTGTGGTGAATGGGGGAGGTTCCAGATAATTGGAAAAAGGCAAATATAGTGCCAGTCTTCAAGAAAGGGAAAAAGAGGACCTGGGGAACTACAGATCAATCAGCTTCACCTCAATCTCTGGAAAAATCATGGAGCAGGTCCTTAAAAAATCCATTCTGAAACACTTGGAGGAAATTAGAGTGATCAGGAAAAGTCAGCATGGATTCACAAAGGGTAAATCATGCCTGACTAACCTGATTGGTCTTCTATGATGAGATGATGGGCTATGTGGATATGGGAATTGTCATCAATGTGACATACCTCAACTTTAGCAAAGCTTTTGATATGGTTTCCCACAGCATTCTTGTCAGCAAGTTAAGGAAGTATGATTTGGATGAGTGAATCATAAGGTGGGTAGAAAGCTGGCTAGATCATCAGGCTCAGTGAATAGGTTTAATGGCTCAGTGTCTAGTTGGCAACCAGTAACTAGTGGAGTGCTCCAGGGGTAAATCCTGGGGTCAGTTCTGTTCCACATCTTCATTAATTATCTGGATGATGGGATAGATTGCACACACTGTAAATTCATGGATGACACCAAGCTGGGGGGGGCAGGGGTAGGATTCAGGGAGACTTAGGGAAATTTGAGCTTTGGCCCCCACAAAATCTCATGAGGTGTAACAAGGGCGAGTGCAAGTTCCTGCACTTAGGACAGAAAAATCCCAAGTGTTACTACAGGCTGGAGACTGATTGGCTAAGTAGCACCACTGTAGAAAAGGACTTTGGGGTTATGGTGGATGGGAAGCTAGGTACACTGAGTCAACAGTGTGCTCTTGTTGCCAAAAGGCCAATGGCATATTGGGCTGCATCAGTTAGGAGTGTTGCCAGCAGATTGAGGGATGTGATTATTCTCCTCTATTTGGCGCTGGTGAGGCTACATCTGGAATACCGTGTTCAGTTTTAGGCTCCACACTACAGAAAGGATGGGGACAAATGAGAAGGAGTCCAGTTGAGGGCAACGAAAATTATTGAGTTGTTGGGGCACATGACTTCTTAGGAGAGACTGAAGGAACTAGTCTGCAGAAGAGAAGACTGAGGGGGGGATTTGATAACAAACTTCGACTACTTGAAGGGGTGCTCCAAAGGGGAGATGTTTAGGTTGTTCTCAGTAGTAACAGAGGACAGAACAAGCAGCAATGGTTTCAAGCTGCAGCTGGGGCAGTTGAGGTTGGCTATTAGGACAAACTTCCTCACTAGGAGGGTGGTGAAGCATTGGAATGGGTTACCTAGGGTGCTGGTGGAATCTCCTTCTTTGAAAACATTTAAGGCCTGGTTAGACAAAACCATGGCTGGGATGATTTAGTGGGAGTGGTCCTGCTTTTAGTAGGGGGTTGGAATAGATGACCTCATGAGGTCCCTTCCAACCCTATGAATCTGTTTGACAACCTCACTGCCTGGTGCAGTTGTTCCCACACTGTTTTCTCCTTTCTGACTTCATTTTGTATTTGGAAATTAAAATGATCCCAGATACAACTAATTTTCATGAGAACATGTATTATTGAAATTTGTGTATTAAAATCAGCATGTAATAAAATGTTATTTTATGTATTCACCTAGCCAGATGAGGTACAAGGGCTTAGAAGCTGAAACAATCTTTCAGAATCTTGAAGTGTAGCTAATAGAGACCTAATCTTTGAAGTGACATCTAGGTTTGAGTGATATTGAGATCTGATACAGGCAAGTACACTAAATCGTACCTTGCATAAAGATGTGCAGGCAAGGGGAACCATCAGTTTCAAGATGCATGTGCCAGTGTCAGGATATTTGTGCCTCATGCTGAACCAAAATTTTTACAGGAAAAAAACTTAAACTTGTTTTTTTTTTTTTTTTTTCCAAAAGACAGTCACAGGCGGGGGCATGGCTGCCCTGTGGAGGGACCTGAGAAACGGGTCCAGGCCCCACCACCAGCTGCAGGCCCTGCCCCCTGGCCGGGGACAGGGCCGGAAGCCGCTGTGCTGCTGCGGGCAGCCGGGCCCCACATCCCTGGCTGGGACCAGGGCTGGAAGTGGCTGCGGGCGGCCAGACCCTGGATCTCCAGCCTGATTGGGCCGGAGAGCGTGAGGGAGTGGCCCTGCCAGATCCGGGGCACCGGTGCTGGGATTCTGGGCATGTGCCCTGGGTGCCCAGCACCAGCGACGCCGCTGATCACAGGAAATTTCAATAAGCTCTTCAGTTTCAGCACTAGACAAATCCTCATTGTCAGATTGATGTTGAGAGGGGTTTTGTATCCAATCAGACTTTCATGCATGCACATTGGGGGACAGGAGGATCCAAAATGCACCTCCAAGTGACTGGGGTGGTTGGTCATTTCATGAGTGGAACACATTTGGATTTCACTGTCAGAAGTAAAATTAGAGTGTGGTGGAAAGCAGTTGTAGTTCACCCTCAGCATGTTACTCTTCCAAAATGCAAGTTTCTTCCATAATGCTGCGATTTGATGGCTCAGTTAAAGAATGTTTATTTTCTTTCATACTTGCATTCAATTTGTTTAGGTTTCCCAAATATGTCAACAAAATAATCAAGGAGGCACATCTTGTCTTGATCACATAGAGAAACCACAAATTCTTTTTTTTTTTTTTTTTGTGGTCCATTGCAAATGCTAGCAGCTGATTTCCTCTCTTAAAAGAACCTTTGCAGTACCCTTCATCTCTATACCCAGCAGACCTCAGTATGGAACAGTACCATTTCATGATCTGACTCCATGTGTTTACACAGTTTGCAAATGTGTGCACGAAATGTGTGAGGTTTAATGTAGTTTGCCATGCAGTGCTTTATCAGTCAAGAGCAAAGAAAAATCTCTTGCCTGACTCCTTCAGCAAATGAACTGAAATTTCTTTTCTGAATAGATTCATTGCTACTTCTGTTGTTTCCACAGTGCTGATGTCCTCCTGTGTTAGGTATGTTTCTGCAAACCGAGAAGAATTTCTGTCAGCCCTAAACTCCAAATTATCTTTCATAATGAAAAGTATTATGAGAAATGTTCAAAACATACCTTCAGAATCATTGGTCCACAGTTGTACCCATCAGTTTGTCTACGGTGTTGCAATAACTTTGTTTTCCAGTCTTTTGTGGATTTTCCAGTGTCTTGGTACAAAAATGACCTATAGTTGTTAGGAGGACATTATGGGGATGTGTTCTATAGATTTAATGTATTACAATTTGTTGTTTTGTGATGTGATCTTTTGGTTTCATGTGCCATGCATGACTGCAGATCTTTATCATTCACAGACATGTTAACATACAATGCTGTTTTCCTAAGCATGGTACTGACCATCACAAACACTATGTTCACAATGGTGTATTATTATTACCTGTACATGCCATGAACATCCAACATATGCAAATGATATATGCCCATGTTGTATGCAACCAGTGCTTTCTAAACTAGCATCACATACCATATAATGTCATGGTGTAATGTAAAGATGTGAAAGTCACCTCCAGTTTTTCAGCAGTGATCTCTCATGCTCATTCTCATGACAGAAGGGGTCCATTATAATCAATTCTTTCCTCTCACGTAATGCTACCTGTGTAATGAATCTCAATAATACTGTGTGTTACACACAGGACACCATCATACAAACTATGTTGATATCAAAATGTCAGGGTAAGCAGATTTTTAAAAATTAGATGTATCAATTACTGTTTTAGACATTCTGATTGAAATCTTGTTCCTGAAAACCATTGAACATGGTATCCTATTACTGCACGTTATTAATGTGTGAAAGCGCCATTCACACAGTTTGTGTTATTTCTAACATTCTCGGTTAATGACTCTTTATTAAAGATTGTGAATCCTGAACTCATGTGCTTTGGCACAACCATAAATGTGTCATTCGAGATAATCTTACAACAAGAATCCAGTGATATGAAGTGTTGAAAGGAAGGAACACTATCACATTGTGTAATTCCTCTCTGTTTTTGGAATGACATTAAATTAATTATTATCAATGATAGTGTTGATGATCCAAATCACCACTCTGACTCCAGATCCAATTTAACCACGAACATCCAGCTTTATTTGTTCTGCTGCAGCAGGGGGCTGTGATCTGGATAGAAGCAGCCACACCTTTCCTGCCTCAGCCAAGGTCTTATATAGGCTTAGATGTTGCATATGCAGCAGAGAATTAACATATCTGCCCAGAGACAATAAACTTGTAACAGAACTTGTCAGTCAACACAGAACTTAGAATTAGAACTTTCCCTTGTCAATCTCTGGTGGAATCCATTTTGCTTTACAGTAAAACTCCATTTTGTTTTCACATCAGACTAGATTGTAGATTCATACTTGGTTTACATCACATAGCACTCTGTATTATATTCTATTCACCATCATTTACATCATTACCTTGCACATACCTTCAACAACATACTTTCGCTTTCTTAACTTTTACAATAGGAAACAATGTAATACAGTTGACAATGAATTTATCACCGTTACTCAATACTGAGATACTGGTACACCTTACATCACTTTGATTTACCTTCCATAGAGTTAAGTGTGTGGTTCTTCCTTCCAATATCTTGACTGAAAATATGGAAGAGATAGCTTGTGCCTGTTGACATTTTGTAATATGTATGTAAAGGAACAATGTGCCATTATCAAAACAGAAGGAGTTAATATCATAAGTACAGTCTTCAGAGCTATAATTTTTTCAGTGAAGAATGTTTAAATTATTAGTAGGGAATGCTCACTGTGCAACTTTCTTTCTGTATGTGATGTATTCGGAGCGTAAGTGGACCATCAATAGAACACACATTGCAGGATCATGGGACAAACACACCTGCTACCATTTTTCTAACACCAAGTGTGCTGCCCATGGTATAATACAATTTGGTATATATATTTTTTGAGGATAGTGTTAACTAAATTGCAGTTTGTTAAATATTACGCAGACTTTTGAAATGTATACTTGAAAATAGCCATGCCACATTTCTTTAAGTGTACAACCTTATTGCTTGATTTCTTCACCAGGCACTGTAGGTATGCATCAGTAACCTGGAAAATAGTAAAGAAAAATTTGATGAATCTCAATAAGTTGTGCAGCACACTTTTCAGAAGCAAGATGTTATGTTATGCACAGCACATGACCTCATCATCCAGCTATACTCCTGGCTTTAGTGCTGCAAAGGAACTCCTATGTAACTTTGTAGATCCAGTTTTGGCCTCCAGTCTTTCTTTGTCGCAGCATGTTTGAATGAGTAGTGCTATATAAAAAAGTGAACACATCATTAGTCTGTATATAAACTTCAATTTTTTCTTAAATATTCTCCATGAGTATGTTGCCATTAAAAAAGGAAGGCTGCAATAATATGTCAAGAGTTGCCTACAGAGACACAACATATAAGTCATTGGCTATGTCTACACGGGGAGCGCTTGTTTCAAAACAAGTTATTTCGAAATAACTTGTTTCGATATAACATGTTATTTCGAAATAACCTGTTTCGAAATAACAAAATGGTGTCCGCGAAATAAGCAAAAAACGGGAATCGAAATAGCGTTTCCACCGTGTGGACTTGCTATTTCAACCCAGGGGCAGTGCAGCATGTGAGGTGTGGCAACATGGCCGCCTCCCTGGGCCATGTTGGTGGCCATGTTGGTAGCCAATCACATAAAAGCCGGCCCTGACCTCACTCCCCTGTCCACTCATTCTAGCAGCACGCTGCAAGCCATGGACAGTGTTCGGCTGTCTAGACAGCGCTGTCCAGCACCCGGCCCCTCGGTGCGCATCGAGGGGCTCCAGCACCTCTGGGAGACTCTGTTTGTAGACCCCGAGGAGGACCGGCCTGTGGCTGAGGAGTACATCCAGCTCAGCCGCAGGGCTCAGCTACTGCCCCTGCCCCTCCCTGTGCCCCGCCGCATCTGGGCGCGTGAGACCAGCGTCGACTGGTGGGAGAGGGTCGTTCTGCGCACCTGGGGCGACGACCTCTGGCGCCAGAACTTTCGCATGAGCAGGGCCAGCTTCACCCGCCTGGTGGGTGAACTCGCCCCGCACCTGCGCCACAGGGACACCCCCATGAGGCCTGCTGTCGCAGTGGACAAACGAGTGGCCATCGCCCTGTGGAAGCTGGCCACCCTGGAGTCGCACAGGGCAGTGGCGCACCTGTTTGGCGTCGGGAGGTCCACCACCGGCACCATCCTCCTCGAGGTCACCAGGGCCATCAATCGCATCCTCCTACGGTGCCTGGTGAGATGTGGGGACCTGCAGGACACCATGCCCGGGATGGCAACCCTTGGCTTTCCAAACTGTGCTGGCATCTTGGACACCACACATATCCCTGTGCGCGCCCCGGAGCACAGGGCTGCGGTGTACCGCAACCGAAAGGGATACCATTCGGTCATTATGCAGGCCCTTGTGGACCACCAGGGCCGGTTCCAGGACTGCTACGTGGGATGGCAAGGGAGGGCCCATGACTCCAGGGTCCTCCGCAACTCCGCCCTGTACCGGGGCATGGAGGCAGGCACCCACTTCCCCCCTCACACCATCCACCTTGGGGGCGTAGAGGTGCCCGTTCTTATAGTGGCGGATGCGGCCTACCCCCTGCGGCCCTGGCTAATGCGACCATACGCCGGGCCACTTGACCCCAGCCGGCAGCTGTTCAATCGCCACCTGGCCCGCTGTCGACAGGTGGTCGAGCGGGCATTCGGACGCCTCAAGGCCCGGTGGAGGTGCCTGGTCACTCGCCTCCACCTCGCTGAGCGGAGCCTGCCGCAAGCCATCGCGGCATGTGCAGTGCTCCACAACTTTTGTGAGCAGCAGGGGGAACCCATCCCACTCGCATGGGAGGCTGAGGTCCAAGCATTTGCCAGGGACTATGAACAACCAAGACCCCAGCCGACTCGGGAGCAGCCATCTGCGCGAGCCCTCGCCATCCGCGATGCCCTCCGGCTCGCCTTCGCTGCGGAGGAAGACTGAGGACCAGGCCTGCCCTGCACCAAAACACCATCTCCCCCTGTCCACCCACAGCCAGCCCGCACCCATCCACCCACACTGCCAACCCCCCCCCCCCAATAAAAACACAGACAACCAAGAATAACTTTCCAGGGGTTTATTCACAATCACAATAAGGGAAGGGATGGGGGTGATACGGGACGGGGCAACCTGGGGGGGTCCGGGGCAGGGAAAATGAACTTGGCAGGGGACTTGGGAGGGGACTTGGGGAGGGAACATGAACTTGGCAGGGGACAGGGGTGAAGAGGTCCTGGGGCAGGGAGGGTTAGGCAACGCCTGTGGGGGGGTCCGGGGGGGGGGTGGCATGCCCCGCCTGCGCCCACAGCTGCCCTCCGCCTGCTGTCCCTGCTGGGGCGGTGATGTCTCCCGGCGCCGTCGGGGAGCTAGGGCCTCCGCAAGCTGGCGGATGGCTGCAGCCTGCTGCAGAAGAGCAGCTGGGAGCTCCACTGCGAGGACCTCTAGTGCCCTCGCCGCCCTGTCCTCAGCACCTGCCAGCTGCTCCAGGGAACGGAGCCCAGCTGCCTGGCGCTGCGCCTGCTCCCGCCGCCAGGCCTGGGTGGCACTGTGCATGGTCTCCCCAAGGTCCTCCAGGCTCTCCAGGAGCTCTGTGCACGTCCTGGGGGCCCTCCGCCGTCGCCGCGGTGTCCTGGGGCTTGGGCGGTGGGGTCCGGGCGTGGGTGCCGGCTGGTGTGGAGGGGCTCTGCGACGTGCTGCAGGGATGCAAAAAACACAGTTAGCCTCTGCCGCCTGCTGGTCCCATCTGTGTGCACCTGTCTGCAGCACACACCTCTGCCCTGACTGTCAGTGGGTCCCAGGATCCCGTGGGACATTGCCCTGGGGTAGGGCTCCTGGCCCCCAAAGCCTCGGAAGGAGGCTGGGACGGTACCTGATGGGGGACATTGGAGGACCCTGGGCAAGAAGCTTGTCTGGCCAAGGTAGTCAGCAGGGTTTAAGGGGCCCTGGGACAGTTTCCCATATACATAGGTATTCTCTGGCAGTCCAGGATCCTTCAGCCCCTCTGGGAAAAAGCCAGACAAACCCCTGTATTTTGACCTGCCTGCCAGACAGAGAATGGGAGAACAAAAAGAAGAACAGAGCAGAAGAAAGGAGACCATGATCTCCTTTTGCCTGACATCTGGGACCCGTGCCCTGGAGGCACACATGCTCCTGCTGCCCACAAGGGTGAGCTGGACCCAGCCACGCCTTGCCCTTGGGTCACCTGAGGCCACTTGCCATTGGTGTGCCCTGCCTGCTCTCCACCCCACCCAAGATGCTGCTGCATCTTTCCCAGCCAGTCCCTGGTCACCACCCCCTGGCACACAGGGGCCTGTGACCGCGGTGCCACCTGTGTCCGTGGGACCCATGGCCAGGGGGCCCCTCTGAGCCCATGAACCCTGGGCCCTACCTGCCCCGGTGCCCGGCCCTGGCCTCTACCCATCCCGGGACCTGCTGGAAAGGCCCAGCCCTGTGTGCCTCCATGGGGGGGGGCATACTTACCCACGGGGGCTCCGGAGGTCCGCCGAGATGTCCCGGGGTCTGACTCCGAGCCTGGGGCGGTGGTGGGCCCCTGCTCCTCCATACTGCTCTCTGCCTCCCCGGCCAGGAACAGCTCTGGAGTTGTCGGGCTGGCCTCTGCCGCTGATGGTGCTGCGGCTCGAGGTCCCCCGACAGAGATGTCGGAGGCAGCTGCCTCCGGGCCTGACGAGGGGCTCTGAGGCCCGTCAGATGTATCGACGGCCACAGCAGGGGCACCGCTGGGCTGTGTGCCCAGGAAGGCGTCGAGGGCTTCATAGAATGGGCAGGTGGCCTGGCTGCCAGGCCCCTCCAGTGCCCAGGCACCCCGGGTGCGGGCATACTCCTGTCGGAGTGATTTTATTTTGCTCCGCACCTGTTCTGTGGTCCTGGGGTGCCCGGCCTGGGACATCGCGGACGCGACGTCCTCATAGATGTCGCGGTTCCGGTGGCTGGCCTGGAACCGCTCCAGTATGTCTGGCTGCCGCCAGATGCCCAGGAGGCAGGACACGTCCTCCCGGGTCCACACGGGCGCCCTCCGGCGGCCTGCGGCTGAGGGAGCTGCCTGCTGGGCCATGGCTGCCTGCTAGCTGCCTCCCTGCCACGCAGCCTAACAGGCACGCCCTAGCAGGAACTTCCCCCAGGGTGCACAGCACCCGGGGAGGAAGGTCAGCCGCTTATTTCGAAACAACCGTTGTTTCGAAATAACACGGCCACCACAACCGTTGTTTCGAAACAACTTGTTTCAAAACAACAGTTGTTTCGAAACGGTATGTCCCCTTGGCGTTGTTTCGAAACAACGCTCTTTCGACAGCCAACGAGGTTTAACTTGTTTCGAAAGCAGCACGGCCATTTCAAAAGAAGCTGTTTGCTTCTTTCGAAATGGCCGTGCGTCGTGTGCCCATGCCACTTCTTATTTCGAAACAACCTCTGTTGTTTCGAAATAAGAACCCTGTGTAGACATACCCATTATCACCTTTCTGAAACCATTCTTTGTCTTCACTACCCTCGGGAAAATCCTCATATGTAACATCCGGTTTGTCATGTGTTGTAGCTGCTTCAAAGCAGCTCACAATGCTTTCCAGTCTGCAGTTATGTTTATCACAACAGCTGTCAACAATGGTGTCTTCTGGTGCTTCTGTTAATGGGCCCTGTACATCTATTTTTGTATCCCGAAATTTGGCTTCATGAGTAATGATGCATTCATCTCTTTATCCGTGTCTTCTGATGGGGTTTCTCCATTGCTGTCCTTAGCATCATTTTTAATGTTGAGAATCCCATCCACAGGACTGCTGCGACATCCTGAGCTATGTATCTGCAACATGTCTTCTGTTGATCTGTCCATTTCTGGGATAACATCATGATTTTGGATGTGTGTTTCTTCATCTTCAGTGTTTTCTGAGACTGTTTCTTCAAGGCCTCTGAAAGGTTTCAAATGCAAAATACTGTAGAGTGTCACTAGATGTTTCCCATTCATGTCTTCCAATTTAGCTCTCTTACTCACTATAGCGGGCAACTTGAATGGTCCACGGTAGGTAGGTTACAGTGTTCCTCCCTTTCTTGTTTTGCATCTTGCATTCAGAGGCATAACAACCTGGCTGACCTTAAATGTTGTTCCAACATGTTTGGAATGTTTCCTTTTTGCATATTGTTGTTGCTGTCTTTCCTGTGCTTTTTCAATAAATTTCAAAGCCATTGCTGCAGCAACTTCCTTTGTAGCATCCAGGTCAACAACGTGTTTTTTAAAACCATCTTCCTCAATTTCAATCACCCTTTCAACCTTTGCAAGGGCAACAAGAAATGGTAGTGTGAATAAGATTCATCATGATACATGCTGACATTTAAAACTGAATCTATTAGTAATTCACTGGATTTACCACATTGTCTTTTGGGAAGTTGTCTGGAAATCTGAGTTCCAATCCAAATACCATTCACTCAGGTGAAAACACAGTTGTCATGTTTACTCTTGATCTCATAGCAAACAAAATTCCCTTCAGATAGCAATCCCAGTCTGTACTGGATGGATCAACGTACTTCTGAAGTGCACTGAAAGAAATGTTAAGCACATCTATACAGAACTTATAAAGCAAATGTTTTATATTGTGCAAACTGCAGTCTTAGCAATATATTTTTTTTTGGTGGACTACTGAGTGTTGTTGATGCAATACAAGTTCAATGCATGATTAATATCATGCATCAAACTTGCATTATTGGGAAATAGACCCTCTAATGTGCTTGATCCATCCAGTCCCTGTAATGGGCAATGTTCTCTCTAAGGATGGGGCTGTCATGAGCAAAAATTTTAGTTTGTGAACAGAAATTTTGCCTTATGGTAACTAGTGAGTCCAACTTTACAGTTATGCATTATTATCAATTTTTACCTAAACTACAGTTGTGTACTTTACAAAATAGTTCCAAAGGGGCTGCTGTGTTAGTCTAGGTCAGCAAAAGAAGCGAGTAGTCCTGTGGTTCTTAAAGACTAACAGATTTGTGTATCACATGAGCTTTAATGGGAGAAAATCCTACTTCATCAGGTACTTTGAAGATGGAGACACTTACAGAATGGGAGGAAATAAATGCAAGGGAGTGTAAGACATGGGAGCAGGTCACACTGTAGCAGCAGACCAAAGCATTTGTTAAGATTCAAACACTGAGGAATAGCTCAGAGAGGAAGATGAAGTCAAATAATCTGTTGTAATGGGAAAAGAAGCCATAGTCATAATTTAATCCTGCTTTCACACAATCAAATCTGCATATCAATTCTAATTCAGCCTTTTCTCTCTGAAGTCTTGATGTCCCATTAACTTTCTTAAGCACAGTTGGCAACAAGTTGTCCATAGAGTGGTTAGACAGATGAAAGTGCTCAGAAACTGGTTTTTGAGGATTGTGATTTCTGATGTCAGTTTTGTGCCCATTTATTCTTCTGCACAGAGATCGTGTTGTTTGTCTAATGTAAGGTGTGGGGGTATTTCTGGCATATGATGGTATAAATCACATTAGTTGATGAGCAGATGAATGAGCCCTTGGTGGAATAGCTGGCTTGATGGTGAATGGGACATCAGGACTTCAAAGAAAAACAGCTGAATTAGAATTGTTGGGCAGATTTGATTGTGTGAAAGCAGGATTAAATCCTGACTATTGCTTTTTTTCCCATTACAACAGGTGATTTGAATTCACCCATCTCTACCTGCTGTTTCCCAGTGTTTAAATCTTAACAACTGCTCTGATTTGCTGCTACTGTATGACCTGATCGCCATGTCTTACTTTCCCTTGCATTTATTTTCATCCCATTCTGTAAGGTCCCCCATCTTCAAAGTATCTGGCAAAGTGGGATATCTCCAATGAAAGCTCATGTGATAAATAAATCTGTTAGTTTTTAAGTGCCAGAAGACTCCTTGCTTCATTTGTACAAAGTAGGCCTATGTTTTAAAAAGTGTTTATTAAAATGATTATCTTTTAAAATGTGTTTATTGTAAATAGAATTAATTAATTGGGTTTAATTAATTAATTTGTGTGAATTTTTATTTGAAATTTAACTTTTAAAAAGCTTTTTAATTAAACTAATTTTAAAAGTTTTTTTAAAGATGGAGAGATGGAAAGAAAGAGGGAGGATGAGAAAGAAAGAAGGAAGGGAAGAGAAGAAAGAGAAAAAAGGAAAAAAGAGAAAGGGAAAGAAGAAAGAGAAAAAGAAATGAAGGAAACGAAGGAAGAGAGAAAAAGAAAGAAGGAAGGGAAGTGAAGAGAGAAAGGAAAAAGAGAAGGAAGGAAAAGAGAAAAAGAAGAAAGGAAACAAGAGAAAAAAGAAAGATGAAAGGAAGAGAAGGAAAAAAGAAATAAAGACAAAAGATAGCAGGCATCAGGCTTCTCTCCCTCCCCATCTATGAGCCTGGCATGCAGAGGCTGCCCTGCAGGCACAGCTCTGCTCAGCTCAGTGGCTGAAATCAGAGTGGCTGGCCAGCAGGGAGACACAGTCAACTCGCAAAGCCCTGCAGCAAGCATTTTCTCTGAGCCTGAGCCCCTCAGGGCAGCCAGTCTTTCTTTCTCCAGCCCTGGTGCTGCTGTGAGAGGCTTGGGCACAGAGACAGCACTTGCTGCAGGGCTTTGGGGGCTGATGGTGCTTCTTTGCTGGTCAGCCACTCAGATCTCAGGGGCCGAGCCCCTGCCCTGTGCACTGCCAGAAAATGCTGTGTGCTGGGGCCAGAAAAGTTGTGTGCACGCATGCATGCATGTACCTTAGAGGGAACAATGGTAATGGGATGCCTACTGTCATGATATGCATGGTAACATGCATTGTTATTAAGTAATCAAAAAGAAATTCCAAGGTTACCGTTTGATGGTTCTGTTGGTGTTTTCTGCTAACCCGTTTGACTGTAGGTGGTATGGGATGATGAAGTTACTCTGTGTTTGGAAGAGTTTGCAGAAATGTAGGTTCAGCTGCAAGGAAGATTTAGTTCATGAATCATTGTAAGCTACGTTAATTACACAAAGTAATGAAATATTGGTACTTGTTCAATGACAATCCTGTTTCTCACACACAGCATTTCCTTATACATAAGCAAAAACACTAATTTCAGATAATTAAACAGCACTGTGGATAAACAAGATATAAATATTGAAATAATGATTTCAAGGTTTGCAACAAACATTGTATTGTGACAATGGTAACAATTTCTTTGTGGTAGATTTTCAAATTATTCAAGGTTCTGAAACAGCACTGAGAGTCTGAGTAATAATTTAGTAATATACTACTGATATGTCCCTTGATATAGTAATAAAAAGAGGTTCCAGAAAACAGTTATACCTCCTTATTAAATTCTGAATCACGATCACTCAGAATCCACACTGGACATCCAAAATGGATCATTATGTCATAAATACAGTCTGCCAGTGCTGATGCTAATTTATTTGGAAGTGCAAATGCTTCCACCCATCTTGAGAAATATTCTGTTGCTGTCAATATGTACCTGTTCCCTTTCTTTCTCGGGTAGAGGCCCTATTAAATCCATTCCAACCAATTCCCATAGTTTGAAAACCTATATGCAGGAGAGCACATATGTTAGAGCAGAAACTCAGACAAATTGTTGTTAACATGAAAGGTAGCATCACAGCATACTGTCAATGCAACATTCACCTTTATACTTTTCAAGGTGTGATCCACATTAATTTCCTTTCCTACTTTCTGGCAGCCCGGACATTGTGCAACCTATTTTCCAAACAAAAGAGAGTGTTGTTAATTTTTTCCACGCCCCCATTCCCCCACGCACGCTGGTCTGAGCTCTATGCTGGAGCAGCAGGGAGGGGGTGGGAGGCAGTGCAGCCGGGCTGGCGGTGGGAGGGGTAGCAATACCAGCTCCACGCTGCCTCCCGCCCCCTCTCTGCTGCTCCAGCATGGAGCCCAGAGCAGCGTGTGTGAGGGATGGTAGACCAGTAGCGCTGCACTGGGCTGCCCTTTTGGCCACTTGCCCAGTCCCCAGCATGGGGGAGGCAGCAGTGTGGCAGCACAGGGCCCTGGGCGCCTGCCCTAGTCGCCCTACCCTAGGGACGGCTCTGGTCCCAGGTGGTGAGGATGATTCACTCCCACCAGTTGCTACCAGACTTGTGTGTCCAGAGGTGATGAGACACAGAGTGCACCATGCTGAGCGTGGCTGCTTGCAGGGGCAGCAAGGTGGGGGGGCAGGCTGCCATCTGCCACTGCACAGTCAGGGTGCTGGAAAAGCTTGCTCCACAGCAAAAGGAGCCTTCCTAGCAACGTTCCCTCTAATTTTTTGTAGGCTATGTGTGCAAAAATTTTCTTTTGTGCAAATTTTCAGAACCACTGGCCACATTTGTGCACAGTCCAGTGAGTGTGGTCAAACTTGTGAGCACAACGAGGCAAGTGGATATGATGCAAATAATATCTAAAGTTTATTTTGATATGGTGATGGAAATGATTTTATTAATTACAAATCCTTATTTGAAACATGCTATTTGAAAATACCTTCTTAAAGAAACATAAAAATATTAGCACTGTTGAATTTTTTTGTGCACACTTTATTTTGGTGTGTGCGTGGGTTTCATGACCTGTGTGCATGCGCACACACGCAGAGCTTAGAGGGAACATAGCTTCCCAGTAGCTGGCAGGAGTAGTGTGTGGGCCATGACTTCAGCTTCTGTGTTGCCAGACATAATGGGGAAGGTGCTGAGGTTGCTTCCTCAGCTGTTCCCCATTTATCTCCAGCAGCTTGTCCTGACAGCAGCTGTCGCAGTCCAGGGAGCCCAGTCCATGGCCCTGGGCGCAGGAGGAGAGCATGGCAGAGCTGCAATGAGCTCATGATGGAGGTCATGCAGCTGGGCCAGTGGGCTGAAGAAGGCTTCTGGGCCTGGTGGGATCAGATGTTGGCCAGACAAGACACTGCCCTCCAACTACTTGAGTGGGCCATTGACATGGAGAAGTGGTGGGCTGCGGCCCAGGCGCGCCAGATGCAGGCCCTTGAGCGGCTGGGCACTGCTCTGACCCAGATTGTCACAGCCCTCCAGGGCATGGAGGCCAGCATGGCCAGGCTGGTGGACCATTTGGCCCCCCAAGCTGCAATGGAGTATGCCGCCAGGGACCCCAGTGCACCTTGTCAATGGTGCCCCCAGCCCTGGGGGGGTGCAGGAGAGGCTGAGCCTGGCCCTTCCATGCCCCAACCTGGCCCTGCAAGTCCGTGGTTCTGGCCTCCAAGTCCCCAGTTCTCTCAGGCCCCAAACCTTTCCAGCTCAGCCCCTAACCTACCCCCATATGTTAATAAACCATTTGAGAAATCAGTTCTGTGTCTGCATCTTTTTTTATTTAGGTGGGGGGGCATGTGTGGGGCAGGTGTGTGTTGGGTGGCAGTCATGAGGGTGTGCGGTGGTGTGACCAGGCCTCTGTGTGCCTTCTCCAGGAACGTGTCCATCAGGGCCTTCCGGATCCTAAGTGCTCTGTGTGGGGCCTGCTCGGTGTCACTGCCGGTCTCTGGCTGATTGAACTACCCAGCTAGGTGCTTGGTCTCTGTCTCCCAGATGGTGGGGGCCCTTTCCCCCCACAGTTCACATAAATTACGAAGGGCAACACAGGTGCTGACGACCTCTGGGATGGTGTCCTCAGTGAGGTGCAGACGCATCAGCAGGCACCTCCATTTGGCTTTCAGCTGCTCGAAGGCCTGCTCAACAACTTGCTAACACCTATTCAGCCTCCTGTTGAAATGCTCCCGGCAGCTGTCCAGGTGTCTGGTGAATGGCTTTGTGAACCAGGATAGGAGCGGATAAGTAGCATCCCTGATGAGAAGATGGGAACCTGCACTTCCCTGGTGGTGATGTCGTGTGGAAGAGGGAAAAGATGCCTGCCTGCATGTGCCTGTAGAGGCCGCAGTTTCGGAGCACCTGTGAATCGTGTGCCCTCCCTGGCCAGCCAACATACATGTTTGTAAATATGGCTCCCGTGGTTGACCAGGGTCTAGAGCAGCATCGAGTGGTACCCATTTTGATTACGGTACTCCGAAGTGCGATGTGCCAGGGCTTGGATGGGAATATGGGTTGCATCCAGGATGCCTACACAGTTTGGGAATCTGAGGGTGGCGATTCCATTCAGGGTGCCTTCCAGGTTGCTTGGGGTAACAAGGTGGGCCAGCAGGACCTGGTTTATGGCCTTCAGATCTGCTGTAGTGCAACCCCTATGGTGGCTCTCCCAATCCTGATCCCAAAGTGGCATGTGAAGGAGCGATATGTCTCTGGAGTGGCCATTTTCCATAACGCGATAGGCACTCACCTGTCCACGGAGACAGCAGGTCTCATGTGTATCCCTGCACTGAAGGACTGCGGTAAACTCACTGATCAGCTCCTGGAAGGTCTGCTTCCTCATCTGCATGTTGTGCATCCACTGCTCATTGTCCCATGTCATCAGAACAGTCCTCTCCCACCAGTCGCCTCTGTTTTTAAGCTCTCATATCTAATGGGGCATGGAGCACTGCAGGGTGGCAGTGGCTGTGTGCACAGTCAGTGTGCTGGTAGTGCTGGCGTCTGCCTCTGCTGCAGCTGTCCACACAGAATATGCTCCAGCCTAACAATGCACTGCGTGGAGCTGTGCAGGTGCTGGGCACCAGGGTGGTAAGCGGGGGTAGCTGCGCTTGGTCCACGGCCTTGCTCTGCTCCTTGCCTGCCAGAATGTGCAGAGGGGGTGAGGTCAGTTCATCCTTTTATGGGATTGCTTGTGGCAATGGCCCTTCTCAGCGGCCATGTTGCCACACTTCCCATGGTGTCCCCCTCCTGGGTCGAACTAGTCCTGTGCCTGGGTATGCTAGTTTGAATCCTGTTAATTCAAATTACAATTTATTAGGTGACCTAATCAGCTCGAGCCTACTTAATTCAAATTAATGGTTTATGTGTAGCTGTAGCCTTACTTCCTGCAATATTGCTCCTTCTTGGAATAATATATGATCTTTGGAAGGGACTATGCCTGGGCCAGGGAGGTGAGGTAGCTCCAGGGGACAGCTAGCACCACCACCTGCCCCTTTTACGAGGGAGCTCCATGCATTCACGGGGAAGGAGGCCTGTGGCCTCCCAGCCAGGCCATGGACTCTGTAGAGCCCAGCCCCAGGGCCACATGTCCTGAGGGAGGCCCCTTGAACATGGAGGAATCTCTTGATGTGGGTGACACCAGCTGGCCCGGGAGTGCACCACCACCCGAGGCCTCACTGGCCAGTCCTGAGCTGTTCTTTGCCCAGGAGCAGGTGATTGCCACCCCGAGAAGGAGGAAGAAGATGGGGAGACAGCAAAGGCACCCCCCAGGGAGCCAGGCGAACATCTGCAGCACCTGTCAGTGAATGTTCCTCTCCCCATGCAGGCAGGGGGGCATGATCTGGGGAGAGGCAGGGTATGGGACCAGGAGATGTGGCGGCCCTCCCCACTGTCTGAGGGACATGTGGCACCAGGGTCCTGGACCCATATGGGTGGGGGTCACTCATCAGGGAGGTGGCAGTAACTGGATGTGGCAGTATCAAGGGCAGACAGCATGCAGCCCACACAGCTGGCACATGGCCTCGGGAGACTCCCCTGGGAGAAGACTTGCCTCACTGCCACTCACCATCACCCATAAGACACAGATCAGGCTGGACAGTTGGGTGGAGGTATTTGCAGCTGACAGGCTGCATGCAGCCAAGGCCAGTAGACAAAGGGGGCTAACCCTGTTTTCCCCTTCCCTCCAGCGGCTTGCACAGCCACCCCTGGGAGCTAATCAGCCACCCACCCAGAGGAGGAGGGACTGCCGAACCCGAGACTACATCCTCACAAGCCTCCTTGAGCTGGGCTAGGGAGCAGAGGAGTCCACAGGGCCATACCTACGGTGAGGCAAAAGAGGCTTTGCCCTGGGCACCAATTTAAAAGGATGACAGAGGGAAGTGATCGCCCCTGCTGCCTCTGGCAGGGAAGCGATCACCCCTTCTGGCTCTGGCCACTGCAGAGGGAAGTGATCCCCCGCCGCAGATGGAGCTGGCAGGGAGGATCGCTTCCCTGCTGTGGCTGGAGGCGGCAGGGGTGATCGCGTTCTCCTGCTGCGGCCAGCCATCGGGGGGGATTGCTTTCCTGCCACAGCTAGAGCCGGCAGTGGCGGGGGGTCTCTTCCCATTGTGATGGGGTAGGGACCCCTGTTGCCAGCTCTGGCCACAGCAGGGAAGGGTCAACCCCCCCCCCCTTCCTGCTGCTTTATAGATGTTGGGATTTGGGTCAGGGCCGCATGGGATGCCTTTGGGGCTGCTTGCCCTGGGGCCCAGAACCCCTAGTTACAGCCCTGCCCCTGAGCATGGTGGGAGCAGCTAGCTCGGTGCCAGGATGCTGCCATCCGGCAGCTCCAGTGAGCAGCAGATGCTGATGACCGTGTGGTTGCTGCTATGGAGAGACAGAGCGTGGCAATGGAGCACCAGAGCAATGTGCTGCAGCCCTTGAGTGTAGCCATGCAGGATGTCGCCTCCAGCCTGCGGTGCATTGTGGGGTACCTGGTCCCCCAGCAGCCAATGGAGCTCCCCAGAGGGAGCCTGGTGTCCCTCGCTGCAGGCACCCCCGGACTCAGGGCAGCCCCGGGGAAGGCTGTGGCGCGGCAGGCCATGGGCCCAGTACAATCCCCCCCAGCGTCCCCAACCCTCCAAAGTCCATAACTCCCCACCCAGATCCCCCTTCCCCAGTTTGATGCCCACTATCAATTCTTCCCCCAAAGTTCTAAATCCCCTTACTGCCTCCTAAGCCCATCTTTGCCTCAATCCCTCTTCTTAGTGTAAATAAAAAAGTATTAAACCATAAAGACTTGTGTTCATACGTTTATTGGGTTGATACATTTATTGGGTGGGGTTCAGGGTGTGATGGGGTGTCTGTGTGTGTTGGGGCAGGCCCGGCCCTCTCCTTTCCCAGGATAAGGTCCTTCACTGTCTAATGCGCAAGAATTGACCTCTCTGGTACTCTCTCTCTTAGGGGTACACCTTATGGTTGCTGAAAACAGCCAGCAACAAGCTGTGCTTCAGCCTCCCATATGGTGGCTATGGTTTCCCCCAGAGCTCGCAAAGATTATGCAGGTCCACTGTCACAGTCTGCACCTCCCGACCCAATGGGCGGGCACCCCCCTTGCGGGGCTTGAGGGTTTAGTCCATTTTCCCAGCCAATGGCTGCGGCCCCAGGCGGAGCAGGCGAGTACACAGTCTTTGGCCCCGGCCCCCCAGGCGGGGCTGTTACCCCAGGACTTGATTTCAGACTGTCCCACAGTCTAATTAGGTACTAAACACTGAGGTAACAAGGTGGGATCTGTGCTACACAAACAGCCCAATGCCCTGGTGGAAGCATGGCTACAGCCTGCCGCTCAAGAACAGACACGGAAGCAATGACAGACCAGGAGCCACAGATTAACGGGTGCCAATATTTATTTAATTAGCACAATGATTCAAACGCAGTACAAGAGATGAAAGACAATCTAACCAATAATGTTTTACAAGGAAGGAAATATTAGTTATATTAGTAGGCATATTTAGACAAGCCTAACAAATAGCAAAGGTACGTTAAAAGGCACTATAATATTTAACAAGAAGGCAGGGCAAGATCACACAAATGACAAACATTTCACGGGGGGGAATCAATCACATGTGAAATGGGGAGATCTCAATTGCACTCACTCTTAAGGGGTAAAGATTATCAGTACCGTCATGGCTATTTCTATTTCTATTAACGTTCTGATAGTTTGTTAAAGATGTAATCTTCCTTATCCAAAACTGATGGAAATTCGGTTAAAAGAAGTTCTTTCTCAGAGCAGTTGGATAGTTGGAGTTCTCCGGCTTGCTGCGTAAAGGTCGCTTGCGCCTGAGTTACCCTGGCGACAGGGCTACAGGGTTTCTTCAGGTTCAGCAGGGCTCACAGCGGTGATATCACAATTCTGCTTGCAGTCTTGATGCTGGTCTATCCGTACCGATGGAAGGTAGGTTGCGTGCATGCAAACATATGTGGCATTGTGTGTGTGTATGTGTGTGAAACTGTGTGTGAGAGTGCATGCATGTGGGTGTGTGTGTGTAAGTGGTTGTTAGGTGCTTCTGGGACCAATGCCTTCCAGTGGCTGGGTGGCAATAGGTCCTTTGGCATGCATGCAGAGTCAGAGCTTCCAGAGTCTAAGCTGTGACTTAGCTCCTTCAGTGTGCGTGCAGAGTATGCTTGCAAGAATCAGAGTATCAGACCTTGAGGCAGGACTGGGTTAGCTGTGTGGTCTGGACCCTTCATCAAGCAACAAGTCGGACTAACTGGGACTTCACGCAACCGGATAGGATTTCCTCTGGAACCAGCACCTATAGGCAGAACTCAATTAGCTGCGTGGTGTGGCCCTTCGGAAAGAAATGTTCTTCTGAGACTAAGTTCTGTGACCTAGCTCATGGAAGGTCCACCAGAGATGTTGTTACTCTCTCTGGGGATGAGTGAGAGTGTGACTCCTAGTGCAGTGGGCACATAGCCAGAGGCCAGTGGAACCCAATAAGGAGCGGGAGAAGGAGACTCCTAGTGCAATGGAGACCAGTGCCAAAAGGCCTCTGGACTCCGTAAGGAGCTAATAGATCTCTGAAGTTTAGCTGGAGATGCTGTTCCTTATATCCAAATCAGAAGGTCAAAACTCCACCTTTCTATAGATCAGATGACTTGCTCTATCCAATCATCAGAGAGTGGGGGAGGTGTGAGGATGGGGAGCTGTGGGGGAGGTGTCAGGATGTGGGGGTGGATGCCTGATGAGTGAGATCATCTAATTCCTCATACCATTGTTCTATTCTTTCTAATGCATAACTCTGTTAGGCGCCATCTAATGTCCATTCTGAATATTACATCTCTAATTTTCTTCCTCTGCTAGATTGCCTTATCCTATTTTCACCAAGTTTTCTTATTCAGTAATTGAAAGCCAATTCAGACACCAAAATCTCAGGCTACAGGGCAGGCAAGTCTATGGCCCCGGGCGGTTGGCCAAGTAACAGGCTCACACAGGAAAAAGGGGAGGGAGAGAGACACAGGCCCACCCGACACCACTGCATCTCAGCCCAGGGCCCTATAAGTGACTGGCCACAGTCAGTGGGTCAGCGGGGCTCCAGCCGCAATGCGCTGACACTCATAAGAGCCGGCCTCCAGCTGAGCTGGGTGCAATTCCCCCTGGGCCACATCCTCGCATCCCTTGCCCGAGTACCTGTTGCAGAGAGGCTCCTCTGAGTACAGGGGAGGGCAGGCAACACGGGGAACCCCCATGAGTCCCTCGCTGTCCGGGGGAGGCAGGTCGGGGAAGGCTTTCTGCTCCTTGACTGAAGGTAGCTCCTCCAGGTCACAAGGGCCCTCAGCACTGGGGAATTGCTCAGGCCCATAGGGATCCTCCACAGAGAGTAGTTCTTCCAGGTCAGTTGGCCCCTCCTCAGCCTCTCCTGGCCCCCCTGGAAGGGGCGGTTGCACAGCAGCAGGAGGCTGGCCAGAAGAACCACCCCAGTCCACAGTCCAGGGCTCCTCTTGCTAGTCTTCTGGCCCTGGTAGGCTAGGCGGGCACTCAAGCTCGCTGGCAGGGCAGGCAGGCAAGTGTCTCTCTAGCCCCATAGCCACAATCTGGTCTGGCTAGCAGCCTGGCTGAGGGAGCATCCTTCCTCCAGGGCAGCTCAGCCCTAACTGAGCTGCCGGGCCAGCCTTTTATACTTCCCCTTCCTGTCCTAGCTCTGCCCTTCTGCTTCCGGGGCTTCAGGCTTGTAGTGCCTGAGTTTGGCCAGAGAGGGCGTTCAGGCCCTTCCTCAGGCCCAGGCTCTAAGGAAGGCCAGTGTCCTCTGCTATAGCCATGCATGCACTGATGACCTCTGCTGTGGTGTCTTTTGCGAGTTGGAGGCGCATGAGCAAGCACCTCCAGTGGGCTGTTAGTCTGCCAAATCCCTGCTCAGCCACCTGGCAGCAATGGGTCAGGCAGCGGTTAAAAAGCTGGCAGCTGGCATCAAGGGGTCCCTTGTAGGGGCACATGAGCCATGGGAGAATGGGGTAAGCCACATTGGCAATGATGAGGATGGGCACTTCCACTTCCCCGATGGTGATGTCATGGGGGGAGGAAGGTGCCTGCCTCCATGCCCCAGTACAGGGCAGAGTTCCAGAGGACCCTGGCATCATGCGCCCTCCCCCGCCATCCAACATAGTTGTTTGAAAGATGCCCAGGTGATCCACAAGGGCCTGCACAATGACCGGGTGATACTTCTTGCGATTGCGGTACTCAGCTGCACGGTGCTTTGGAGCTCGTACGGGGATGTGGGTGGAGTAAAGTATCCCCGCGCAGTTCGGAAAGCCAAGGGTGGCAATGCCACTGATGGTGTCCTGCAGTTCACATGAGGTGACGAGGAGTGGCAGCAGGACCATCTTGATGGCTCTGGCAACCTGAAGCAGAACTTCACCGACGTTGGACCCTCTGACACCGAATAGGTGTTCCACAGACCTGTAGGACTTGGAAGTGGCCATCTTCCAGAGAGCGATGGCCACTCTCTTGTCCACAGGGATGGCAGCTCTCATTACTGTGTCTTTACGGCACAGGAACGGGGCGAGCTCGGCGACCAGGTGAGTGAAGGTCTCCCTGCTCATCTACTTTATCTTTTAATCATCACCACATTCCAGGAGTACTTTATACACTACATCAACTACACATTTTAGAGCGTGGAAAGCATCTATTCCTAGGACACTATAGTGTCCTGGGCCTAGATCCATGAGGCCAAGGCTTCCACATAATCTTTTTGCTCCTATCTGTACATAGTTTGACATATGGGAATCATTCCCCATCCTCCTGTTGAATATACCCATTGCATGTCTTCTGTAGCTAGATCACCAATGTCTAATTGATATTCAGGGTGGAGAATGAAGCTCCTATATTGATGGGAAAAATATCCTTACTGGTTCTTCCCTGATAACAATTATTGCTGGAATAAGTAGTCTATGATCATTATCTTGTTCAGGTTGAACTATTTCTCCGTCTATCAACATACCTTTTTTTTTCTACAGGACTATCGTATCTACTATCTTCACTTTCACCTTCCATATACCTATTAGAATAAAAGGTTTTGCTATACTTTTTTATTCAGACTATTCCTTATAACTTATTCCTACCTTAGTTCTTATCCTATATCTTCCTTTTATTATACAAAGCTGATTTTTATATTAATTGAAACATAAGGTCCTTCACAAAGTCAATGGAACATTTCAATGCTTTGAGAATCTTTATTCCTATCATTCCATATGGATTTTTTTCTACTTCCATTAAATCAAACTTTATATTTAAAATACTTTTATTTCCTATCCTGATGGTCAGAGGAACTTTTGTTTCCAATTTCACTGGTATTCCAGTTACTTTTATTTTCTCCTGTGATTTGTGTGACAGAATTTTCTTATTTAAAACAAACATACAGAACCTGGATCTATATAGCAAACTTGACCACCTTCCTTATTATCCGATTTTATATATATCATCACTAGTAGCTTATTTAGGTGATCTCTTAGTAAGGGAGTTGTTATACAAATTGTACAGAGTGATAGTGTAGCTTTTGATTGTTCCTCAGTTTGAGTAGCTTTTACCTCAGTTGGTTTTATCATATCATATATATTGAAACTCTCCTAGTGAGTTTTCCATTAAAATCATTGTCCATGTTGGTTGAACTTCTAACTGTTCCTGAAGGAACTCCACAACTTCCTCAACATTTATCTGTGGGACTTCTCCTTCTCCTTACTCCAATATCTGTAAGAATTCATCATCCTCTATGGATGTAACTTCCTTTATCCAGTCTGTCATCTCCCTATATCTATATGAGAAGATTCCCTAATTACTTTACTACTTTATATTAGTTTTACTTAAATTACTTAACTTATTCTTATATTAGTATTAAATATTCTTCTTAAATTGGATCTCCTTTCCATTCCTTCATTTGTGAAGAGTGGAACCTTTTAGCTACCTTTCTTTTTCCTTGTTGAACTTCTAACTGATATACAGTTGGGCTGGCCTTATTAACAATCTTTACTGGTCCTTCCCATATGCGATAACGAATGTGATCTTTTTTCTAAACTGCCTATACATCACTCTATCACCTATCTGCCTTTCTTCTCGGTGTAAAATTGGTCCTAATTTTTGATCTATCTGTTGGGTTTTTATCTTCAATGCTATGGTCACTTATTTATGTGTTTCAGAAACAGATTTTAGAAGTTGTTGCATCCATTGGTCAATTAACATTTTAGTTTGCAACTCATCTGGTAGATTTCCAACTATCAACTACTGCTCCTGCAATCTCATGTTTCTTTCAGTCACAGTTGTAAATGGCTACTCCATGAGATGCTATTGTTCCTCTAATGGCCATTAATATTAAAGGTAATTTTTGATCCCAGTTATTATTCTGTTGATTTACTACTTTTCTTAAAGCTATTTTTATTGTTGTATTTGTTCTTTCTACCAGTCCTGAGGTTTGAGGATGCCCTGCTGTATGTAATCTCTGTTTTGTTCCAGATGCTTGACATAACCCTTTTATATTTCACCTACAAAATGTGGACCTTGATCTGAATCTATTTCTTTTGGAATTCCCCATCTTGAAATAACTTGATCTACTGACAGGTTTGCAGTAGTTAGAGCTGTACTGTTTTTGGTGGAAATTATTTCTACCCATTTGGTAAAAGGATCTGCTATTATTATACAGTATTTGTTTCACTTTGTCACCCTAGAATTTAAATCCTTCAGCTGTTAAGGTGGTTTTTCACTCACCTAAAGGAATACCTACACTAATCACTCTGGGATAAAATTAATGTGGTCCACTTGCCTAAATGGGTAAACCTCCCTGGTGGAAAATAGAGCTACAGCTCGCTGATCAAGAACAGACTTAAACAATAAGTTCTTCAAAAACAAGTATTAACATTTATTTTAATTACAATATAACAATGAAATTCAGGAAATGAAAATATTCAGTCTAACAATCAATAATAGTTTATCACAGTCAGTGCTGGATTCCCCATAAGCAATGTAGGCACAGTTCCTAGGACCTACATAATTTTTAGGGCCTACAAAGGAGGGAAAAAATTGAAAAATAAAGAAAATCACGTGGTTTAGCATTAGAATAGTTTAAAGTGCATCATGTCAATTCAATTGGCATTTACCCCTCTTTTTGCACATTTCGGAGTGAAAGTGCCTAGGGCCTATGAACACCAAAATCCGGCCCTGATCACAGTGAGCATTGCATAAAATGGCAGTTTAATAAAATGCTGTGTTGCGTTACAATATTTAAAATCACATAAGCGTAAATATGAAGTTAACAATAAATCTAATACTCTATAGCAAATACATTAAATATTTAAAAAGCCTTACAAATACCTAAATACCTGGCAAACTATAGCATTCAACAAATGGTGATCAGCCATTTGTTGAATAGGTGAAGATCGGCCTTTCTCAGTCACCTTGCACTCACCCAGCTTTATTGACAGGCACGCAACAAGCACTCTCTTTTACTTACAGCACATCACACATCTTTCTGAACTGTCAATTTGGATCCTGTTCTGCTCTGTCAGAGGCAGAGGTTCACCTCGGAATCTGGACATATAAATCAGGACTCAGCCAAGATGTCCAGATCCCTCAGTAAATCCAGTGCCTTTCTTGCATGCTCAGCAAGCTGGCCTGGTGAGGATTGGGTCCTTGGGTGGACGTCAGCTCTGGGCACCTCGGTCCTCACTCAGACTGCTCCCAGTCCATTAGGCTGGTCCCTGCAATGTCCAGGTCTCTCTGGTCAGAGTCCAGTCTGGTCCAGCCTCGGTCCTTTGCTTCTCTGGTCTCAGGGTCTCAGAGCAGGATCTGGTCCCTCTGTGGTTGTCTGCTTCTCTGGTTCTGCTGACCTAGTCTTTATAAAGCTAGATTTGATTAGTTAACCTCCCTGGGATCCCCTGATGTTTTACCAGAGCTAGATGGAAGGAGTCCAAGTAATAGTTAGCTGCTGTGGTCTATCTCTGGAGTAAGCTTGAAGGTCCCTGCTGGTGGCTGCTGGGCTCCTCTGTTCCAGTGATGTCCTTCCTCCAGAGCTGCTCCAGGTCAGTGGCTTCTTCATGTATGGTGGCTCCTCAGGGTCCTTCTTCTTCAGGTTCCTCTTTGGCGCAGCTTGGCCAAGTGCCAAAACTTCATAGAGCTACTATTTGAGCCCTGGGTAGTGGGTGGGCACAAGCCCACCCACTATTAAAAACCTTCCCTCAACCCAAGGGAGGAGTCACTGGTCCCGGTGATCAACTTATTATGGGGACAAAATAATCAAACATGAACAAGCGTGAGGGGTCAAAGGAACAAAAACGGGGAACTGGGTGGGGACACTGAGCAGAGAACCCTGGATAGTGCCCACTGCTCCTGGAAGGTATCTACGGAGTCAGCAGATGCTGCCCAAAGGAACTCCACTCGGATATGTGACCAGACTAAGGAATGGAAATAGGCCAAACAGTTGCAGGATTCCCCTCCAGCCAGCCTCTCCTCTCTGGTCTTACAGATGGTGACTTTGGCCAGTGCCAGGAGGAGGTTAACCAGGAGGTCCTGCAACCTTGTGGGGCCACAGATAGGGTGTGCGTAAACAAACAAGTGAAGGGAAAAGTGCAACCAGAACCTCAACAGGAGTTTCTGGAGGAGCTGGAAAAGGGGCAGCAACCTGGCACATTCAAGATAGACGTGTGCCAGGGTCTCCCTCATGCCACAAAAACAACAAACGTTGGGGTAAGGGGTTAACCACGCCAGATACATGCCCATGGTGACAGCTCCATGCAGGAGCCACCGAGTGATGTCCCGGGTGGGTCATGGTGTCAGGGTGGAATATAGCCTGGCCCACTGGGGGTCCTTGTCCTCTAGGGGGTGGTAGGAGGTCCCACCATTTGGTGTTGGGGCAGGACATGAGGGCGAGGAAATGGATGTTGTGCTGCACAAATGTGTACAGATGGTCTTTGGGTGCACTTCTAAAGGGAACTGGTGGCAGACCTAGCAGCCATCTTGGTGCGTGGGGAGGGAGCACCTGGGGTGGCCTGGAGGATTGTGGCCCAATCAAAATATCTGGAGGGCCAGGGCTGGGTGAGGGTGAGGTGAGGAGTACTCTCTTGCAGGACCTTTGAGATAAAACCAAGTAGTAGGGGGCAAGGCCGCCTTCACTTCCTGGAGTAGGCACTGTGGGGTTTGGAAGGTGGAGAGCCCCATGCACTGTGCTAGCACCTGGGGATTCACCCAGGCGCCCCCTGTGTGTAGTCCAGGAGGTCTCTGACCCTGGTGATGCCTGCCAGGACCAGCCTCCACAGCAGTGAGGGGGCCTCCGTCCCCTGCACACGAAGCTGGAGGTTGTGTAGTAGGGGCTCCACAAGGAGGTCCTCCCCCTCAGTGACTGCGATGGACCTGAAGGCCGAGATAAGCCTCCAGGTCTGGAGGAAGTCCTGGTAAAAGGCCGGCAGCTTAGAGAGGTCTTGGGGAAGACCCCTTGGGTGGATGTAAAAGAGCTGCCGGTCCTATTGGAGCCCCTGGGAACCGCAGAGGAAGGTGTGTACCAGATGGCTCCTGTAAGCCGCAGGTCCTTGGACACCGGGATGTTACTCTGGTGGGTGGCCTTCTAGCCCCTTGGAGGCTGAGGCTACACACAAGTCCCTGCCTGCTAGCCCTCTAGCAGGGCAAGGCAGCTAAACACAGTCTGGGCGTTCTGCCCTTTGCTGGGCAAGGCCGTATATAAGAGTCTCTGCCTGGCTGCCTCACCCTGCTAGAGGGCTAGAAAACACAGTCTGGGCCTTCAGTAAGACAGGATTGGTGCAGTATTCATTGCAGGGGAGGGAGACACAGGGCTACCCACTCCACTGCATCTCAGCCTAGGACCCTATCTGGTGGCCACGTGCCACTAGGCAGTCAGTGGTGCTCCCACTGAAACACACCGGTCTCATTCTCAGCGGGACAGACCCACACTCCCCTGGGCTACTTTCTCCACATTCCTCCTGTCACCTCCCCCACTCGGTCCTTGGGGTAAAACGCAAGAGGGATCTTGGTCAAACCTTCCTCCCCTGGAAGCAGCAGGTCTAGTTGGTTGTCCAGGTCTTCTGCCAGGGGTAGCTCCTCCAGGCAATGTTCCCTCTAAGCTGACGATGCAGCTGAGCAAGTTCCCTCCCATTCCCGACCCTGGGTCAGGCCCTTTCCCCACTACCCACTGGCTCCAAGTGCTTTCATAACGTGCTCAGTTGCATCATCAGCTTAGCGGGAACATTGAAAGGAAGGCATTGCTTTGCTGTGAAAATGAATAGCCATCACTCCCTCATTACAGAAAAAGAATGAATCATGAAAATTTCTGCTGTCTGCGGGGTTGTATACAAATGTAGTATATTACTGTAACCCACTCCAGTTCTTAAAATTATTAGCAGATTTTCTGGCTTCTCTGCCCCACGCATGAGAACTGGAAAGAGACACAACAGGAACAAGCCATTGAATGGTAAAATAATTCCTCCTCTGATAAATAACTTGGGCTGGTTGGACTGTATGTGAACAAATCCAATCAACTTTCCTACAAGCATCAATAGATGCACTTACAACAAACCATTGAAATGGTAGCTATTGCCCCATTATGACTCTAGACATCTTTATTCATTTCTCATTTAAGATGGACATATTAAACTTGGAAAAGACACTCCAGATAATTGTCATTCCTTCTGTATGCACAGGGAAGAGGATAACATCTCAGGTATTCAATGGATATTAGTTGATCTTAGCCAAAAGCCACAGAAAGAGTGCAACTGGAACAAACCCTTGGTTTTTTCCTTTTTTTTCCTTTGTGACACTGCAAATGGACTCCCCTGTCAATCAGCTTTGATTCAAATCCTTTGATAGGTGTAATTTCTGTACTCAAACAAAATCTGACATTCAACTTGAAATGCTTTTAGCAAAAGAGAATTAACCATTCATGAGAGATTCCCCGATGCCAGCTGTGAAATCTGGCTCTCACTCTGAACGTTTTTGGGAGCTGAATCTGGGAACTGAGTTTTTGTAACCCTCCTGCTGCTGATTTCCCCACGGCGTGATCCGGTCCCCTGCTTCTGCTTTGCTCAACCTCTTCTTTCCTCCCTCTAACTGCCCCAATCTAGGGTTACCAGACACCAAAGCACAGAAGGGAGGACAGGGAGGTCCGAAAATGAGGACATTGGAGGACCTGGAGAAAATGTAGTGTTAATATAACTGTTATTACTATATTACTGTATGTCATGGAAAATAGGTAATGATAAATGAATGCAGCATTAAAACTACACAGTATCATGTTTTTAAATTCTTTTAAAATAAAGAAAATTACCAAAATGGTTTCTTTAACTGAAAACTGGATTTTTTTTTCATTAAATGAAAGTTTTTCATGACCCTTTCATTAATGTCCATGAGACTAAAGTTAAAAAACTAAATTTTCAAATATAAACTTGAAAAATACCTTAAAAAGTTAAAAAAAGAAAAAAGTTAACTCACTTTTCATTTTTCACAGCAGCCAATTTTTACAGTTAAAAATAGAAAGTCTTAAATTGTTTCTTTCCAGCCCTTTTAGTGGTTTTATTTAATTGGTCCAATCGGTCCTTGTGAATAATTTTATTTATGGTAAACTTTATTTTCTTTCATTTTTTAGTATCATTTTTTCCCTCCGCAATTTAGTCATTTTGTAGGGAGCAAGGGCCAAAAATAAAAGTGCCTAGTTGAACCCATAACCCCAAGCTTGAAAAGCAACTTTTCTACAAACTGAGCTACCCAGCCATTCTTGGAAAAAAACAACCTGTACATTCAGGAGATTCCTGAGCTCTCAGTGGGATGGCTTGGTTCGTACAGAGCTGTGATTGGGAGGTGTGCACATGTGACCACCTCCAATCTCCAGCTGCTGCAGGAAGAGCCCCAGCTCCCTAACTGGGCTGTTAGAGGGCTTCTTTAACATTTTATTTTTATGCAGTGAAAAGCCTGGACAAAAGCAGCCATTTTAAAAATGCTTGGAGGACAGAGGACTTGCTGGACCTCTGGTAACCTTACCCCAATCCAGGACCCAGTCCCTTGCTTCTGCCTCACCTCTTCTTTCCTTCCTGCAACCCCACCCCACTCCTGCTTTCCCTGTGGCAGGATCCCCCTCTCCTACCTGCCTGACTCAAACCCTTCTGGCCTCCCTGTAATACCATCCCCTCCCCTCTGCCGTGCCGGCTTCCACTCCTGCCTCCGCCTGATCCAACCCCTTCTCCCTCCGCCATCCTCTCCCTGCCAGTTTCCCCAGTACGATCGCTGCCTCTGCCTTCCCTTCTCCCCACTTAAGCCTTTCCCCCTTGCCTGGCCAGCTGGAGCAGGAGCACAGTCAGCTCTGGCAGGGCGGGAGATTTTGAACGCTCACAGGCCCAGCCCCAGGCACAGCGCCAGAACAATCATGTCCGGGGCTGCCAGCCTGCACTGGTGAGCAGTGGCTTCTGCGCCAGTGCTCACCAGTGCACCTTAGAGGGAACATTGCCTCCAGGTCATTAGTGTTAGGGCCCACTGGGTCTGTGGCATCTTCTGCAGAAGGCATTTCTTCCGGGTCCTCGCTTTGGGGAGGAGAGTATACAGGAAAGTCTAGCCACCAGTCAGGCCTCCTATCCTCATGTGGGGTCAACTGCCCTCAAGCTGTGCATCTCCTTCCCGACCTCCCCTTTCACTGCCTGCTTCTCCCCTTTATATTGTCCCCCCTTCCCCTTGACCTGCCTTCTGAGTTCCAGGTCTAGGCCCCTGCAGAGCCTTCTTCTGGGGACCTCTACTCCCCCGACGTTGATGGTATTGGGGGGGAAGAAGGTGCCCACCTCCATGCCCTGGTACAGGGCCGAGTTCTGGAGTATGCGGGCATCATGTGCCCTCCCTGGCCAACCCACATAGCAGTTCTGGAAGATCCCCCGGTGGTCCACAAGGGCCTGCACAATGATAGAGTGGTAGCCCTTCCTATTGCGGTACTCTGCCGCTCGGTGGTCTGGGGCCCTCACAGGAATGTGCATGGCATCCAGGATCCCCATGCAGTTCAGGAATCCCAGGGTTGCCATGCCATCCGTGGTGGCCTGCAGCTCCCCCTGTGTGACGAAGCGCTGCAGCAGGATCCTGTTAATGGCCCTGGTGACCTGGATCAGGATGATGCCGATGGTGGCCCTGCCAACCCCGAAGAGGTGCGCCACAGACCTGTAGGATTCTGGGGTGGCCATCTTCCACACTGCTATGGCCACTCTTTTGTTCATGGGGATGGCTGGATGCATGGTGGTGTCCCTGCGGCGCAGCAGCGGGTCAGTTCTGTTACCAGGTGGTCAAAGCTGGCCCTGGTCATTCGGAAATTGTGCCTCCACTGGTCGTCATCCCAGGTTTGGAGCACTACCCGCTCCCACCAATATGTGCTGGCCTCCTGGGCCCAGACCTGGAGAGGCACAGACAGGGGCAGGGGAACAAGGGCAGCACTGAGGCCCAGGAGCTGGCAGACTGGGGCACACCCTGAGCAGCACTGGGGTCCCCGAGCAGTGTGTCCCCCAACAGGAGCACGCTCTGCAGTCATGCAGCGGGCATAGTGGCCACACGGTGCAGGCTAGGCAGCTGGGCAGCGCCCATCCTTGTTGTTTGCAGAGTCCTGCTAGCCAATATGGACAGGGAAGTGAGGTCAGGGCCAGCTTTTATAGGATTGGCTACCAACATGGCTGCCGACATGGCCCAGGGAGGCGGCCATGTTGACACACCTCCCACAATGTTCCCTCTAAGGTTTGACGGCTTGTGTGCAAAATTTTGAACCCGTGTGCAAAACTCTTTCTGAATAAAATTTTTGTGCAACTCCACGTGATGGAAATTATTGAAAAATATAGAACAATGAAAAATTAATGTTATTTAAATTGTTTTTATTAATAATTTGAATTTATTCTATACTTATGTGACATTTTGTCTCATCAGTTCTTCAGTCCTGTTTGTCTGCCTTTGTCAGTTTTCCAAAATGAATAAGCACATAAAAAAGTTAAAGTGAAAGCAATTAACTTGCCTCTCATTTTTCATTTTGCACAGCAGCCCATTTTACAATTTTAAAAAATGGTCCTAAATTGTTCCTAGCCAGTTCAAATGTGACCCTTTATTTGTTTTACTTACTTGGTCACTATTAGTAATCTTGATCACAGTATACTTTATTTTCCTTCATTTTATTAGTGTTTGCTATATATATATATATATATATATATCCCCCCCCCCCCAATTTAACCCTTCCCTAAGGAGCAACAGGCCAAAAGGTAAAAAACCCAACCCAGGGCTTGACCCTGTGATCACAAATCTGTTGTTCTACCAACTGAGCTACAGGCATTCTATATATAAAAACTTCTGGGCATAAAGGATAACTGTGTACTCCACTGCCCCTTGATCCCATCCCCCCCCCCAAACTGCTCTTTATTCCGTGTGTGCATCTGTGCAGCAAACTCTTAACATCTGGACAATCACCTATTTTTGGAATGCTTGAGGGAGGAAGGACATGAAGGTAAGAAGGAGCCCTTGGATAGCTAGCAACTCCCTCCCCCCCACCCCCAGCCAATCCTCAGTGGGGCTTCAGGCCTGCCCCCTGCCCATCTCCAGCTGCTCTCCCAGCCTGCCCCCTCCGCCAGTTGATCCTTGGCCATGGTTAAGGCCTGTGTCCCCCCCCCCCCCTTTCCAATCCTCAACCACTTTGCCAGACTAGGGTTACCAGATACCAAAACATGGAAAGGAGGACAGGGAAGTACAAAAAGAAGGATGTTGGAGGACACATACACATCTGGGGCTCCGCCTGTGCCCCCTTCAGCCACCCAGCCAATGCCCCCCCCAAATGCTTGCCCCATTGATCACCCGACTCCAGGGAAATCTGTCTAGTCCCTAGTTACAGCGTGAGATTAATTGCAAGAACAGAGGCTCAAGAATATCAAAGTATTTTTCCTCTTCACATTAAAGTAACCGTAAAGCCAACCACTTTAAGGAGTCACAAAACTAAGTATTTAATGCTTATATCAAGGTGCAAGAATCATACTGCAGAACTCCTATCCAGACTGATGTTTTTACATTGTGAGTTGCAAACGGAAGCACACCTCCAAGAAATTTAATGTAGTACTTATGGACAAGATTAAAATCAGTTTTAACACAGTAAGTTCCTCCACAGAATTCACTCATTGTTTGACACACAGAGGGATGGGCCCTTGACTCCATGAAGTCTAACAGAATTTGAGGTGTTGGCTTCTAAAGGAAAAGTAATCTCTGTCAGCAGTATTCTCCCCATGACTTGAAGTTAGGGGTGTGGTGCAGGGGGGGATGTCTGGGAGGGTATAGGAGGTGCTCAGTCATTTGCTCTAACACTGTTTCTAGCCGACAACTGGGGGGCACAGGCGGAGTGTACAGAAATCCCTGTCTAGCCTCAGTTTTGAGCCTCACTGTGTAGTATTTAAAAAAAAAAATCACAGACATGCTCTTTAGATTATATACACACAGGAAAGGAAAAATCAGAAAAAATAAGAGCTGCCGGTTTTTATGTGCAGATCTGCCTGAAACATAACCTTTTACCTAAAATGCAAATTTCTGGAAACATCATATCCTACTATGTCTGCCATAAACCACAGATGTACATATATCTATTTTATGACAGTTAACGTTTTGTTTGCTTTTATGTGAAATACACATCAAATGGGGGGTGGGAGGGCAGAGTAGATGTTTGTGACTATCAAATGCTCCACCCAAGAGGACAGCACCTATTCTTGAATGCAATGATCAGTTTTTTCCTAAATATACCAAAATAAAAATAAGCATAGAGTATATAGGCAAAAGCAAGCTGCTTGTTTTCTATGATTTGATAAACTAACAAATGGACAAATATTGCAATCCTTACTCCATCAAATTTCCCACTGACTTCATTTAAACTATAAGATCAGGCCCAGCCCAGCAGCTACTTTAGAATAGCTAATACTTGCACATCTGTGTATCTTACTAAAATTTAAGGACACATCTATAGTGGACTAATCTCTTCTTGGAAGGGAGAAACAAACTGAAAAAAATCACACTGGGAAAAGGAAAATCTTACAGATTCAAACCTCCTCACAATCAAAAGTGAACTTTGTTGGACCTGTAAACAAAAGATTTGTTGTCAAAAGCCAAGATTCATTAGCAGGAATAAAGATCTGGCTTAGGCCAGCCATTAGGGAAACAACTGTCCCCAGAAACTTTAAGCCAAGCAGGGCAGCAAAGCAGAAAGCAAAGAAGCAGTCACAGGTTTCTCTTTGTGCACTTCAGAGACCCCATCAAGGTGAAGAAAAGCCCCAACCCCTCCAAAAAATAAGATTAAACCTCCCCCAAAATCAGGTGCAGGGAAAGGGGAGAGGACCTGAGCTGGAGGCTGGAAAGAAGCCTGGGGTGAGGAGCCGAAGCAACAGAACAAAGCGAAACCACGTGTAGCACTGCAGCTCCGATGCCTGGAGCAGGGAGCAGGGCAGGACAAAGAGGAGGAGTCTTAAAGTGACACAGACTCCTGGTTTTCTCTGGTAACCCTGAGCCTGACCAGCCCCCAGCCGATCTTCAGGGGCTCTGCTGGCCCCCCAGCTGCTCTGCTGGCCTGGCCCCGCTCCCCCCTTTGACAGCCTGGGGCCGCCCGGCCCCTCCTCCTCCTCCTCCCTCAGCTGCTCAGCTGATCCGCTCCCAGGCCGGCCCCGCCCCCACTCCCCTGGCTGAGCCTCAGCTGCTCTGCCGGCATCTCCCTCCCGTGCGCGGGGACTGGAAACCCCTGCGCGGGGAGGGGTGTCTAACCTGCGCGGCCGCGCTGCCGCGCACCTTAGAGGGAACAGTGACCTCCCATGGTGCCCTTACACTCAAGCGAAATAGCAAGTCCACTGTGTGTCCATGCTATTTTGCTTCCAGCTTTCCGCCTTATTTTGCCTGGCTTTGTCATTATTTCGATTCCGGTTATTTCAAAATAACTTATTTCAAAATGTTATTTTAAAATAATGGGTTATGTGTAGACATAGCCCTTGAGGTTAAGATCCTGATCATCATTTTTATGATCTTCACATCTGTCAGCTCCAGATTTCAATCATTCAAAAACTTTACTTTCTTCTTCTTCAACTTGCTTTCTGGTAGTGCTGAGGTTTGGCTTTGGTGATATGTTCGCATTTGTAACATTTGATTCACGGAAGCTTGAAGTTTGTTCTGTGTTTTCATCTTCCGTGGTAAACCTTCCAAGGTGATTTGTTTGTGAGGTTGTCTGTTTGTGCAAAATTAGTCAGCTGTTTATATTACTGGCATTTTTTTTGACATTTTTCTACTGCAGTTTTGTATCGTCTTTGGTCTGCTCCACTTGGTTTCCTGGAAGTGACTCGTAGCTGGATTCGGTGCAGTAGTTGGAAATAAAGACTTTCAAGTTCTCAATGGCTGTCAAAGTGATGGCAATGTTTTCACTGGTACCCTGAAGGATCTTACTGACTGGATTGATGTGATTCAACAGGTCATGCCACAGGATAAGGGAGCACAGGAATTGGAAATCCTTCAACTTGGTGCGCAAAATCTGTGCTTCATAATTTGATTCTTTGCTGTACTTTTTGTCGCTAAATATCTCATACAGAGCATCATGGATTCCTCCAACTTGGTATGTGAGAGGCTGCAAAGCATCAGTGAGACTGTCCCAATGAGTTTCTGAAAGAAGTTTCAATGTAAGAGAGGAAATGTGCTTCTTGAGAACTGCCCAACACTTCATTGATGACTCAAAAAAATTATATATCGCTCAAACTGTTCCAAAGAAACTGATTGTCTCAGGGTTCACTTTGGCAGCATCATTTACCACTAAGTTCAGGCTGTGAGCTGCACATGGTACATAGAAAGTGCAAGGTTCATGTTTAAAATCAGCTTCTGCAGCCCATTTCTTTTCCCTGTCATGTTGGCACCGTTGTCGTAGCCTTGGCCCCTCATATCACCAATGTTAAGATTCCAGGTGTGCAGTTGATTGACAACAGTATCACACAAACCCTCTCCAGCTGAATCGTGCACTTCCAGGAACCCTAGGAAATGTTCTTTGATGTCCACAGTGCCTTCTTTGCAGGAAACAATGAATAATAACCATCATCTGATTGGTGTGATTGACATCCAGAGTGCAGTCAAATATTATAGAATAGTACTTTGCTTTCTTGATTGCAAACAAGATCTTTTCAGTGATGCCTTTGCCCAAAATTGCAATAATTTCGTTTTGTATGTTTTTGCTCAAATAGTGGAATTTGGATTCCTTTCTTATGGCCCTCTCTATGGGTGTGTTCACACAGGCTTCTTATTTCGAAACAACAGAGGTGGTTTTGAAATAAGAAACAGCATGTCCACACGATGTACTCCCATTTCGAAACAAGGGGTTCCCTTGTTTCAAAATGGGAGCCGTGTTTCGAAACGGCTTAAACCTCCTTCTGTTTTGAAACAAGGTTGTTTCGAAACCACTGGTTTCGAAATAACCCCGTAGGGACATGTTGTTTTGGAACAAACTGTTCTGAAACAACATTTGACCTTCATCCCAGGGTGCTTATTAGCACCCTGGGAAGAAGGGCCACCCCCTCAGCACCCTGGCCAGGGAACCCTCAGCACCCTGGCCAGGGTGCTGAGGGGTGTCCCCTGGCCAGCAGTGGGGGACTGCAGCCCCCTGCGGGGTGAACCACAGCCGGCAGGCAGGCTCACCCTGCTGGGGTCTGCAGGGGACTGCAGACCCCGGTGGGGTGAAGCAGAGCTGGGCTCCCCAGTGGGGTGAAACAGAGCCGGGCGCCTCACCCTGCGGGGGCCCGCAGTCCCCTGCAGACCCTGGCGGGGTGAAGCGCCCAGCTCCACTTCACCCTGCCGGGGTCTGCAGCCCTCTGAAGACCCCTGCAGGGTAAGCCGCCGGCTCCTCTCACCCCATGGGGGTCTGCAGCCCCCCCTGAAGCGAAATAGCATGTCCACACTGTGGATATGCTATTTCTTTTCCCTTATTTCGAAGACACTTTTTTGTCTTTCGAAATAAGGAGTTTTTGAAATAACATTATTTCAAAACGGCTTATTTTGAAACATCTTGTTTCAAAACAAGTACTTTGTGTGTGAACATAGCCTATGTGTGTCATCATGACAGGATCAAATTTTCCAAACAGTTCTACCAATTTCAGAAAGTTGCCATTGTTTCTTTCGAAAAGCTTATCAGAGGAGCCTCGTAGAGCCAGACATTGAGATCCAAGAAATTTGATTACTTTGATGAGCCTTGCAATCACATCAGACCAATGCTTTTTTTCTAGTTCATACTGCCTTTGATTTTGTGAGTCAAGGGTATTCTTGTTTTTGAAATCCTTTCTGAAGTAGATCCACATTTTCAAATGTTTCATATGGCTGAGACTTGTTTCATGTGTATGCAGTGCCTTGGATAAATCTCTCCAATGAGTGTAGCCAGTCAATGCAAAACTGCTGGATGAAGAATTGCTTGGATCTGTTGATGAAAACAGTTTGCAGCAGAAACAGAACACGCAGTCTGTGGAAGTTGAGTACACTAAACACACCCTTGGCACTAATTCACCATTTTCCATTTTTCGGTTGTAGTATGTGTCACTGAACTTGCGTCCACTAGAGACCATAGGGTGCAAAATGCCTTTCTTTAGAACAGATCCTGATTCTGTGAGAATAATTCTTATTTTGTTAGTGAGTTTCGGCAATTTCGAAGGATCTGCTAGCTCAAATGCCAATAAGCCTTAAGTTGATGAAGCTGATTGCAGCTTTGGCCTCAGCTGAGACTCAGGGCTGTTGGTGGGGCGGCCCTGGTTCCCAGCTGGGGCCCGTGCCTGCCTTAGCAGGCCCCCCTACAGGTGTCTCAGGGACCATCCACTGGCCCCATGCCCCACTAGCCCCTCAACCCAAGTGCCTCTCTGCCCTCTCAAACCCTATTCATTCTCCTTCCCCCAGCCCACACATACCAGCAGGCAGTGCATCTGCAGCAAGCTTTTCCCACCCTGCACATCCCATGTGGCTGCTCTGCACAGGGAGGGAGATTTAAAATAACCCCAGCTCACAGGCAGGTCTCATGGCACACTTGAGGAGCTGACAGGAGGCCAGGGCTGTAACTAGGGGTTCTGGCATCTGGGGGCACCCCCCCTCTGGGCCCCATTGCGGGACCCATCTAGACAGTGGTGGGGAGGAGGTTGTGACCCTTCCTCACCCAACAGCCAAAGCCAGCAATGGGGGTCCCTACCCTGCTTCCATGGGGAGAAGGAACCCTCTTGCCTTCTGCGTCTGGCTGCAGCAGGGGGACGCGATCGCTTCTCCTGGTTCTGGCCATGGCAGAGGGAAGCAATTCCCCATCATGGCCGGAGCTCGGAGGGGGGATGGCTTCACTGCTGTGGCCAGAGCTAGCAATGGGGGTCCTATGCTGCTGTGATGGGAAGAAGGGACCCTCCCCTCCCGGCTCTGGCTGTGGGAAGGAAGCCATCCCCCCTGCCAGCTCTGGCCATGGTGGGGAATCGCTTCCCTCTGCCGAGGCCAGAACCAGCAGGGGTGATCACCGCAGCCAGAGCTGGCAGGGACGATTGCATCCTCCTGCCACAGCCAGAGCTGGGGGGGGGGATCACTTCCCTGCCACAGCCAGAGGTGGCAGGAGCAATGGCTTCCTTGTGGTGCCTTTTAAATGGGCGCCTGGGCCAAAGCCCCTTTCCCCCATAGTAATTACCACCCTGGCTGCAGCAGGGGGAAGCGGCACGTCGGCACCCCCCTGCAATGCTTACCTTGCTTACCACATTGTGCTGGCCCTGTTAGCGCTCTTGCTGCCAGGCTTTATTTTTTAGGATTGCAGTTGATAAAGCCTGCATATCATACTGAGTTGCTTTCAACATCATCAGCTCATATGCATGCACACACACTGACAAACACAAATGCAGAGAGGCATACAGTAATAACATAGTCAACAAAGCCAAGTCAGTACTGGTACTGCTCTGTTTTATCGCTTGACTGAAATTGCACATTAAAGTCACGTGCATCCGTGGAATCATAGGCACAGTAATAGTAAATTTATATGTAATGAATTTAAAAAGTTGGACCATTTCTAAAAATCATTATTTCAAATTTTAACACCCTCTAAACTACGGTGCCCAGGGCAAAGCCCCGGTCACCCTGCCCTAATTCCAGCCCTGCTTGTATGGTTTTTCAGTCTAAACCAGGGCTCCATCAGAGGCCAATTCATGCCCAAATCCTGGTCCAACCCCTGGTCCTCCAGGAATTTAGCCCACTACCAGTGTCCTCTGTTCCTGTGCCCACACACAATATTTTCAGAACCTTAAGTGAATGAAATGCAAGCCCCGTGTGTTACAAAAACCAGCATTTCAGGAAAACCTGCTAATAGTTTAAAGAGGAAACATGAGAGGATATATCAAAGCTGAGGGACAGGTCTTACTTACACAGAGATTGGAAGGGTTATAATGTACAGGCAAATGAGGATGACTGAGTAACAGCAATTGAGGCAACCATTGTTTTTTGTTTACAGTAGACTTTGCCCACTTCAAACTGATGACTGGAGATATTAAAACAGTACTGGCTTTTCCCTACAAACTTTCAAGACTGCTTCCTCAGCTCGCTTTTGGAGATCCCTACTCCAGGTGTCCCCTAAGTGAGTAAAAAAAAAAACGTACTTTATATAGCCTAACTTGGTCTTGTCTTGTTGATCTAACCCTCAATCTGGACTGAAACCAGGAATAGCCTGTGCTAGCCCTGTGGTTTCCCTTTAAGGGCCAGCACCCAATTAACATGTTCCAAAGGGGGCAGCAGTGTTAGTCTAGTTAAGCAAAAAAAACCAAGGAGTCTTGTGGCACTTAAAAACTAACAGATTTATTTATTGCATGAGGTTTCATGGGAGAATATCCCACTTCGTCAGACGCTTTGAAGAGGGAGCACTTACAGAATTAGATGAAAATAAGTGCAGGGGAGTGAAAGACATGGGATCAGGTCATACTGCAACAGCAAATCAGAGCATTTGTAAGGATTTAAACTCTAGGAAACAACACGCAGAGGGAGCTTGACCATTCATAAAGAAGCCACGGAAAACGAAAAATAATGCATGTGTTTTAGAAAGAAAAAATACCATTGTTTGAGAACAACAAAGTGTGTTTCCATAATGTTACACCTATTGTTGTGTTTCTATGCCTGATGGGTCAGAAAAGAGGGTTTAATGAAGAGTATTTGTGCTATGTAAAATCACCACTAGCTGGTACTTTGTGTTATGTAAAATCACCACTAGATGGTACTTTTGACTTGTAGCATTAGAGACTCTACAGCTGCTTTCAGGGATGGGGAAGGATACTAAAAGTACAGACTTACTTTTTAAAAAAGCTTCCATTTTATCATCTATATAGAAGTGAGGTTGGAAACTGAAGTACATTTGCAAAGTGTTTCAAACTGGAAATTTGCTTGGGATCCAATATTTGCAGAGGCCGTTCATGCCTGGGTGTATTTGATCTTTAAAGTATGAGTGTTAATGCTCAGATTTTCTTTATATCTTTAATATTTGGGATCATAACATTTTATATTGCAGCTGAAAATGCACAGAGAGAAGAGGAGCCTTCTTCTGCCCTTTGTGCCCCTGCAAAGAGTGCAGTTACACTGCCTGGAGAGTGAGGCAATTTCTCAGTGCCTTTCTCAGGAGCCTACACTACCTTGCTTTAAATGAGTAGGAGTGGGAGGGAAGATTTACTTTCCCTTCTTGCCCCTTATGTTTACAACATCAAGTAAAGTGATCAAGCGAAGTGTGGAAAGCTGAAATTGTTCCTGAAAGCCACTTTGCAAAAGGGCCCCCTTTCTTTCTCCCCATAGTGCTGTGACGCTTTACAGCTCCATTCAGTGGTTTGGACAGACCTACTATATAATTAATGAAAGAATGAAATACTCTCCACTCGTCATTTCTCCAGAATTAATTATCTTCTGTGCAAGGAACTGTGCCACTGAAACTATGCTTAAATAATTCCTAATTATTGTACAGATGAGATGGAGCAACTGCAAATTTTATCCATCAATTGGTCTTTTAGAGCTATTTAAATCTTTTCCATAATATTTTTCAAAAGTTTTGTGAAAAATACTACGTACTTTTCAAAAAGCTTTAGACTGTTTGTCACTTACGTGGTATATTTTTCCATTACTTTCATCTGTAAGCGTTTTTCTCTAACCACTTCTAGGAGGCACTTGATAGCATCTTGAAATTCTACATAGATGGATTACCCGGTGTCAAAACAGACACAGCACTGTCAAACTAAACAAACCTAATGTAAGAAAATCCATGTGATATATCATCAGACCAAAAATGAGTGACACCTGTCATGTGATTAGAAGGGATATTTGTACCCTGTGACAGGAAGCGATGCCTCTTATGTGACAGGAAGTAATTCCTCATCTCATGTGACCATGACTGGAAAGTGCACTGCTGGGGAGCAATCATGGTTGTACCTTCCTGCTCACTGTCAAACTGCCTGCCAATGTGGAGAGAAGGGAAGTCATGGACCAGATGCACACAGTGAGCCCACCCAAGGTCACCCCTTGCTTTGCTTTCTGCTGCAGCGTATGCCTATTGTCAGACCAGTTCAGTTGTAGGGAAATGTTGCAATATTGCCATGGAGACATGAAATCCAAAGTACAGAGTGCTAAAGATTTTGTTCTGTGCTTGTTTTTATAGCCCCCACTGCCACATATCCTGTCTCACATAGGTAATCTGTGCCAAATAAAAAGTTATTTTCTTAATACCTTGTTTGAAGGATAGGGTGTGAACTGGATATCTGGGATAACCACCTGAAAATGCCAAGATCAGGGCTGGCTGCAACAGGGAAATTGGTGGGTGACACTTTCAAGTGCTGATGGGTAACACTGAAGTCAGTCTTCCCAATCAGTCACAAACAATCCTTCTGATTCCCCACAGTAGTTATCAAGAAGCCACAAAAAAGTATACTTAGTTCCCTTTACTGCATTTCGGCTACTAGTTCCCAATCAGACACTGGGTCCAGTAAAGAGATAATTTACTTAAAACTCCATGGTCTTTACCAAAAGAGTTCTCTCGATTTCCAGAGGATCAGCCACATTATCCAGAACAATATAGATTTAGACCTTACCCAAATTATCATTGTCACGGTGTGCATATCTGTGCACCCTGGGTTATGATCTACATGATTTCTATCATGATATGTTTCGTACAACTTCATAAGTGCAAAGAAACGTGTAACATGCTTTCTATGGCTCAGGGATGAGGGAACAGACAGAGGTCTCTCCCAGTAGCAGTAAGCAAACAACTAGCTGGAAGGGGCAAAGGTATGCTAATGGAGGAGTCTGTGAAGAGACAAAGGCTATGTTCACATGTAGCTCGTTATTTCAGAATAAGTTATTTTGAAATAAAGTCCTTATTTTGAAATAAGTTAATTCGAATTAAGGGAAAAGCTCAAAGCGAAATAGCATGTCCAAACACAGGACTTGCTATTTTGCTTTAGGAGACGGGCAGCATGGGAGGTGTGGCAACATGTCCCCCTCACTGGCCATGTTGGCAGCCATGTTGCCAGCCAGTCCTATAAAAGAAGCTACCGACCTCACTTCTCTGTCCATTCTGGCTAGCAGGAGACTGCAAGACACAGACATGGACGCTGCCCTGCTTCCTAGCCATCGCCGTGCAGTCAATAGATGCTCTGCTCACCTGCAGAGTGTCCTCCTGTTGTGGGAAACTCTGCTTGCAGACCTCGATGGTGCCCAGGCTGTGCCCCAGGCTATCATCGTTCTGGGCCACAGAGCAGCCCTAGTTCCTCTGCTCCCTTCTGTGCCTCATCAGGTCCGGGCCTGGGAGACTAGCACAGACTGGTGGGACTGGGTAGTGCTTGGAACCTGGGGTGACGAGCAGTGGCGGAGGAATTTCCTCATGAGCAGGGGGAGCTTCAACCACCTCGTAGCAGAACTCGCCCCACTCCTGCGCCAAAGGGACACCAGCATGAGACCAGCTATCCCTGTCAACAAAAGAGTGGCCATTGCTCTTTGGAAGATGGCCACTCCTGAGTTGTACAGGTCTGTGGCGCACCTCTTTGGCATAGGGAGGTCCACCATTGGGAACATGCTGCTGGAGGTCACCAGGGCCATCAACGGGATCCTGCTGCAACGCCTGGTCACTCAAGGGAAGCTGCAGGACACCATTTCCAGCATGGCCATCCTGGGATTTCCCAATTGTTCTGGGATACTGGACGCAACGCACATCCCTGTGAGAGCCCCGGAGCACCAAGCCACTCAGTACCGGAATCGGAAGTGGTACTACTCAGTAATCCTGTAGGCCCTTGTGGACCACCGGGGCATCTTTCAAAACTGTTATGTGGTATGGCCAGGGAGGGCCCATGATGCCATGGTCCTCTGTAACTCTGCCATGTACCAGAGCATGGAGGCAGGCACCTTCTTCCCCCCATAACATCAGTGTTGGGGGAGTAAAGGTGCCCATCCTCATTGTCACCAACGCAGCCTATCCCCTCCGCCCATGGCTCATGCGCCTGTACACAAGGCCCCTCGATCCCCACCGGCAGCTTTTCTACTGTCGTGTGAGCTGTTGCTGCCAGGTGGTTGAGCGGGCATTTGGCTGGCTGAAGGCACGATGGAGGTGCCTCCTTACGCACCTCCATCTTGTGGAGGAGACAGCCCCCACCCATCCACCCACACTGTGAACCACACCCAGTAAAAACACTGACATGCATTAATATGTGTCTCAAACTGAAACTGTTTATTTAACATAACATGGGTTTGGGGCAGGGAAGGGCTGGGGAGGGTTAGGGGATGTGGAAATGTGAGGGATGACTGGGGGGAGGGCCTGCAACTTGGAGGGAGGGAACTGGGGAGGAGGTTGGGGAGTCTGGGTGGGAGGGGAGTCCTTAGGTGGGGCCTGTGTGGGGGTCCTGGTGGGGTGGAGTCCCACCCCCTGCCCATGGCCACCCTGGGTCCAGGGCCACCTCCGGGAAAAGGCATGAGGAGGACCTCCGGCAGCTGCTGGAGGGGCCATGTGCTTCATGAGGCGCCGGACGCTGGTGGTCACCTCCTCCACCGCAGTGCTTAGGCGCTCCATCGCCAAGTCTTGCCACTCGAGTGTGGTGACCATGTTGCAGCAGGTGGAGGGCAGCATCCTGGCGACTGGCCTGTTGTTGCTGCCATTCCTGGGTGGATGCCTCAGCTTGGTGGCCAAGGTCCTCGAGGCTCTCCAGGATTTCCCCCCATCCGGTGGTCCCTCCTCCTCCTCATTGGTCTGGGAGTGCTGGGTGGGCTCCGTGCAGCAGCGCAGCGGGCGACGAGGTGAACTGCTGGAGGGATGCACAAAACAGGGCTGGCGCCTGCTGGCCATGTCTGTGTGCAGCCTGTCTGCAGTACACACTTCTGCCCTGACTGTCAGCAGGAATCTGGATCTGGGCTCTATGGGACATTGCCCTGGAGGCACACATGGCCTAGTGGTGCCCACAATGGTGAGCTGGACTCACCCAAGACTTGCTCTGGGGAGTCTCCCAAGGCCACTTGCCAGTGGTGTGGCCTGCATGCTCTCCCACTCCGCCCAAGATGCAGCTGCATCTTACACACCCATCCCCTGTCAACCAACCCCAGGCATGTAGGGGCCTGTGATCCTGGTGCCACGTCTTTTGGGCACCCATACCCAAGGGAGGGCCTCTGCAACCCCTGGCCCTGTGCCCTACCTGTCCCAGTGCTGTACCCCCTTGCTGCCCATGACCTGGGCAGGCCCAGCCCTGCGTGCTTGTATAGGAGACCCAGATGTCCACCTGAATGTCCCCTCATCTGTCTCTGACTCCCCAGGGTCGGCATGTCGCCAGACCCCTGTTCCTCCTTGGCGGTCTCTTCCTCTGAGATGAGGAAGAGCTCTGGCTTCCCCACTGCAACCCCTGGTGGTGGTGGTACGCCAGGAGGCTGGCCAACATCAATGGACGCCTCGGACTCGCTGTCCTCTCCCTCTGGGACTGAGGATGTGCTGGGGTGGTGGCTGGTGTTAATGGCCCAAGCTGGCAGGCCACTGGGGTCAGCCTCCAGGAAGGCATGCAGCTCCTCATGGAAAGGTCAGGTAGCACTGCTACCTGCCCCCTGGAGCTCGTGTGCCTCCTTGGTGTGGGCATGGTCCTGCCACAGGCCCTTGATTTTGGAGCACACCTGCTCCGTGGTGCGCTCGTGGCCCTGGGAAGACAGCTCTGTGTCAATGTCTGCATAGATGTCCTGGTTCCGGTGGCTGGCGTGGAACTTGGCAAGGATGTCCTGCCTTCTCCACATATTGAGGAGGCACTGGATCTCCTCCATGGTTCAAACTGGGGCATGGCATCCAGGGTCACCGGAGCCACGTGCTGCCATGCCTGCTGAAAGCCGTCAGCAGGCTGCCTGGCATGGGCGGAGGATGGCACTTCCTTCTTCCTGTGGGTGCTGTGCACCTTTGGAGGAAGGTCAAACACATTATTTCAAAATGACGGTCATTTTGAAATAACATGTCCGAACAGCATTATTTCAAAATGACTGTTTTGAAATAACAGCCATTTCGAAATAAACTGGGTTTAAGCTGTTTCAAAATGACAGCTCTTATTTCGAAATGATGGAGCCTGTCATTTTGAAATAAGAATACGTTGTGTGGACCCAATCTCTTTTATTTCGAAATGACCAGTGTTATTTCGAAATAAAAGAGACATATGGACATTCCCAAAAGGATCACCTCTGCCCATAAAGGGAAGGGTCAAGCAGAGAGATAAATACAGAGAACTGGAAGATTCATGGGTTTTTGAGCTGGGACTCTCCATCTTGAAACAACATCAAGCAAGATCTGGGCCCTGCCTGGCCTCAGGCAGAGACTAGCTGTGCAAACATCTAACAGCCAAACACCTTGAACATAAACTTTTATGAAGAGCTTCACACCTTCCTCGGGGAGGGGCCCAGAGGACTCCTTGCCAAGACCCTTGACTCCGCAGAGCCCCCTCCATGGCCCTTCCCGCAGAAGCATCCTTGGATGTGGGCAATGTCAGCCAGCTTGGGGGCACAAGGACACCTGCAGGCCCACCAAGCAGTCCCAAGCTCTTCCCTGTGTGGGAGGAGGAAGCTGCCACACCTCACAAGGAGGAAGAAGAGGGGGAGACAGAGGAGGTGCCCCCCCCCATGGAGGAAGACCCTGATGAGGGGACGTCACAAAGTGAGTGCCCCCCCGCCCCATGCGGGCAGGGCTGAGCCAGCAAGTCACATGGGCACTAAGCGGGGACAGGGCTCAGGGACAGGCAGGATCCTGGGGCTGGAGGGGGTACAGAAGCCCTCCCATGTGGCCTGTGGAGCAATATGGTAGCAGGGTCCCTGAGCCATGTGGTGTGGGGTCACTCAGCGGGGGATAGTGGAAACCAGAATTGTCAGCCTTGACGCCTGACAGTATGCAGCCCACACCACTGGCATGTGGCCTCAGGAGACTCCCCAGCCCAATGCTGGAGTTGACTGCTGCCCACCACCATGGGCACGATGAGGCGTTGTGTGCCTTGGGGGCTGTGTCCCATAGGACACAGATCAGGAAGCGTTGGGACAGTCAGAGTGGAGCTGTTTGCTGCTGACAGGCTGCACACAGCCAAAGGTAGCTGGCAGAAGGGGCTGACCCTGTTTTCCACTTCCCTCCAGCAGATTGTAGAGCCACCTGCTGTGCAGCTCAAGGGAGGACCTGCCAGACCCATGACAAGCTCCTCTCAAGCATCCTCAAGCTGGGCCAGGGATCAGAATAGTCTACATGGGCATGGAGAGAGCAGCTAGCTGGGCGCCAGGATGCTGCCATCCAGCAGCTCTAGCAGGCGGCTGACGCCGATGACTGTGTGGTTTCCGCGCTGGAGCAACAGAGAGCAGCACTGGAGTGGCAGAGCAACGTGCTGCAGGCCCTGAGCGTTGCCATGAAGGATGCTGCCTCCAGCCAGCGGTGCATTGCAAGTCACCTGCCCCCCCCCCACCTCCCAGCAGCCGAGGGAGCTCCCCAGAGGGAGCCTGTTGTCCCTCGCCACAGGCACTCCCGGACCTAAGGTGGCCTTAGGGAAGGTCATGGAACGCTGGCCCATGGTCCTAGGACAGCACCCCCATACTGCCCCCTGACCTTCCAAAGTCCCCAACCCCTCACCCACATCCCCATCTCCAAGTTGGATGCCCACCCCCACGTTCTCCCCCTACATTTCCAAACCCCCTTACCACCTCTCAGGCCCATCGTTGCCCAACCCCGCTCCTTTCTGTAAATAAAACATGTTAAACTGGAAAATGTGGTGCTCGTGCATTTATTGAGTGGGGTTCAGGGAAGGGAGCTGGTGGGTGTGTGTCTGGAAGGGGCAGGACAGAGGAGGAGGGGGTGTGTTGTAGCAGGCCCGGGCCTCACAGTTCATCTCTTCGGAAAAGGTCTTTCAGTGCCTTGTGAACGATGGCCACCCTCTGTTGTGGTCGCTCTCTTGAGGGCACGGGTTCTGGCTGTTGGAAACAGTCAGTGAGGAGCTCTGTTTCAGCCTCCCAGATGGGCGCTCCTGCCTGGCATCGAGGGGTCCCGTGTAGGGGCGCATTAGCCATGGCCGGAGTGGGTAAGCAGCATCAGTGATGATGAGGACAGACGCCTCCATTTCCTTGACAGCGATGTTACACAGGGCGAAGAAGGTGCCCATCTTCATGCCCTGGTACAGGGCAGAGTTCTGCAGGACTCTGGCATTGTGTACCCTAGCCAGCCAGCCCATGTGCTGTTCAGAAAGATGCCCTGGTGGTCCACAAGGGCCTGCAATATGACTGAGTGGTAGCCCTTTCATTTTCTATACTCAGTGGCACAGCGATGTGCATGGCGTCAAGTATCCCAGCACAGTTTGGGAACCCAAGGGTGGTGAGGCCAGTGATGGTGTCCCACAGCTCTCCTGGGGTCACAAGGAGTGGTGGCAGTGCTGCATTGATGGCGCTGGTGACCTCCTGCGAAACCTCACCGATGGTGGTCCTCCTGATGCCGAAGAGGTGTGCCGCTGATCTGTAGGACTTGGGAGTGACCATCTTCCAGAGAGCAATGGCCACTCTCTTGTCCACAGGGATGGCAGGTCTCAAGGTGTCCCTTCAGTTCAGGAAGAGGGTGAGCTCTGTGACCAGGAAAACAAAGGTCTGCCTGCTCATCCTCAGGTTCCTCTGCCACTGTTTGTTGTCCCAGCTTCCCTGCGCTACCCACTCCCACTAGTCCATGCTGGTGTCACATGGCAGATGAGATGGGGCACAGAGTGGGGGAGGGAAACTAGGGCCACTCTGAGGGCCAGCAATGTGTCGGTAATGGCTGCAGGCTTGGCACCATCAGGGTCGGGAAACAGAGTGCCCCAGTGCAAGAGGGCACCCTGCAGGCTAGTGGATGGCTTAACTGCTGCTCAGTGGTGAAATGGAAGCAGGGCAGCATCCATGTCTGTCTCCCTCAGTCTCCTGCAAGCCAGAATGGACAGGGAGCTGAGGTCAGTTCCTGTTTTTATGGGATTGGCTAGGGGCATGGCCCTGCCAGGGGGCCGTGGTGCCACACTTCCTATGGTGCCCCTCTCCTGAATCGAACTAGCAGTTCCTGTTCCTGGACTTGCTAGTTTGATTTCAGTTTTTTGGTGTGGACCTGTTAAATTGATTTAACTTGAATCAAACTAATGATTTTTATATTGATTTTGTTAAATCGATTTAACTTAAATCAATTTTATTGCCTGTGTGCAGGCATAACCTAACGGTTTCAGCTGTAGTTGAATAAATCCAGAGGGAGGTGCTGACTGAAAGCTGCAATGGCTGAAAGGCAAAATGGTGGCTGTGCCCGCTGCTTTTATATTCACTACCCTCTTCCATGTTGTCTGTGGAATTTTACAGAAACAAAATGGAGTCTCTCCTTGGGCCCATCGTATCTCTGAGTTTCCTTAACTGGCCATTAAGGACACTCACTAGATGACCCTTTTGGTCTCTTTTAAACTTATGGGTCTATGATGTTTGACTTTTGGCCAGGCAAGGTTCTTCAAATTGAAGTGTGGAGTAACAAAGTAAGAAGAAAGGACATGGCTGTGGTGATCGTGTGGTGTTTCAATGTGAGCCAATGTCATGAGTAAAGTGGTTAGATGGACATATCACCAAAGTGATAACCCTAGTCTTGTAGAGAAGGGTGGCAGGAACAGACTGGCTCCATCACAGTCCAGAGTACTACAAGCATAGGTCACAGTGGACATTTTTCTTTGTCAGTGCATATCTCACTAGTGGCATCAATCTAGATCTACACCCAGTACAGGTTTCTCTATTGATCTCTCCAGTTGTATGGTAAATACCTTGTAGTTTTACCTTTTGGGCATAACTGAAAATTGTCCCTAACCCAAAATTAAATAAAAAAACCTAAAATGTTTTCAGCATCTTCCGCCAATCTGCCCTGAAGATATCAAATCCCTGATGTACGACTATATTGCTGGCCAGGTAATGGAGCATTAGAACAATAGATCAAAGGGAAGCTCCTTATTTTGTTCTCTGTAATAATGATTGAATCAGTCTGCAGCTGCAAGAAGTGAAGGTAGGTCACAGTAAGAAGAAAATGTAACTTAAGAAAGGACCAGGGAATTTTTACCCCTATTGACTAAAAAAGGCGTGTTTTACTTTTGCAGTGCTTAATTGTTTCGTTTCCCCTGTTGCTTCCCCTAGCTGTAAATCACATGCAGCCCATTGTTGTTGTCCAAACACTTCCTTTTAAGGATGGAAGCTCATATGCTTCCCTCTCCCTAATTTTGCAAACAGGGTAGGTGGCTCATCCTCAGAGCTGTCCTTAAGAGGGGGGGGGGTGCAAAAGGGGCAACTGCCCTAGACCTCATGCTTTGGGGGGGCCCTCGCTTTTGGGGGTCCCACACAACCAGTGGGAGTAAGGGAGCAAGGACCTTCTTCAAGCTGAGGAGCTAGTCTGCCCAGGGAGCAGCTCCGGCTGGTCAGGGATAGGGCTACCAGATGTCAGGCGAAAGGAGGACATGTCCTCCTTTTTACCTTAACGTCCTCCGTCCAGCAGGCATTTTAGAAATACATGATTTTGTCTAGCTTTTTACTTACAGGGGTTAAAGTATGCTGGAATGCCCCAGAACACCCTATTTTTAGGGAAAAGTGTTCCGGGGCCCCCTAAAAACAGAAGAACATTACATTAATACTACATTTTCTCCATGTGTCCTCCTCCAATATCCTCCTTTTCGTACTTCCCTGTCCTCCTTTCTATGCTTTGGTATCTGGTAACCCTAGTCAGGGAAGGGAAAAGGAAATGGGACAGGCAGCGTTTGTTCACAGTAACTCTTAAGTAGCCACCTTCTCACAACTGCTCCCTGAGGGGAAGAGAAAGGGCAAGTGCTGAGGTAAAACTTGTGGAGCCAGCCTCAGTCAAGCAAAGGGGGATAAAGTCAGGAGAATGTAACATCCCCGACCTTTACAAATCAGGACCTTCTCTTTGAATTTACATCAGCATCTCTAGAAAGCGTTTGAGATGTTAAGGAATTTTTTTCCTTCTACACTTAACAAGAGTTTTTAGTCTTCAGGGATGTCTTTTTGAGCAAACTTCTCTGTGCAGATAATGTTCTATTATACCTGAGAGAGAAGACCCCAGGCTAGCACTTATATGGAAATACTGGGTTTTAGAGTTAATGGCCATCAATCAACACATTAAAGAAGTTTTTTGTCCTTCTTCTGCACTGTATGCCCCATTGTCACTGATTGCAGTCAGACCATCAGTCCCAAAGCATGGCAAAGAGGAAAGCAGCTCTGGCCATTTGGGTCTAGTTTAGCAAAACAAACAAGGAGTCCCTGATGTAAAACAAACAAGGAGTCTTGTGGCACTTTTACAAGCTAACAAATAAATACATTTTTAAAATCTTAAAAATCTTTAAAAGTGCCACAAGACTCCTTGTTTGTTTTACATCAGGGTATCTGAGAGGAGGCCAAAGGTCCCTTGTTTCTTCCTCTCATCCTCAAACAGTACCTGAGTTTCATTACTTAGATCACCTGCAAAGCAATGAGGAATGTATGAATACATATATTAAAATAAGATGGGAAAGGAGTCAGGCAGCATAAAGGAAATAACATGCATTAGACAATTGGAATCCAGTGCTTTAAGGTGAGAGAGGACCTGGATTTCTTTCTTGATATCATCCAAAAATAGCATTTCTCTCTCTCTCTGAATTTTCAATTTAACAAAAACTTGATCTAAGAAAAATTATTAAACTTGTAAAATTGTGTGCCCATGTTGAACAGAAAACCAGAACCACAAAGAAGAGTACCTCCAGATGCCCCTGTCCACTTGGCTGTGAGGTTGATGAAACATCACCATGACACATTCAGTATTGTCTACCCCAAACATCAAAAATAGTCACAAGTCTGGCTTAAATATATCATTAAAACTCACTTAAAAACAAAAAGATGTTTAAAGAAATAATAAATGAGGGGGAGCTATTTTCTTTGACTTCTGGGTTTTGAGCCTTTAGGATAAAGTCAGGTCATGTTTTGCTGCTTCTCTCTGCAACTTTTTAGCCTGAGGGCTAGACATTTATGATTTTATTAACAAAAAATTATGACACTGCCCAGTGTTCCCTCTAAGCTGATGATGCAGCTGAACAAGTTATGGGTGCACTTGGGGAGCCGGCGGACAGCAGGGAAGAAGCCTGCTGGGGCCTAGAGAAACAGCAGGGAACTTGCTCAGCTGCATCATCAGCTTAGAGCAGTGGTTCCCAACCTTTTTCAGGCTGGGGACCCCTTTGTAACAAACAAACAAAAAAATCTTTGTGACCTCCCCAGATGATTATGTAATCTGGCCTGTATGGGCAGACTCTGGCCCGCATCAGCAGGACAGCTGGTGAGCAGCGCTGCCACCACCATTGCCCGCACCACTGGGGAGCTGAGCCACAGCAGCTGTGGTCCCCTGCCCTTGCCCCTGCTGGGGAGCTGCTGTGGCTCCATCCCCTGCCAGGATACAGCCACAGACGGGGAGAGGCAGCCCTGGCAGGGAGCATCAGGTCTATAGCTGGATTCCGGCCCCGGGTAAGGAGAGGCTTTGCAGACCCCCTGCAATGTGTCTGTGGACCTCTGGGGGTTCCCGGAGCACAGGTTGGGAACCACTGGCTTAGAGGGAACATTGCCTGCAAAGTTTAAAATGGGGGGGGCCCCTCACAAACTGATTTGCCCTGGGCCCCGCTCCCCGCTAGGTATGGCCCTGCTCATCCTATTAGGACAGCTGTTACCTTGTTCTGCTGCTCTGTGTGCTGAGGCTTTGCCCTCTGCCTCCATCTGGCAGCTCTGCATCCCTCCACTAACCCCCAGCTCCTAAGCCCTCCCTCAGTTTTGCTTTCAGTCGCTCTCCTGCTGTTTGCCACTCTCTCTTGCTGCTGTCCTACGTGTTGACCCTCCCCATGCCAGAGCTGTCCTTGGGGTGAGGGGTGAAAACGGGGGGATTGCCCTGGGCCCCGCAGTTATGTGGGCCCCATGCTGTCCTGGTCCAAGTGAGGCACCGCACGGCCTGCTCCATGGCTGACCCCCACTGCAGTGCTTCGCCCTGCTGCCTGCTGCACTGCCTCTGGTGGCAAGCCGAACATGGAGGGGGCAGGCGGGGAGCGCTTTGCCAGCTCTCTCCACCCCCAGGGCACAGCAGACAGGCTCAGGGGTGGCGCAGGTGCATGGGGCTGTGTGGCTTTTCTGGGCCTCCCTGCCCACATGGCTGAATATGTTCGGGTCCCTAGCCACGGCCGGGGCTGGCCCTCACCAATGGCTGGCCTTGGCTGGGGCCAGCTCCCAGCAGTGGCTTCAGGAGCACCGGTGGTGGCAGCCTGGGGTCCCAGCTGTGGCAGCATCAGCCAGCGCCAGCTAGCAGCTGCAGCTGGAGCCAGCTCCCCACCAGTGGGCAGCCTCTGTTCCTGACCAGGTATCAGAGTCCCCCGGCCAGCAGGAACCTGATCCCCAGTCCTCGTATGGCATCCAGGATTCCTGGCGGGGGGGGCAGAGCTGGATAGCCCACCACACTCCCCTCCAGCATGGTCTCTGCTGAGGCTGATAGGCCCTGGACCCCACTTGCCCCATGGGATGGCCCTGCCCTATTCAGTTAGTTCTGCCCCCTGCTTAGATGCTACCTATCCCCTGGTATTTGCCCCCATTGCCCTCTTTTAACTATTTTTAATCCCCAGCTAGGACAGCTTCAGCAGATGATACTGAGCATGCCAAGCAGCATTCAGTTCCCTGCCTGACAGCTACCTATCCACGGTTCTGGCAGTGGAAAGAGTCTGCTCTGGCCGGGGTCACTGGGGGCAGAAGTGCAACTTGGACCTATCCAGTACGCCTCCCCATTTTAATGGCCATAGTGGCTCTGCACCCTGCTTGGCCTGGCTTAATTTATGGCTCTGATACTGCAACAGCAGTGTCTAAAAGTTTGTTGGGAAATGACCAAAAAAGAATCCTACCTAATATAATACATTTAAAAGGAAAAACACTGAAAATGTATTTTAGCTTATATACTCAAATTGAAAAATAGCTAAAAATAGACACATTTGTAAGCACTGAAAAATAGAAGCCTGTTGTATATGAGATAGATATCCCACAATATATTTAAACATGTGTACTTATGATGCCTGAGTTGTAATATAATTGACTTACAGCAATAAAACTACACTAAAAAGGACTTTTTTTAAAAAAAGGGGAAATAATCCAGCAAAGTAACAACAAAATCTAATTAGATTATTCTGGTTTATACCTTAATGCTCTTTTTTTATTCCTTTCTTAGTCATATTAAAATCTTTAATAATACTTAGATAATAACTACAACTTGAATTACACAAACTTGTTTTTGTTAGATTGTATTACCATGAGGGATCTTTACTTTTAAAAAATACTAGCTAATGAATATTGTGAATGTACAGGGACTTAAGTATATGTAAGTGTGCAAAGTTTGGACTGTGCTTATATTTCAGTATACCACATATTTTGACAAAGCAATTTTTTCAGAAGAGATAAAGGGAGGTTATAATTTAGTAGGTATGGTCCATAACATATTTTTCATCCCATGTTCTTAACCTTCTCTGACCAAGCCTAAGAGAAAAGTTGTGTGACAGGTCAAATATATGCATCCCAGGCCACGCTAAATCTGCCTGTAAATACCAGCTGGCGAGTGTCAAGGTCAGTATATTTTAACCACTAATACCATTGAAATTTGAATTCTTGATGATGGACTTTTGTGACTTGTGTTTTGCAAGTTGACACTAATCCTTACTGTATGCTAATAGCTCTTGATGCATCATTTTAGGTGAGAAAGTTATTAAATAATTTACATTTCCTTTATTTATTTATCTTAGTACTTTCCAGTGAGCAGTCTAAATGTGTTCAGTAAATAAACATATAAATATAAGGCTACCTGAAATATTTGTGCTGGTGGACTGGGATGAAGGACAGCCAAAGAAAGAATCATTCAGGAATGTACTTGTGGATAGTGAGTGGTTCTAATTAGGAGCATGTACTTAGGATGATTATAGTAATCATGTAAAATCCTGCTGCAATAACAGGAGCAGGGGGCTGGTGCATTAGTACACACCTTTCAGCATTCACAAGTCATTTAAAGCTAGTAAGTGCTAACCATTAGAAATAGTAAATGGGTTTTAAAACAAGAGGAAGGAGGAAATCAATTATTTTTCCTGCTAAGGGAAAGCTTTTTCTATGAATATTTGAATGCTAAGGAAACATGAATGAGTCAAACCATTGTGGAATCCATTTAAGATATCTTTTCTCCAATGAAAGTTGAAGACAAATTAGGAAGTATTTGCATGTTTGCAAATGGAAGCTATTAGACCCAGGTTTATTTTACTGCAATGCAGTCTGATAATCTCTATTTAATAGTCTAGCTTTATCCATCAAGGATACTCATGAATACAAAGATATTGTAATATTAGTATGTGCTCTTCCATAGATTTGACACACAGAGAAATAAGGCCAGGAGAAGGTGCTGAGATACCTTGGTATGTGCTTTAAAAAACATATTATAAAGGGTGCGTGTGCGTGCGTGCATGTGTGTGTGAAATACGCAAGAACAGGAGAGACCTAGATAAAAATAAAATCTAAATTATTTTCCACATTACTTTTATACATATCAGTGACTTTATTTGTTGTAGAAGAGTTTCTATGTGCAGCCCAGAAAGAGAAGGAAGAAATTTTGTTAAGTGTACTTATCTGTATGTTACTGTTACAAATAACATCGTCAATAGTCGCTATAGGGAACAGAATTGTAATATTAATTATTTTCAAACAACTGCACAGGTTTTAATGTGAGCTTTCAGCTGTACACCACATTAGCGCTACACTGGAATTATTTATGCACTAGATCATATTTCTATTTATAGGTGAATAAATATTTGATATATATTCTTTATTGTATTGGTAGACCAAGACAAACAAAGAATTTGTTTTTTTGACAACAGTTCCCACTCACAGCCCAAATTACTCAAAAGAAAAGAAAGCAACTATAAGTATAATAAGAGCACTACCTTTTGGAAGTGTCATTTCCAGCCATTTCATACAATTATTTTTAATTTAGCTTCCTATTTGTTAACCAGTCCTGCTCTACCCACATATGACGTATTTATGGAAACCTGCACATACTATAGGTTTAAGACCTAGCAGTAAGAATTTGTATACTGGTTTGTGCTACTAAGATTCATACTTTTTTTAGTATTTATTACTTACTCATAAATGTTAATATGTTCTGTTACCCAGATACTGGCAGGACACCTAGATACTGACAGGATTTACAAACCCAACAGGGGGACAAAAAATGTTAAAAGATTATACTGGGCCCAGGTATCCCGGCCCCTCCAACCATGCAGAGCATGTTCCAGCTGGAGACATGGTTGAAAAGGGAGGAACCCAGTTCAGAAGCATGGAGAATGCTGGGGAGGGCTGTAGAGGGTAGCTGGTCTATTCTGCAGGTTCCTGCAAAAGAAGTTTAGAGAAAGAAACCCATGAGAAATCAAGGCTGTATGCTGAGCCTGGCTGAGGCTGATAGTTTGGTTTCTTTTGTTTCTATTTTCTTTCTCCTTATCTGGATCTGCAAGCAAAGAGAACAAATTGTTATCCCTGGACCAAGAGATGAAGAAATTGTAGATGCAATAAATTGTGACAGGCCAGCAAAAACTCAAGATGTCAGTAACTGATAAGGGGTATAAAATTGTCATATGGAGCAATTTGTAATCCATTACCTAACCCTGCCCCCAGTCTTGTCATCAAAATTTGCTTCCGGATAGAAAGAGGCAGCAGAGGGGACATAAGATAAAAATCAGAGGAAGGAAGAGCAGAATTTGTGTAGGAGTCTAAATTGGCTCCAAGAATATAAAATAGGTGAATGGGAAAAAAAAGGAGAAGTTATGTAAGGTATATTAATGAATTGGGAACAGCCAGACCAGCGTACAAAAGATTCCAGAAGAATGGGGGGGTATGGTGGTGGTGGTGGGGGGGGAGATTCGAGAGAATCGTTAGACTCAAAAGGAACAGAGAGACATGGAGTGAGCAATTGGCAGTAGCTGGCACAATATAGTGCCAGAGACCCTTATGTTCCTCATTGGATGGCAGGTCTCAGTACAGTCTTCCTGGGCCTGTGCAGCTGAAGGCAGAGTGTAGCTTAATGATTAGTTCATAATCCAGATCCTCTCTGAACTGATGTACTGAGCTGCTCTTAAAGACTTTTGAGGTCTTCAGGGGTTGCTATAAATTATAGTGGTGAGACTCTTCAGGCATCTCCCATGGACCCAGAGAGCTGACTGTTAAGTAAGTTCATTAGCATTTGATTTCAGGCATCAGGTTGGGAGTAACCTTTGACACTTTCTACAACCCCATGGTTAAATATCTTCCATATTTTCTTGGAGTCTGTTGCCCAGATGTCTGTCCTTTATACTGAATTCAGTTAAACAGGTTGGCCCACAGTCTCCATCCTGAGCGAGAAGTTGAGAATATTTGTCTGTAGTTGGGAAGTGTCCTAGTCAATACTTATGGTAGAAGATTCATTATGTATTTTCTTTCATGTTTTCAGACCTTCGAGAAATTAATAGTGATATGTCTGAACCAAAGCCCCACATCCAAATACCTCTGACCTATGAGGAGGTCTGCACCCAGGTCCAGACTTCTCAGCAAAATCAGGGCCCTGGAACTGAGCTCCCGTGAGCCTTTGTAGACTGTGGATCTGAACCCAAACTTTATCATGTAGCTCCATCTCTAGAAATAAATACTTGCAAGCTGTTTGTAGCAACCACGTCAGCCTTTCATTTAGTGGCTTTTCAGCTTTCTCCCAAATGCAGGTGTCATTATCTTAATACTCTGTTTTGAAAAATTGCTGATATCCCCTCTCATACAGTAGTGCTTCTCAGACTCATTATGTTCAATTTGTGCTGTCTAAATAATGTATTAAAAGTAACTGGCAGAGCTGGATTCCTCAGAATGTGATATACTAGTCTTGTATAATATAGTAATCAGACTCTTCCTAAGGTCTAACTCAGTGTTGTAGATATACATAGTCAGCTGTTGGTCACATTGTGTGAATTGAGTTCCAAAGGGGCAGCCATGTTAGTCTAGTTCAGCAAAACAAACAAGGCGTCCTATGGCACTTAAAAGACTAACAAATTTATTTATAATAAAATTATAATAATATAATAACAAAATTATAATAAATTTGTTAGTCTTTAAAAGTGCCACAGGACACCTTGTTTGTCTTATTATGTGAAATAGAATAGCTGCCTAAATACAGCATATGGGATAACAGAGTATGTGCACAGTTCATAGTATTGTCTACATCATTAGTGTAGCATGCTGGTGGATTCTCTACAGGTATCGTGTTCCTGGAACTACAGTCCCTTTTCATGTCATCAAGTTAATTTGATCTGGACAGCTATTTTTTTACTAGTAAAAGTGAACTGAGGCCAGTGGCGATGGAACAGCTCACAGATATATAGGGTTCAAATGAGTGAAAGGAAACGGGCTTCTTGTAGCCAGAGTCCACTACATTAAAGCATGAGAATTTCATAGCAGGTTCATGCTTCATCTGGCAGACTCTGAAATTTTAACATCTTTTTGTTTTTGATTGCAGTCAAAGGCATGCCCAGAAATTTATCTTTGCTTCTGTTTTCACCCAGCTCCAGGAGTTGCTTGCTCTTTCCTGCCCCAGCAGGAGCTTTGATACCTCTACCCTGCCCTGCAATCATAGCCCCAGTGCTATGCCCCTGGATGATTTGGGGAGGGGGATCATGCCCCTTTTTTGCCCTGCCATACACCTTGAGAGCAGCCATGAAAAATTCTACATTTTTGAGTTGCACTTCCACAATGAGCAGATAACCTGTATGAGATGAATAATAAACAGTACTTGAACAAGGTGAATTGAAAAATATTTTATCTTTTTTAGTGCAAATATTTGTAGTAAAAAATAACATAAAATGGCCACTTTGTATTTTGTGTTATAATTGAAATCAGTATATTGAGTAGAGCAAACATGCAAAAATATTTATAATAAATTTAAATTGGCATTCTATTATTAACAATGCAATTCAAACATCAATTAATCATTTCTAACTCACAATTAATTGCAATTTTTTAAAAAAAATCTGTCATAATATTTTTAATGATTTCATGTTCTTTCACACAATCTAGTTCAGCTTTTACTTCAAAAAACAACCACAGTGGCAACACTATTATTAAATGTTAATATGTTTGGCCCTTATGGACAGAAGGATGGAAAGGAGGAAGTCTGAAACAGTAGATTCACAGCTGGATATTGTACAACAGGCATACTATTCCAGATTCTGAATTTGGGATGACAGTATAGGGCAGGGGTGGGAAAAATATGGCCTGCAGGCTGGATTCAGCCTGTCTAAGGCCTTCATCCGGCCTACCAAACCTGGCGTGAGCTCTTCCACCCCCTTTCAGACCCACCCAGCTGGTGCTGCACCACTCCAGAGCCAGGGCTCGCACTGTATTACTCTGGGGCCAGGGCTAGTGCAGCGCCACTCTGCCCCCCTCCTGGCCAGCACTGTGCTGTCCCCTTCCACTGCTGGCACTGGGGTGCACTGGGGCTGGGATTAGCACTGTGGCACTCCAAAGCTGGGGCTGACCCCTTCCACCTCCCTTCCAGTGCTTCAGGGCTAGGGCTGGGGCCGGCACTCCAGAGCCAGTGCCAGCGCTGTGGCGCTCTGGCTTTCCCTTGTCCCTGGCCCTTTCATTTCTGGGCCTGGCTTTCCTCCTCCAAGAGCTTCCCAATATCCTCTCCCACCAGCTTTCCCTCACTTGCATTCCCTCCCAGCTCACCCCTTGTCCCTCTCCCGCCAGCTTCCCCTCTCCACCCAACCCCAGACCAGATCTCCACTGTCACACCACCAGCCCCCCTCTGATTATTATTGCCCACTCCTGATGTAGGCTCATTTTCCTACTTGGAGTCATTAAGAGGAGCTGGAAGTCGGCATTGTAACTCCACCCCTGCAAGAGGTGTAGCTTTTTGTTCGACCTTAATTGACCAGGTCTACGTGTGTACGAATCATAGACTTGATTTGGCTGACTGGTCCCATAAATCTGTGTTCTTTTAAGCCTCTCTGGGCTGATATGCTGCAACTTTGTTACATCACCAGGAAATATCTTCCCCCTCCTCTCTGCCTGCAGGTAATGGAACGTGCGGCAACAATTGTGGACCTAGCCTGTGGGGTGAGAGGTGTGTGTGTGTGTGAGAGAGAGAGAGAGAGAGATCAGTCTGTGGGGTGAGGAATTTCTCTGTGGGATCTGTGGGTTAAAAGGAAAATGCAGGCAGACCTTTGCAACATCTCTTGTAAGAGACGTAATGTCCAGGTCCCAGAACACAATAAAGTAATAACTGTTTTCATTGTGTGTGTTTATTTTTGGTGCCTTGCTACAATGCTCTGTGGGTGGCAGAAGGGGATGGAGAATGAGTGCATAAGGCATCTCTGCTGCACAGGACAACCCTCAACACCAACTAGTCCCCCCCCCACATGCCCATTGACCCTGGTCCTGATCCCCGATGTGATGCTGGGGGATGCTGCACAATTGGCATCTTGTACACCAGGTTCCTCCTGGGTAGGGGTACCAGACACCAAAGCATGGAAAGGAGGACAGGGAAGTACAAAAAGGAGGACATTGGAGGACATGTGGAGCAAATGTAACATTAATGAAATAGTCTTCTGTTTTTAAGGGGCCCTGGAATGCTTCCCCCTAAAAATAGGGTGTTTCAGGGCATTCCAACATACTTTAACACCTGTAAGTAAAAGCCAGACAAAATCATGTAATTTTAAAATGCCCGGTGGATGGAGGATGTGATGGTAAAAAGGAGGACATGTCCTCCTCTTGCCTGACATTTGGTAACTCTACTCCTGGGGGACCCTGTTATGCAACCCTCCACCTAGCTCTGGGTCCTCTCTCCACCACTGGGGAACTCTGGCATGCATTTGGCTCAGGGCTGCACTCCTCTCTAACACCATGATCCCCCCTCATCACTAGGGACCTTGCAGCCCAAACCTGGCACCAGGCTTCCCCCTCAGAGCCCAGCAACTGCTGCCACCCCAGCTCTTACCCTCCTTTATGGGGTTACTACCTTCTCCTGTGCAGACAGGGCTTCCTGGGGGCTAAAGAGGGAGGGGTTAAAATTTTCTCTGCCTTGGCTAGGTGAAGCAGCCTCAGGGGCTGGCAGCTCTTCTCACTGCTACACATACATGGCAGGAAAAGCATTTCCTGTTTCTTTGTGAGAAGGGGAGGAGAGGGAATGGGAGGGGGACATTGCATCATGGTAGGACAGCTGATTTCCCACAAGCTGTTACCCCAGAATTTAAACCCTTTGACTGTTAGGGCACTTTTTCTTTTTGTTTAAGGACAATAACACTATTCGCTCTGGGATATACTCAGTGTGGTCTGCTTGCCCAAATGGGTAAACGTCCCTGGTGGAAAACACGGCTACAGCCCGCCAATCAAGAACAGACTTAGAGCAATAAATTCTTTGAAAACAAGTGTTAACATTTATTTTTGGTAACAATGAAATTCAAGAACTGAAATATTTATCTTAACAATCACTAACCATTTGTTACAGTGAGCATAGCACAGAATGACAGTTCAATAGAATGCTGCTCTTCTGTGTTACAATGTTTAAAATCATAGAAGTATAAATATAAACTTAACATTCTATGGCAAATACATTAAGAATCACAAATATCCTATAAACTCAGAAAAATCCTTACAGTTGCCTAAATACTTAATAACCTATAACATTCAACAAATGATGGCTAGTCATTTGTGGAACAGGTGAAGATAAGCCCCTTTCACTCACGCTGCAGTCACACAGCTTTATTAACAGGCAGGCCACAAGCACTCTTTTACTTACAGCACCTTACACATCCCTCTGAACCATCAGTTTGGATCCTATTCTGCTCTGTCAGAGGCAAAGGTTTACCTCAGAATCTGGACATATAAGTCAGGACTCATTTAGCTGAGTTTCCCTGATCCCTCAGCTAAACCAATGCTTTATGAACTGGTACGATCAGGATTGGGTCCCTGGATCTGCTTTGGTCAGCTTGATCCCTGCTCAAGCTGTTCCTGGTCTGTTGAGTGGTCTCAGCGTTGTCCAGATTTCCGGGCAGGGTCTGGTCTGGCTTTCCTTGTCCGTGTCTCCAGTCTGTGTGCTGGCTCCATTCTGGTCTGAGCTGACCTATTCTATATAAATCTTGATTTAATTAGTTAACCTCCCCGGGATCCCTTGATGCCTTAACCAAGGTGTGGTGCACATGTCCAGTTTGTGTAAGGTTGGCTTGGGTCTGCTTGTCAGCTGATCCTCGCTGTCAGGATCCCTTCTGCTGCTGGGCTGTCCTGAGGTCTTCAGCTGCTGGGCTCCTCAGGTCCTGTGATGTCCTTAGCTGCTGGGCTATGGTGGCTCCTCAGGGTCCTCTTCTGGTGGTGGGTGCAGTTTGGCTGGGTGCCAAAGCTTCACAAAGCTGCTGCAGCAGATATCTCCCTTTTGATACTCTCAGGAGGCAAAGGAGGGGGGTGAGTCTCCAACGTGAGTGGGGGGGGGAATAAGTTAGACTGCTAGTTTTAGAAAATTACATCAGCTTTGGGTAGGGGAGGGACTTGTTCTAAGGAGTGGAACGGAGCTTAAGTTGACATTCTAAAATAGAATAGGGCTTAGAACACAATGTACGGGGGAGTCGTCCTTAAGTCTGACAGTAGCTGCAAATCACTGATCCTTGTTGAAAGCTACATTTGTTACATTTATTAATTACTTCCTAAAGTATCCTAATTGCAACTATTGCTTTGCAACTAAGTTAATACTTTTATTGCTACTAGTTAGGGATTAGCCTAGCTTTTAAAAAGGGTTTTCCCTATCAGTTTGCCTTCCACTATTTTCACTCATGAGTTCCAATAATTTTGGGAGAAAAATCCCTGGCTACAAAGCCCTAGCTCTTCCTTGCACCGTGGGACACCTACCCACAAGACAGCAGTAGAGATGCAAGATGCCAGTGCATAGGGTGAGGTGTAGCCATTCAGCTTCAGTTTTGTTACATAGACTTCTCAATGTTGACATTAGATGGCACCCAAGTGTACACATACCGTATGTTATCCCACCACATGGCCTCTTTTCATTCTAATAATGAACGGGGTTAAGTTCTGTATTCAGATCCTTTTCAGCACAAAGCATGTCTTCAGTCAGGTTCAACCAATCACTGTCCCTTAGGGCTGTCTTATCCAGCCAAAGAACAGAGATTGCATTTTAAGGATAATAATTAAATGTATCTGCATAATCCAGCCCATATAATAAAGTTTACTTTGCCTGAGTCCTCTGTTTTTAAAGTGTTTCATGTCAAATACTCACTTCTCACTTTAGCAACATGAATTTCATTCCCACCTTCACCACAACAATACATTCAATTTGTTACTTTTGAATTGTGGGGGTGGAGAGGAGTGGTGCTGAGGGACTGGATATGATGGTAAAAGTTGACCAAGCTTCACAGAGAGTTCCAACGCTGGCAGGTAATGGAAAGCGAGAGTTCACTTAACATTTTGTAGTATCCCAAAGATCAGTGACATTTCAATGAAAATGCAATTTCTCCAAAGAAACATTAAAACTCTTGGCTCCTAAGTGGGGACAAAAAACCAAAAACCAAACCCAAACCTGTGTGTGTATGTAAATAAATAAATTAGGGGAGACTAGAGGAGGAGTTTATCAAGGAAGACTTTGATATGGTAATGCTGCTGTTAACTTGATTGTTATTGTCCATGCACTGTTCATGTGGTTTGTACTAATAAAAAAATGGTTATTTTGGACAACAAGCTCTAGGGATTGGAATAAGTTTGATAGGCAGGCTTTTCAAGTTCTATTAGCAGAAACTCCTACAAATTTGCTGAATGAGCTTAGGTAAGCCAATTAACTACTCTGTGCTTTGGCTTACCCATGAATAGAATGGATATTATTACCAGTGGGTTGAATTAACATCTATAAAGGTCTTTGAGATCCTTCAGCGAAGTGTGTGCTCTGTGTACCAAACATTATTCTAAAATGCTCAGGACTTTTAAAGCTGAGGTTCAATAATCTGACACCTTCCACTGTGACAAAAATATAGCCCTAATAATAACATAGGCTTCCAGGCCAGAAGGCTGCTTTCTTCAGTAATTTATGCTTTTTGAATTGTGAAATAAGGTCATTCATTCTTCTTTCAATATCATCTCTTCAGATTTGAAGATCCAATCAAAATTTATTGGACGAGTTCAAACATTCCTGGTCATTAATGAATACCCAGGTATTCATGGGTTTTACAGCTGTCGAGGCTGCATGCTCACAGTGTTGTTCTTTAGTGCATAATAGACTGATTACTTCATTGGCCCTCTGCATTCTTTCAAAGTCAGAGACAGATCTGATAAAAAGTGGGTACTTCTTCATACCAGCCTCAGAATGGTACTGAATGGTTCTGGCATTCATCACCTTGACAGCTACTCCTTTGTTATAGTAAGTTTCAGTTTGGACCTCTAGGCTCTTCACACAAAATGGTATTTGTATTTGGTGACATGGTTATGTCTTCCTCATTATTCAGTCTAAAAAGATTTTCCAGTTCTTAAATGTCTTGGTAATTCAATTTTTTCTGCTCCTACCAGTCAGAGTTACTATGGAATTGTATCAGCTTGCATGAATTGCTTAACTTTTCTTACTGTTTCTAACTTTGTTAATGAATCAGTATGTTTTTCTTCTTAATTTTCTTTTCTTTTCACTCCCTCTTCCAATTCATAATGTCTGTTTTTGTAATTATTTTTGTGTTGATTTTCCTGAAGTAGCAGACAATGGAAACTACAAAAAGGTAAATGATAGCTTGCATACATTTTCAAATATTGCACACTTTATGGAATTTCCAGTAGAATTATAAAAATATGCAATTTTATAACTTGTGAAATCTGTAAGACCAGAAAATTAAAACAAAGAAAGAAAGACAGTACTACCTAAACGTAGCAGATTACTTGTCTTGTCTGTTAGTATCCTAGCCAACAGTTCCACTGAGTGTCAAGAAACCTGTGTGGAACATCACTTCCATGTAAGATACCCAGAAGTTGCATGATTTTTCTGTATGGCTCATGCAAAATATACAATCTATTACTATGATGGCATAAACAATCCATTAATATGATTATTTCTTGTTCCCATGTTTTAAGTAAAATGAGACAGTTGCTCCTAGTTCACTTCAGCAATAGGTCATTATTTTTTAAAGTGCCAACAATATCCTTAGTGTCCTGTCCATAGTTCATTGCTAGTCCAACCTTGCTCCTTCTGGAATGGAAGATTCACTAATGAACACCAATAACCTTCAATTTTGTTTTTTAAAACAACCTTAAATGTGAAGGTGCAAAATACAATAGAGCCCTGTATATCTGATTTAATTTGTGACCAGGCCAGAATGGATAATCAAAAATTCGGATCATCAGGGGAATGAACAAAGAGCTTTCTATCCATTATTTTAAGATACAGATATGCTTTTAAACTAGCTGACTTCTCCCAGAAAAGCATTAAAATTTAGATAGTCTTAACTGTTTAACAGCGTATACAATCTATTTGTTCTTGTAAACGGTGTTTTGTTCATTTATTATCAGAAAAACTGACATGAGTTTTTCAAAAGTTGTACTGATGTTTTAAAAACTTTTTATTATTTAACCCTGAACATTATATGGACCGTCTAAAAAAACTGTTTAATGTTACGCAAGGCACTATGTCTATTTAGCTTGTTTGTTCATAACATCATAAATAGTACACAGTTTTGAAAGATGCAGAAACGATAATCATAACAAAGCTTGAAAACACAGCCCCCTATTTTATTTACAGTATACATGAACTGTTACTTCTGGTAACAGGTATCCATTTTTAAAAATCCAGAAATGGTTAGTTTAAGTTGCAACTAACAACAATAACAATACATAAGATGCATAAAGTATCAGATTAAAATACAGTACTGCATACAGCACAGTGGTAGGTTTGGCAGCAATCATGTTTATACTGGCTGGAAAAAAGATCTGACTGTTGGCATTGTTAGATGAGAGGTTCTCTTCTTCACTGAGTCATCACAGAGTCACTTCACCAACAGCAGTCCAGGGGAATCTGTACTGGGCTGTTGCTCCAAGGGCTGAAGGAAGATACTTCTTGGCTACATTCACATCTACATGCTAATTTCTATTTAAGTTAAATCGAAATAAGTTAATTTGAAATAAAATCCTTAATTCAAATTAATTTAAATTGAAATAAGCAAAAACCTCAAATCGAAATAGCAAGTCCAGACACAGGACTTGCTATTTTGAATCAGTAGAGAGGCAGCATGGGAGGTATCGCAACATGGTCCCCTTACTGAGCCATGCCGCCACCCAATATATAGAAAAAGGAAGGCACCCTGGGAAGAAGAAGGGCAAAAGTGTTATTTTGAAATAATAGTTATTTCAAAATACCACATCTGAATGGCATTATTTCAAAATAACCATTTCAAATAACAGATTATTCAAATTAATGTAGGTTTACGCTATTGTGAAATAACGTCTCTTGTTTTGAAATGACGGAGCTTGTCATTTCGAAACAAGAAAATGTTGTGTGGACCTAATCTTTTTTAAATTGAAATAACCAGCATTATTTTGATTTAAAAGATACGTGTGGACATACCCCTTGTTGTTGCAGCATCACAATGAGCTTTTTTCCCCTCAATACTTCCTTGGCAGAGTCTTCAGCTCCATTATTAGCATCAGCATGTACTGCAGTCTGTATGAGTTCAGCATCAGCCATTAACCAATGGCCAGAACAGTATTACATGTTTTCTTTTAGTAGTCATAGTCATTTTACAAGGTTGAAAAGATGTGATCATTACAGTGATGCTCCCTTGGGGGTAGGGTAAGCAGGTGTGCCAATATTTTAGGTTTTGTGTAACATAGGTGCCTATTACCACACAGCCCCATCTTGCTTTTTCACACTTGCTATTTGGTCACCCTACATGGAAGTGATGTTGATTTCCCATATTTCTGTGGGTTTTTTTTTTCTGGTTGTTTAGTTAATACATAGAACTGGATAATGGAGACTTGGGTGAATTGTATTCTGCTGTATAGGAAAATTTCTGATTTTGCTGTCTCTTTTTAGTTTGCCAAATTTAAATTTAAATGTGTAATTTCTATGCTTAAAATGTGAACTGTTGATACTGTGGGTTGGGAGAGTGATTTAAACTCCACCTCTCTTGAGATCAGGGCCGGCCTGGCCATATAGGCGAACTGGGCAGTTACCTGGGGCAACAGATTAGATGGAAGGTTTTTTTTTTCCTATTTAAAAAAAGTGTATTTATATGTTAGCTCTCATAAAAGAAAGAATTGCCCCTGGATGGGGGCACCAAAATCACAGTTCACCTAGGGCACCAAAAACTCTTGGGCTGGCCCTGCTTGAGAGCTTGCCTCATTTTATTCTGGAGCCTTTTATCCTTAGTTTTTGCTTATAAAGTTTGGACTAACCTTAGTTGTGTCAGGACTTCCTGAAGCTTACATATTGATTTAAGAGCCACACATATCAACTCTACCACTGTGTTCCTTAGAGTTCCTCCTCACTCTTTAGTAATTTGTATGAAATTACTTTTTTTTTAACAAAAGATCATGGCAGTGTCCTTGTATCATGTACTGAGCCACTTGGCTTTTATCTTCAGTATCTTTTATGTTCCTTCTGTTGAGTTTTTTTCCTGTGGTTCAGAGATTTATCTTGACTTTCATTAACTTCATATTCTAAAACCATAGAAGTAAGAAATGGAAAAGATCTAATTTTTTCTCATAGCTCATCTTCCTTGTCAGTGTAAGATTGTTTCCTACATTGTATTTTCCAGTATTTTGTTCAATCTATTTTAAAACCTCTAAACAAATGGGGGTCTTGTAAATTTCCTTGTAGCAGATTATTCAGCAGCTTAATAGATACCACTGTTGCAGTTTCTTCCTGATATTCAACCTTTAACACCCTTAATTTTATCTTATTAGTGCTCTATATATGGAGTACATCCTGCTCACTGGAAGAAAGCTTAAGTGTTGCCTCTTCAACACTTATCCTATGCTCAAGATTTTACTGTTTTCCTTTTACTGTTTATTTTTTGAATCTTGTATGTTTTCTCATCTAATATTTGTCTCTTTCTACCTGTCTCTTTAGGGCATTGTCTCTGTTAATTATGATTGATGTGAACAATCCTTTTTCCTCCAGCAAACTTAATTGTTGTCTCTAATACCTTTATCTTTATTGTACCAAAGACAAATGCAGCCTACTTAGCAATCCTGCTGGTCTCTTATCTCTGTTGGTAGCTCATTTTTCATTTGTAGTTGAAGCTGCTGTTTGTACATTCCATATCAGCTAGGAGAGTATTTGGAAAAAAATATTTCCCCTTTCCTAGACAGTGGCATGTAAGCCTGGCTGTGATTTTATATTCTCTCATTGGATGGGCATACCCATTTAATAAAGGCAAAACCCAACACAGTAGAGCAGGGGTCTCAAACTCAAATCACTATGAGGGCCACATAAGGACTAGTACAGGGCTGTATGAAGACTAGTATATTAGCCTGAGGGCCGCACCACTGAAACCATTTCATACAATGATATTGCAAATATCAGTAATGATAGTGTTGTGGGCCACAGGAAATAGCTTTAGGGGCCACATGCGGCCTGCAGGCCGTGTGCTTGAGACCCCTGCAGTAGAGGGTTTTAGTTTTTTTTTTAACGGTGGAATAATTCTTTCTTGGTTCTTTGTGCTGTAGCCTGTGTCCCCCCCCTGAGGTGGGATCTCTCAAAAGTTAAGCTGTGTTGGACTGGGTCAATACTTGGATAAAGGGATGTAGGTTCAGAAGGATGCGAAGCTGATGATTCACTAGTAAGTGGAACTCTTCCTTTTCAATCAGAAGTTGCACCAGTGCCAAGAGTGGTGCTGAGGATCTATGTATTAATGGGGGGGGGAGCTCTTTTTCAAGATGTATTGCTCTAGTTTTTATTGAGATGTAAAACAGAGCTCTTGGCTGCTTGTGATCATTGGAAGTCCTTCCAATTCCAACATAGGTAGTTATGTTATGCACATGTAATTTCCCCTTGCAATGTCAATTGTATTTGGTTTTCTTCTTTACTTCCTTTTCTAAACTCATGGTATTGTTTAGTATGTTTAAACAACAGCTGCATTCCTGTACAGAGGAGGATGGTTTTCAGTGTCACAGTAAACGGATCCTGTGTGCTTAACCTACATTGCAGGAATGTGGAAGGAGCTGCATCAGTAAATATTTATATCATGCTTTGAGATCTCAGGATGAAAGGGGCTATGGAAGTGTAAACTAGGAGGATTGCTTGCTCCTATGTTGGAAGAAGAACCCTACACCCCCCCAGACCAAATGACAACACAGGAGTCTCCTTGATGTTTCCACTGTCTGGAGTTTCATCTATACTCTTCTGTTATAGAGTCAGACAGTCAGTCCCCAGATTCCACAGAGCTTTCAATATCTAGCTCCTTGCTGACAAAGCTTTCTCTGCCAGAAGCTCCCTTGGGCATTGTGAACCACTGAGGAAATTTTTCAGGAGTTTAGTTATAGATTTCTCCCCAAACTGAGCCTTTTCACTCTTGAGTAGAGCTGGTTGAAAAATATGTTCATGAAAAAATTATTTTTTCATAAAAGCAGAAACCTGAATTTTTAGTGGAGAGGCTTTATCATATATTATGAACTCCACAGAGACTTCTCTATGGAATCAGGAGAAGAAGGGAAGGCAATGCTCCCTTTCCTCTCACACAAACAGAAACAGATTCATGTGCAAGAAATCCACTTCCAGGTACTGAACTGAAGGAACAGCTAGGTCTATCTTTTATTATGACCTTTGCTGAAATCCATAGTTCTCCAGAAGTCTGTCAAACTTCGTGAAACTTGCCAAAGCCTCTAAATATCATGTGAGCTAGAGCTTCAAAGGAATGCAATGAATTCTAGGCTCCATATAGCTTGGCAGAGCACAACAGTTAGTGATATTCAAATAGAATAGCTTGCTATAGCTCAGAATATATTGTAAGACATGGGTACACACCCTTGTCATGAAAGCATGTTATTAAGACAGAGCCGAATGTCAGGAGGCATGTTGGTGAAGATGAAGGCGAGAGAGCTGAGTGCAATATAAATGCCTAGCTATACTGATTAGATAAAACTGGGGAATCTGATGAGTCTTTTTGGAGATAGAAAAAGGAAGTCAAATTTAGAGTTGATGAGTAAGGGATGAGATGAAGTTACCTGTGAATAAATGAGTGAGTTCAAAGGAACATATGCTAAGTTGGTGGTAGCAAATGTTGATGGGACAGGATATAGGTGTAAACCATACCAATTAAGATTCCTTCAGAGCTAATCAGGCACCCTGTGAACCTGAGTCACAATTTGTGGGTCAATCTGAAAAGAGAATGTGAGAGGCTCTAGATCAAAGATGGCAGAAAGGGAGAGCTTCGGGGGTTTGCACTGGCATTTGTATTTACTCAAAGCTTTCTTCTTCTTAGTAGTTTCCTTGTTTCCTGTACATTTACTAGATTTTAAAGCAACAGTTGGCTCTACCTGCTTTTTCTGTGTTTCATATTGTATGCAGCTGGCACATTTTAGTTTGATCATTTGATCCTCCTGATTTATCACCTTTCTCTCTACATATGTCTACGCTGCCTTAGAGCAGAAGGCAGCTGGCTGACTCATGCCTTGTGTGGCTCTGGCTGCAGGGCTATAAAATTGCTGTGTAAACCTTTGGGATCTGGCAGGAGCTCAGCCTGTGAGATCTTTCTTCTTCAGAGCGATCTCAGAGCTGAGACTCCACTCTGAGCCTGAACATCTGCACTGCTATTTTACAGTGCTGAATCCCAAGTCCCAGGAGCCCAAGTCAGAGGTGGCCTTAGGCAATTGGAAGATCTAGGCAAAGGCCCTTTATGAGGCCCCCTATAGACGCCCACTGCCACCCTCACTGGGGCCGCAGTCCCTCCTGCAGCCGTAATCACCCCCCCCCCAGTCCCAGCTCCCATGGGGGGAGGGAGTGGGGGCCATGGACTGCCAGTGCCAGAATCTGTGCTGCCTGCCTGGCCTCTCTGCAGGCGGGGCAGAGCAGTGCTCCTTGTCTACCCCCAGCCGGCCGCACATCCCCAGGGGGACGGAGAGGGCCGGCACAGAGCTGTGGGTGGAGGGCCCTGAAGCAGCCCCCTCCGAAGAGTTCAGGCTGCTTTGCCCCTGGCCACCCCAGGCTTGAATAGAGGCTGCCTCACCCCTAGGCCCTGGATCAGCCCTGTTCAGGCCTGGAGTGGCTGGGAGCAAAGTGGCCCAAACTCTTTGGAGAGGCCTGCTCCAGGGCCCCACCACCATGTGCTGCAGCTCCATGCTGGCCACTCTTCTCCTTCCGCCTGTGGAGGCGCGGCCAGCGTGGGTAGGCAGGGGGTGCTGCTCTGCCCTGCTGCAGAATGGCCGAGCAGGCAGGCAGGTGGCTCAGCTTCTGGACATGACGGTCAACGGTCGCCTGCTCCCCAACCACCCCCTGAGAGCAAGGGCAGGTGAAGCAGGCAACTGCTACGGGGCCCCCTTACTGCTTGGGGTCTAGGCAGCCACCTGCTTCACTTACCCCAAAAGCGAGCTCTGGCCCAAGTCATCTAACCTGGATGTTTTTCAGCTGTGCCATGCTTTTATTGCAATGTAGACATGCCCTCAATGGCTTCAATATATGTATGGGTTTTCCTTCAGCCCCCTTCAAATAACAGAGTATAGAAGATGGCTTTCAGCTAACTCATTCTTTGCTAGATCAACTATCTTCTTTTCCACCTAGTGCATCCTCTCTGTATACTCCTTGTACTCCTGTGAATCTGTAATTTAAACACAGATTCTCTCAGTAGCTATGATGCAATGTTAATTAGCAGACAGAGCCTGTCATCTCTTAAGTGCTCATTTCACCATGAGCCTATGCCTTGTTTTTGAAACTGATTTCCTGCAAGGCAAAGTAAAGCCAGCTCCCCATCCAGGCGCTTCATTTATTTGTCCAGCAGTACAATGTTACCTTTGAAAGAAGAGTACATTTAATGCGGTTTTGCCCTGGGATATGACTGCAAAGCTACAAAAGCCAGCTGGTGCGGAATTAGCATTTGCAAATTTGTATTGCAAAAACCTACAGGTTATTTTATTCTGGAATCAATATTGTGAGATTTTGTGCAGTAATAGCATGAAGAGGCGTGTCATTGCCCTTCTAGAACAGTAACGGTTAAAGATGTGGCTTGTATGAAACAGGAACCAATCTCCATTTTCATCCCAAACTTAAACTTTTTATTTGTGGAGAATTGACACATTTTGGTTATTGTTTAAAAAGGCCACTTCTTCTTGGACAAAGGATGGCGGAGATGGCATTGTTTGGCTTCATGTTTATATTTCAGTGGATTTTAGATTAAAAGTGATCAAATGAAAATTGATTTTTTTCTAATGGCTCTGCCACTGGCTGTGTGAACTTGTGCAAATCACTTCATATCTCTTCCACTGTTTCCTCTCCGCTCTGTGTGGGACTCTTAGCATTTCCAGGTAGGGACTGTTTCTTACTATAGGAACTGAGGTTCAAGCTGAGTTTTTTTTCTTTCTTGTTGATTATCACCAACAAGATATTTTATAGGCCCAGGTATTCCTCAGTTGTGTTAGTGCTTTTAAATTAAACTTTAGCAATGCCTGTCTTACTGCTTATTGATGGGAGCCTAGCTAGTAATTTTAGCACCTAAAAACTGGCATTAAATAAGGTCACATTTCTGACCTAAATGGAAGGAGCAAGCCACTGAAATCTCACAACAGCCATTTTTTGTGAGAGTTCAAGCCCAATTTTAGAGATTTATGAGGTTTGAATCAGCGTTCTTATTGTTGGGTATTCATTAGCCCTACCCCACAATTATCTGAAGGTCACTCATCCCTGTGCAGTAACTGCATCTTCCTTTGGCCCAATTCATCTTTGATGGGTCATATGACATTTTCCACTATATAGGAAAGGGCTTTAATCAGAGAATAACTGACTTCATTTGCCTTTTACATAACAAACTCTCCAAATAAAATGGAATGATCAAGATGATGAGGTAGTCCTTGTGTGTAGTATCTGTTTAAACTCGGAAGTACTTATGACATTTTTTCAACATTGCAATTACCTTTTGTATTCCTTTTTATGAATAAGCAGTTTATCAATTTTTGCACTTCACAGTTCCTGATGTTTGGGCTGAAAGAGATGGAGAAAAATTCTTCTATCTAAGCAGCTCCCAGAATTGATAGCTGCCATCAGTGAAGCACAGATGATTTGATTAGAGGTATATTTTATGCAGAAATAAGAGAACAGAGGAGTGGTTTATTCTGCTCACTTAGACAACAAATAGTGATTTACCTTGTGCATTTATAATTCATCCTGAAGGATTCTAAAGTGTTTTATAAATACAAAGAGTGTAGGTCATTGGTTCTTGTGATTCAAGCAGTCTTTGACGAGCTGGCCGATCACTGGGCACTGACTTGCTTACTCATTTTCAGTTCTAATTCACAAGATGCTAGTATTGGGAAATTAATATATTTTTATTTTTCATTAAACTATTATTAATACAACACGGTTGTTGTATGGTCATGAATGGGATAGGATAGAGATGGTCTGTGCAAGCTGGAATTGGGAGGACAATCGATACTTAAGATATCTAAGATGCGGCCTACCCTATGCAGATCTTTGAGATAATAGCAGTGGTTTACTTGGGATGATAGCATTGGTACTACAGTAAGAGGTATCTTAGCAATTCTTGGAGCAGTAGAAAGCTTGGAGATTCAAGCTAAGGACAGGACTTATTAAACAATCTATGGGACACTTATGGTCTTCTCTCAGAGGCAGACAGGCCTGCTCTGGATTTCAGATGTCTTCAGGAGGTAGCACCAAGCAGCTGGAGAACAACTTTATTAATGTTCTGGTAGAAGGCTCTCTTCACAGATCAGATTGGTATAGATTTGATGTGAGGCAAATAAAATGAATGGGGAGTAGGCTCTACTACTGTGATGGAGGTCATCACAGTCTGAATCTGACCAGTTCCAGTGTAGTTTTGAAGTCCTATGGCACTGCTCTTGTGGAAGCTACAAACAAACAAACAAACAAACAAACAAACAAACAAACAAACAAACAAACAAAATCTAAGCAACAGAACTGTGGATTGTGGGTAGTTAGCCTGATGAATCTGGCCTGTGTTTGATCAAAAGCCATCGATAATCACTCACTTTGAGGAATGTTCCCATCATTCAATTTCGCAATTTGGAACTAGTAGAACCCTGTATCCCAACCTGAACTTCAGCTATGCTTTGCAACTGAGTCTCATCTCTCTTATGTAAAGTGATGTTGCTGATCCAAGACAGGGCTGGAGTTACCTTTTGTGGGCCTGGCCCAAACATATTCATGCACCCCGATGAGGAAAGATTGTAAAGACATGAGACTAACACAAAACAAGCAAGGAGTCCTGTGGCACTTAAAACCTGACACGCATTTATTGCATGAGCTTTCGTGGGAGGAAATCACACTTCATCTCAAACTGGGATTTTCTCCCATGAAAGCTCATGCAATAAATAAATTTGTTAGACTTTAAGTGCCACAGGAATTCTTACTTGTTTTGCTGAACTAAACTAACATGGCTGTCTCTTTGGAGATTGACGCAGAGGTTGTCATCTTTGATCACAGCAGCCCAAGTTTTATTTTCAATATTTACAAGTTTAAGCTGCAGAGGGGAAGTAGCTGCCACTAGGTATCAGCAATGTCAGCTCTAGGGCAAAATGACTATACACAGGTGTACATAAGATAAAATATAAAAGAAAAAAATATGAAATAAAACATAAAGGCTAAATACAGCTAATAGAAGCAAAATTGCCCCAAACATACTCATGTGATGCTCTCAGGGTACGTCTACAGGAACATCGCTACCCTGGAATAAGACTCGGGGCACGGGCCCAACACCCCCCCCCCCCAGGCCTGGACCATGCCCCTTAGGCCATGATCTGGCACCCTGGCCTGATAGTTTGTTAGGCTTCTGCTGCTTCCAGCCTGGCTCCAGCTCCCTGGCCGGGTTGAGGGCCGGGAGAGGCAGGTGCTGCCACGGGCGTCTGCCCTTGATCCCCTCCGGGAGAAGCAGGTGCTGCTGCGGATTTCCTGGCCTCAATCCCTGCCAGGGCCACTAGAGGTGGGCACTGTGGAGGGCACCCTGGCCAGGGTCCCTGGTCTGGGATGGGACCGGCCCACACACTCAGGGCACTGGCGCCAAGACTCAGGGCATGAGCGCTGTGTGCCAGGCACCTGTGACGCCCCTGTATGTCTATACTGGTAGTGGCACTGTCAGTGCTGCCGGATCAGTGCCAAAGGATCAATTGAGCAGGCAGTGGAGACCCTCTTAATCAATCAAGGAAATGCCCTCTGGTTGATGCCATAAATTCACTCCCACTAAAAAAGTAATGCTGAGTCCATCAGAAGGCAACTTTCATTGGGACAGCACAGCGGAAACTCCTTAGTAAATAAAATTTAACAAGTCTACAAGAGATATGAAATCTATTCTACATAGCTTGCGTATCTCCTGTCGACTGCTGCTGTCAGTGTAGATCAAGCACCAGTAAAAGGCCCTGGATCTTTGGCCAGCAGCACAGCTGGAAGGGGTGCAATCTGGCTACAGACCACTTCCGGCAAGCAGCAGCCTCTCCAAAATGGCTCCTGCCGCTTGTGCAGAGCTGCAGGGACTGTGTCCCTCTTTGAGCCTCCTGCAAGAGGCTGGGAGCCAGAGATGGTCTGTGCCACTTTTTACAAGTGGCAGGAGGGGTCTCTGAGCAGCAGCCACTCCAAGACGGCTTCTGCCACTTTTTACAAGTGTCAGGGACTGTCTCCAGCTCCAAGCCTCTTGCAAGAGCCTCAAAGAGGGAGACGGTCCCTGCGGCACCACACAAGAAGCAGGAGCTGTCTTGGAGTGGCTGCTGCTCGGAGGCTGCTCCTGCAGTATGTGAAAAGCACCATAGGCCATCTCCAGCTCAGAGCCTCTTGCAGGAGGCTTGAAGCCAGATTGGGCCCCTAAAGCTGTGGCAAGTGGCAGTGGCCGGATCGGGCTCTGGTGCAGGATCATGGCTGCATGGGGGGGGCAGGCCTCGGGTCCCAACCCCCCTCTAGTAATGCCCCTGATCTTCACACTATCTCACCCTTCACATTCCTCATATGAAATACAAGGCTTGAGTTAAAGTTTTGTATGAAATTGAAGTGGATTTAAAATTGTTTAAAACATTTTTAAAATAAGAAAAACATGAATGTGGGAGATCTGGAGGAAGGGATGGAACTTGGGGGGTGCTGGGACTGTAACACCAAGAATAAAAGAGAAGGTAGTTGGAACATGGGGGGGGGGGATCAAATAATTGTCTTAAGTGTTCTACTGAAGCCCCAGTACGTGAGGAGAGTGAGGGAGGACAACTCCAAGAAAAAATGCAAGGTGGTATATGTAACAGAATTGAAAATCAAAATGACAAAGTAGGGAAATTGGCCTGGTATCTTAGGTGCCTCTACACAAATGCGAGGAGCCTGGGAAATAAGCAGGAAGAATTGGTAGTACTAGTGCAGACAAGGAACTATGATATCATTGGAATAATAGAGATGTGGTGGGATAGTCTGCATGATTGGAGCTCTGCCATGGATGGGTATAAACTGTTCAGGAAGGACAGGCAGGGAAGAAGAGGGAGAGGAGTAGCACTATATGTAAAAGAGCTCTATGACTGCTCAGAGCTCCATTATGGAAGTGGAAGCGTGCCAGTAGAAAGTCTGTGGGTTACACTGAGAGGTGAAAGCAACAAGGGGGATGTTGTGGTGGGTGTCTGCTATAGACCACCAGACCAGAAGCAGGAGGTGGATGAGGTGTTCTATGGACAACTAGCGGAAGCTTCTAGATCACAGGCCCTGGTGCTCATGGGGGACTTCAATTACCCTGACATCTGCTGGGAGGCCAATACAGCAGTGCATGGGCAATCCAGGAAGTTTTTAGAGAGTGTTGGGGACAGCTTTCTAATACAAATGCTGGAGGAACCAACTAGGGGCCTTGCACCTCTCGACTTGCTGCTCACAAACAGGGAAGACTTGATCAGGGAGGTAGAGGTAAATAGCAGACTAGGCAGTAGTGACCATGACATGGTTGAGTTCAGGATGCTGATTAAAGGAAGGAAGGAAAGAAGCAAAACACAAACCCTGGACTTCAAAAAAGCAGATTTTGGCTCCCTCAGGGAGGCAGGGAGGCAGTGGGCAGGATCCCTTGGGAAGGTAATCTGAAGGGGAAAGGAGTCCAAGAGAGTTGGTTATATTTTAAAGAAACCCTGCTAAGGGCACAGGAAGTTGCCATTCCAATTAGGAGAAAGAACAGCAAACATGTGCTTAGCCGAGAACTCTGCTCTGAGCTTAAACATAAAAAGGAAGCTTACAGGAAGTGGAAGCTTGGTCAGATGACCAAGGAGGCATACAAAGATATTGCTAGGGACTGCAGGGATAAAATCAGAAAGGCCAAAGGACAAATGGAGTTGCGGCAAGTGAGGGAGCTGCCTAGGGAGGTGGTGGAGTCTCCATCTTTGGAGGTGTTTTAGGCCCGGCTGGACAAAACCATGAATGGGATGGTTTAGTGGGAGTGGTCCTGCCACTGGCAGGGGGTTGGACTAGATGACCTATGAGGTTCCTTCCAACCCTATGATTCTATGATTCTATGATGGATGTAAAGGATAACAAGAGGGGGTTCTACAAGTATGCTAATAACAAGAAGAGGATCAGGGAAGGTGTAGGTCCCTTACTGAATGGGGCAGGCATCCTCGTGACAGAGGATGAGGGAAAAGCTGAAGTGCTCAATGCTTTTTTGCTTCAGTTTTCACAGGCAGGGTCAGCTCCCAGCCCACTACCATGGGTGTGGCAGATTGGAGAGAAGAAGAGAGGCCCTTGGTGATGGAAGGTCAGGTTAGGGACTGCTTAAGGAAGCTGGATGTGCACAAGCCCATGGGGCCGGACGAACTGCACCCAAGGGTGCTAAGGGAATTGGCCGATGAGATAGCAGCACCGCTGGCCGTTATCTTTCAAAACTTATGGAGAACGGGGGAGGTGCCAGAGGATTGGAAGAAAGTAAATATAGTACCTATTTTCAAGAAAGGGAAAAAGGAGGATTTGGGGAATTACAGACCTGTCAGCCTCACCTCAATCCCTGGAAAAATTATGGAGCAGATTCTCAAAGAATCCATCCTCAAACACTTAGAGGAAAATAAAGTGATCAGGAACAGTCAGCATGGATTCACCAAGGGTAAATCATGTCTGACCAATCTCATTTCCTTCTATGAGCAGATGACTGGTTTTCTGGATGCAGGAAGAACCGTTGATGTGATATACCTTGATTTTAGCAAGGCTTTTGATACAGTTCCCCACAGCATTCTCATTGGCAAATTAAGGAAGTATGGGTTGGATAGGTGGACTATAAGGTGGATAGAAAACTGGCTAGATCAACGGTTTCAGCGTGTAGGAATCAATGGATCCATGTCTAGCTGGCAACCAGTCACGAGTGGTGTGCCCCAGGGGTCGGTCCTGGGGCCGGTTCTGTTCAACATTTTCATCAATGATCTGGATGATGGAATAGACTGCATTCTCAGTAAGTCTGCGGATGACACCAAGCTGGGGGGACCAGTAGACACGTTGGAGGGCAAGGACAGGATTCAGGGAGACCTAGATAAATTGGAACAGTGGGCCAACAGAAATCTTATGAGGTTCAGTAAGGACAAGTGTAAAATCCTGCACTTGGGATGGAAAAACCGCATGCACTGCTACAGGCTGGGGAACATTCAGCTAAGTAGCAGCAGTGTAGGAAAAGACCTGGGGGTCATGGTGGATGGGAAGCTGGATATGAGTCAGCAGTGTGCTCTTGCTGCCAAAAAGGCCAATGGCATACTGGGCTACAACAAGAGAAGTGTTATCAGCAGATCAAGGGATGTGATCATTCCCCTCTATTCTGCACTGGTGAGGCCACATCTAGAATACTGTGTTCAGTTTTGGGCTCCCCACTACAAAAAGGACAGGGACATGCTAGAGAGAGTTCAGAGGAGGGCAACCAAAATGATTAAAGGGCTGGAGCACAAGCCCTATGAGGAAAGACTGAAAGCATTAGGCTTATTTAGTCTGCAGAAGAGAAGATTGAGGGGGGATTTGATAACAACCTTCAACTACTTGAAAGGATGCTCCAAGGAGGATGGAGCTCGACTATTCTCAGTAGTAACAGAGGACAGAATGAGGAGCAATGGTCTCAAGTTACAGTTAGGGAGATCGAGGCTGGATATTAGGAAAACCTTTTTTACTAGGCGAGTGGTGAAGCATTGGAATGAGCTGCCTAGGGAGGTGGTGGAATCTCCATCTTTGGAGGTGTTTAAGGCCCGGCTGGATAAAACCATGACTGGGATGGTTTAGTGGGAGTGGTCCTGCCTCTGGCAGGGGGTTGGACTAGATGACCTCATGAGGTTCTATGAATACATTTTATTTACAGCATCATTAACCATACTAGTCTTGCTTTGTATAAGTAATTTGTAGGTGACATAAGAAGTATAAACATGAATAATATACTCAAAAAAACCCCCACTGCATGTAGCTATTATTCTATTTACAGAGAGGAAAAGCATCTTCAGGTTTTTTGTCATACCTTAGGTAAAGCAAGCCATTTCATTAGACTGGAGAAGTCAACTGAATTTAGCATCCCACATTCGGTAGATAGCAGAGTAACACCAAGTCTTTCTTGAGCCATTGTAGTGAGTAAAGCACTTTTTATCCATTTTAAATGTGAAACAGATCTTTCACCATTGCACCTTGAGACTGGTAGTGTCAGGTAAAACCTTAGTGGAGGAGCAGCAACCCAAAAGTTAAGAAGAGACATATTTTAAAATTCCCTCAATAGTCAAGTGCTTTGAGAGCTACAATTGGTGGTGGGAGGGATGGAAGGAGCTGGTCCGGGTGCCTGTTGCAGGGTCCCCTGGCTTGGGGGACACTCTCTATTGCCTTTTTCTGGGGTGGAGTGTGTCAGGGCCATGAGACGGAGAAGGGGCCATTTGGACCTAGTCATTTTGTCACACTCCCATTCTCCAACGTACCCTAAACTGCAGTACCTGCATACACACATTCACCGCTGAAAATGTGACTCTATGAGCCTTATTGTAGATGACTGCGGTGTCAAAATAAAATGTAAGCTATAACACTACGACAACATGATTGTGTGGCACTTAAAATATATACTCAGTTTGTTTTGTAAAATGTGGCACCAAAATCTTATTATATACACACATTCTCTGTTGATTTGTCAGGTGTACACTTCCAACTCTATGTACAAAGTGGAACTAAGAAAAGTGATGCCAAGAAAGCAGCTTGTGAGACTGTATATGGAGGTGGGTGATAGAAGGTTCCATGATAAATTGTGAATGAGTCACAAATTTTCATAATCTGATTTTTTGCAAAATTCTTGTCACTAACTTTCCTGAATTAAAAAAAGCAATGCGAAAAAAAGTAATTGCACATTAAAAAACCTCACATTTAGAATTTTAACAATCATTTCTAATAAGCAGGTTATTAAGCACCATTAACTCATTTTTCAAAAAATGTAAATAAATTGTTCAGATGCTCAAGAGTGGGCTTGAAACACAGACAAAAAACCGGGGACTTACGTAGTACTAGTACTAGTACTGTATAACTAGTGCAAACAGCAGTTCAACTTAAAGAAATTTTATTCTGACTGTTCTGTACTGAAGGTTTGATAAAAATGAAACAAATTACTGTGGGGCAAAATAAAATAAAAGGACAAAAAATCAAGCTCTGAGATGACAGAAAGAACAGATTCCATGTACATAAATCTGTGATTGGATGCTCTTGTACTAAGAGTGAAGGGAAGGTGATGAATTTTTACTGTAGTTGTTTCCATTGTTAGCTCAATAAATGCATTTCCTAGATGAAAAATATATTAGCTCAAGTTCTGAGAAATGACATTTCAGAGAAAAAATTCAAATCCACAATAACAAGAGAAAGAGGGGTTTTTATTTGTCTATTTATTTTTGGAACAAATCACAGACTAATAAGAGGGAGAAGAATAAACCATCACTCTAAGTGGTGAATTAGCTTGGTGGGTTGATTCGGGGGGAGAGGGGAGTGTCAAGTATTTATACCATCTCTGGCATTTAGATACACCTTAAAGGCTATGCCATGACCTTTGTGTATGTGGTATTTAACTCAGATTTTTACGTGTTCTATATGATTGAATCAGTTATTTTTTTTAACCTATTTTAAAGATAACTTGTAAAGGAAAAATGAACTTTGATTCCTTTTATGTTATCTGATGAGGCACAGAATCCATAAAAATGTTGATATTTTAAAAAAAATATGCATCATTTTTGCATTAGAAATACTGTCTACACTGAAGACAAATACAACCTAAAAGAGAGGATAAGGGATTAGTACTCAGAGCTCTTCAGAACTTTTTGTTTCACACCTATTTCACTAAAATGATTTGGAGAAAAGCTCTTTTTTTTTGAAACATTAAAAACTCCTCATATTACTGAGGCCCCCATGAGTCTTCTTGAAAAATGAGATGACCAGACCTTGGCATTAAACTCATTACCAAATAGGAACTTCTTCTCCCTGCCTTTCTGTTTGCTGGCAAAAGAAGATCTTCATCAGTATCATATCATAGGGCTGGAAGGGACCTCATGAGATCATCGAGTCCAACCCCCTGGGAATTGAACCCAGGACCTTCTGCATGTTAAGCAGAGGTGTTAGCCACTACTAAATCCCTCCAACCTTTCTGAATCATTTCTGCCCATCATAAAGAAACAAGAGGGGCATCTTTAGTCCTCATAGGAAAAACTGATGTCACCAACTTGGCCACACTGTGTTATGCACCCTCCATTACTACTCATCCAAAGGAGGGGAAGGCAGTGAAGGAGGGCTTCATCTGAGTGGTAATGAGTCTGCATGTGGGAGGTAGGAACCTTATCACATTTTCATGTGCTCCAGAGGGCGATGGATGATAACCACACAGGTGTAGGGCAAGGGGGCCATTTTCACTGGCAACCCTGCAAAAATAGATTGAACGCTGATTGATGGGACTGGAGCACCTTCAGTAGCCAGCCGAAGTGCTGCATCAGATCACTGGTCTGGCCTGCCCCACACTTGTAGCTGGCTGGTCTCTGGGCCCTAGCACCAAATGTTGGCCAGCCCCATGCAGCTGGTGGTTCTTCTGGGCCCCAGCAGCAGTGCACCCTAGTGCTACCCTGCCTTGCCTCATCCCCAGGCTGGGCAACCGCTGCGGTAGGGTGTGCCACAAAAGTGGACAGCCCTGGACCCCCCAAGAGTCTTAAACTAGCTCTTACTCCAACTGATGGGTAGCTGTGCATCCTGTGCAATGGGTGATGAAATGCAGCAGCTACATCTCACTCGTGCCCCATCACCTGTCTGTGCATGGGTCCATCTTGGTCATGGTTCAGACACCTTCCTCACTGGACACTATACTAATGTTCAACCATGACCCCAGTGGTCATCCTTCTTGAACTCCATATCTGCCATCTTCGAGGTGGTCAAAAGCCCACTGTTAGTCTTCAAGGCATCTCAGTGCAGCTAGCACAGCCTACTGCACCTGGTATGGTGTTTCAGCTGGGGTGTAGTCATGGCTTATTCAAGCCCTCATGCTGTGTTTGTAAAGGGATGCTGGTTTTGTTGGTGTGATGTCACACACTGTCTGCCAGCTCTCTTGGCTATTACCTGGAATCGCTGTGATTAGCTGGCTGCCCATGAGGGCTTTGGTGTATCCTGGCTGTAGTGCCCATTCCATTAGTCCTTTTGGTTTGTTCTGCTTGACACAGCTGCGGCATTGCCTGTGAGTACCTATATAGTGCCACTCACTATGGAGAGTGGGGACTGACAGCTGAGTAAGGCAACCAGGGGGGGACAACTGTGGGTTCCTACTGTGCTGCTTCTTGTGTTGTTTGTGCCCGTGCTGGCATGGACATGGATTTGTGGTCAGCAATGCACTGTTGGACTTTGTGTTGGGTTTGTGCAGGTCAGTGGTAATGATATCAGGATCAAGACAGATTTGCATTTGTGGCACCAGGTGCTACAGTATTTCTTCTGGAGCAAGTCTTGAACAGTGTGATGGTCTTCCCACCAGTCACAGAACCCCTGGGATCTGTTAATATGCTGCAAAGCTAATTTACAGTGATTTGCTTTGTTGCTCACATGCTACTGTGTGATGCATATGCAATCCCTGATTTGCCCCTCTCTGGCAAGTGTATAGTAGTTTTTGTGAGCAGTTTGATTTTTCTCCATCTCAGTGTGTTGACCTTGTAACGAGGGGATGCGATGGAGCACCAGAAAGCTGAGGCAGGGGACCATGACCTCCCGTTTTTAAAGTAGAAGGGCCAGGCTAACCCACTTATTAAGATGAGTATAGTTGAAGGATAGGGGTGGCCACATTTCCCCCCTGAAACTGCAAGCATTGCTCAGGCATGAAGCATGCTATGAAGACATCATATGCAGCAGTTCTTCAGTGGTGGGACAAAAGCCCCCCCCGCCCCCCCCCACCTGCCATCACACAGGTAGATCATTGCTCCTGGTTGTGCACTGTCTGCAGGGCTTTGCATTCTCAGTGTTGCCAAGCTATCAGCATAATGCTAAGTTCAAGTCCAGAGGCATACTCTCAGAACAGAGTTGATATGCACAGGTGAAAGAGAAAGTAGTAGGAGACATCCAAGCATTTTCTAGTCCTGTCCTGTGGACTTTGTTTTCCAAGCCTGTCAGGCCAATGAACTTTCTGCATTCAGTTCACTCCTAAATTGTTTTAACAACACAACACAAAAGATTGACCTTTAAAACATTTGCACAGCAGAGGGAGCTGAAAGTTAAAGAATATATTCATTCTGTGATAATCTGAAAAATTCAGGATGTGGGTGGAATAATTCATGAGGCTTTTTCATTCCTGCAGCTGGGAGATGGTGGACATTTATTCCAAAGTTTGAAGTGAAGTGAGTCAGAGGATGTAAACTAAAGCCTATGGTACTAAAGCAGCATAAGTTATAATATGTAAGACAGCAGTGTTGATCAACATAGTACTTGATTTTATTACTTTCAACTAATATTGAAATATCTCTTGCTCTTGTGTAATTGTATTCACAAATATTCACTTAAAGGGATATTTTAAAACAGAGGTTTTTGTATATATTGAGACTTCTTCAATTAAATGCAAATGTCTTTGTAAAACATCATTTGAATTTTTCAAAACTTCCTTTGTGTGTTGTTTTCCCCCCTTTGTTGGCTTTTTCCAGTCTTGGTCTCCATTGGGCTACACGTGTCTTGGTAAATTTGTGAAACTGATGCGACAGGTTAAGACTTGTCAAACCCATTCCTATCTATTGTTTCATCATTGATGTGCCCATAACATGAAGTTCAACAACAAGAGGATTTAGCAAGGGACATTGGGAACAATAAAGGGTTTGATCCTGAAAACACTGTGATTGTAGAACTTATATTGTGAAATCTAATTTATTTGAGTATCCTTTGTTTGCTGGAGAACTGCAGAGATCTGAAGATGATGGGGAAAAGAAAAGAGCATGCAAACAAATCAGGAAGAGCAGAGTTTTGAACAGTCTTGAAGGTGAAAATAAGAAGCTTAAAAAAAGAAAGAGGAGCCGGAGATTAGGTTCAAGGGATGCAAGTGCCATGATCAGTGTGATGACTAAGTTAGAGAGTCCAAGCAGCTATCTGGTGTGAGTTAGAGGGGTGTGATGTATAGGAGAGGAGAGGTTACAGTAGTTCCAACAGGAGAGTTTGAGTCAGCTGTGAGACATCCAGGAAGGGATGTCAGAAGGAGAGATTGAGATGTAGTATTGGGGAGAGGAAGACAGGTCATGAGTGGAAAGATACATTTGAACCATCAGTAGTTGCGACTGTGTGGACACATAAAATTACCTAGAGACAGTGAGGAAAGCTGGGAGCCAAAGATGAAGCTTTTTGGGACTCCCACAGAGAGAAGAGGAGAAAGACCCAATTAAGGAGACACTCTGATGGGACAATAAAAGGAGGAGGGAGAAGTAACAGAGGACAGCTATGAAAAGGCAAGGGAGGACAACAGAGGAGTGGTTGACAATGTCAAAAGCAGCAGAAAGATCAAGGAGAAGAATGTAGTAAAGATTTAGCCAAGAAGAGGTTGTTGGAGATGAAAGGCAGTTTTGGCTGAGTCAGAAATGTAGAAGCAAGACCAGGAAGGGAATTCAGGATGGAGCTGGACGAGAGGCATTTGGATAAATGGCTATTAATGGCACATTCAGGAGTTTAGATGTGAAAGAGAAGACGGTAATGGAGGAGGGAGTAATTAGAAAGGCAGATGAGATCAAGTGAGGTTCTTTTTTGAGGATGGATGAGATCAAAACCTAGGTTTATTTTGAGGGGCCCAGGCTACAAGTGAGGGACGAGGGTGAGGAATATCAGTGTTCAGGTGGAAATGAGGTAATGGAGACAAAGAAAGGGTTAAAAGGCTAAGAGAAAAAAAATTGGTGTGTGTGGTATTTCATGATCATGATGCAGAAACCTCACCACTCCCACTTTCATGTTTAAAGCACTCTTCTGCCATCAATCTTTTTGTCATTACATGTCTTGCTAAGATTATATAGGACATCATTTGGGCAGGTACCACATGCTCTCTCTCCAGAGCTGCTTCTAGTGGTTGGTAAACATGGTGGTCACCTTGGGCATGAACTTCCAGAGGGTTCCAAACCATTGGCCACTCTTTTTTTTCCCCTCCATTTCTTCTAACGGTTGCATTTTTTATTTATTTGTTGCTCTGCTTCCAGTTGGCTGCTTGGTGTGGAGGGTGCCAAGAATGTTTTCTCTACTGGAGCTAGAGCCACTTCTGTTACTTTCTGACATTTAGCAAGACCTTTAAGAGTAAATAGTTGACAAAGGCGATTGCTCCCATGGAGAGACAAGTGGGACAGCTGAAGATGTGAGACAATAAGATGAAAGTGGAGAAAACTATCCTCATCCTGACTCTCTGCACCAGTACACCTTAAAAGCACAGATCCTATTTTGCATGCACAAATACATGTTTTTTCACACAGGAGGTAATTTAATGTGTGTTTTTGACAATAGGGTAATTCTTGTCTTTTTGGGTGCTAAATGATCTGAAATTCCAGAAACATAGGAATTACTGTCATCTGTAATTGCAATTAGACTTCTCAAGGATGACGAGGACATTGAGACGGCCTCTAAAGAGACTTAAATCATACCTTGTACCGATTTAAAACTGACTGGCTAGTGCTGCCCTCTAATTTTCTCTGTTTGGCTTTCATTTGGGCCTGATCTTGTAGGTTTCAGAGTCAGGCCTATAACTTGTTACACAGTTCAGTTCTCTGAGACCTCTTCCTGCTAGAGTGGTGTTCAACTTTCCAGTTGTGACTCCATCTTCTTAATTCATTGGGCTTTATTGCATTTCAGACAGTCCAGTTACTCTACTTGTAGGCAGTAGACTTTTGCATTTGTAGGTCATTGTACTATAAGCAATTAACAAACCAATATCTCAGAGAGAATTATCAGTACAATGCCCTCTTGGTCTGTCTTATACTTGTCTGTGTTATTCATATCCTTCCTCTGCTTTAGAAATCTCAAGACAATATGATAAAGATAGCTCTGATGAGTGGGAATTTTTTACTTCTGAACTTAAAATAACTGCCTGTCTTGGCTTATTGAGCTATTGAAAATTTCTGCTCATTTGTAAGGTTGTTCACTTCCTTTCCCTGCAGAGTTGCTTTTAATGACTGTAAATTTAACACAACAAAAAAGATGCTACTATACACAGGGGTGGCCAAACTTTTGGAACTCAAGAGCCACACAAGTTGATTAGTAAACCTTCGAGAGCCTTACTGAGGCATATAACCACATACTTTTACCTACTCCAAAATTACTAAGTTTAAAATTCATTGCACACTTTAATTTTATCTTAAAAGCATGGCAAATATTGATCCTACTAATGTCAGATTCTACTAATTACTTAAGGTTACCATTAAAACTAGGCCTAACCAGTAAAAACTTAGCTGTTGCTGGATGTAGCACACTGCAGGCTAGTGGTGAGTTTTTTAAAGTCTGGGTGGTATCTTGTCGATGCAATACATAAAAGCTCTCTCAGGTGCTGATCTCTAAGTATTGCACAATGTTTCAATTTAACAAATTTCATTGTGGCATACAATGCTTCACAGCAGTAAGTTGTGCCAACAACTGAAAGTAATCTACATTCAGTTTTAAACTTTTCTCCTTTGTATTTTTGTTTCTTGGTATTCCACCTCACGTTTAGGACTTGTAAAACACAATTTTATTTTAACAAGGAGTAAACTGCATTAGGGCCTGTGAGAAAATCTTAACATGCCCTGCCTTCCTTGACCATGCAGTACTTCCCTGCCATCTCTTACCATGCTACTGCTTCTCTGCTCTCCCCAACCATGCCATATTCCTGCCTCCCCCATGCCGCCACTTCCCTGCCAGCTCCAACCATGCTACCATTTCCCTGCCGTCCCTGACCATTGCGCACTTCTCCTCCTCGTCTCCCAACATGCCGCCCTTCCCTGGCGTGCTCTTCCGCGAGCCACACTTATTCTTTGAAGAGCTGCATTTGGCTTATGAGCCACAGTATGGCCACACCTGTATAGTGTCTACTACTGTAGTGTAGCTTCACCACACCCTGAGCAATATAGTGATACCTATGTATATTTATAGGGTAAATCTGGCCTCTGGGGTATGAAAAATCCACACTCCTGAACACCTATGCTACGCATCCAGTGTGAATGTAGCTAGGTTTCTGTCTGTATTACCATCAGTCAGAGAGGATTACTTAGACCAAACACAACAGAAGCTAACAGCAATTTTTCAAACAGGAAAAAGAAAAAAAAAAGAATTTTATGAATGATTTGCATAGCACTAATGCATAAGGTTGGGGACAATCTCTAGATCGTTGTCTGAAAATAAGATGAAATGTTTAGAACTTTGCATAATGTTCTGTAAAGGAATTTTATTTTTATTTAAATAAGTTAAGACAATCTTGTGGTGTATGCTGTGGGAACTGGCATTGTTTTCATCAACTGGAGTAAAAAGGTGTAAATTGTCTGAATACAAATCATCACCGTGGAGCAGTAAAGATTTAGTGATTAAAAAGAGACTTATTTGTTACAACAGAATCACAATGTTAATATAATAGCTGAAGTGTCTTTAATGCAGACACATTTATTTTTTCTGTTTCTTATTTTAAAAGGATAAATACAATACTTGTGTTAGTGTAGATCTGAAAGCACTCAAATACACTGTGTGTTGCAGTCTATGTTTTGTGCCCTATCACTTTTAATGCCCCTTTTAAAATATAGTAACACTTCTTTCTGCTGTTTGTTATGGAAGATTCTCTTCAAAGTAATGACCCGGCTCTTATCCTGCTTAATTCACAGCTCAGGAATGAGTCTTTCATATATCTAAGAGGCTTATTTGTCCATTTTCATGCAAGCAAATACAAAGACTGATACAAGATCACAGCATAAGTTGGTTTAGTTAGAAGCCGAATGAATCAGAGGCAAGAATGGGTTCACTATGAGGCTGGAACTCATAACACCTGTTGAATTTTCTCTCTTTTCTATGCTAGACTGCTGTGTAGTATTGTTGTGCATTGTGGTTCATCACAGAACTAGCTGCATGCCATTGTCAATAGAATGATCCTTCTATGTTCGTTATTGGTGGTTCAAAGATGATGTGATGACAGAATTGTTCTAAGGTCTTTTGGATAAAAGCTGCTATGTAATTAGAGCAGTGTTTCCCAACAATGTGCTGTGGCACACAGGTGTGCCCTCACGCCTGAGCAGAAGTGCTACAGAATTTTTTGAGAAACTACTCAGAGTTCTGGATTGGCTCATGAATATTCATGAGTTCATTTGGGGACTATATGGTGGTGTGCCTCAAAAAAATTAAAGGTATCAAGGCGTGCCATGGCCGAGAAAAGGGTGGGAATCACTGAATTAGAGTGCTTTTATTTTTAAAATGTTTTTCTTCCCCCATTTCTTTATTGAATATTTTTCTTTCATTCTAATAGAGTTCAGTCACTCGTGGAGACAGCTGTAAATTTCCTGCTGGCATTCCAAAAGGCATTCCAGTAGATCTATCTTAACAGATTTTAATACACTTTCTGTAAAAGAAGTCCATTGGCTGCCGCACAGGTGGTAGTAAAGAGTTTATTCATTATCTTAAACAATTATGAATGAATTTTAGCTTTATTGGTTGAAAATGAAATTCTGAGTATTTCATTAGCTATCACTCTGAAAATTAAAACATGATTTTTTTCTGTGCCTGACCCAAGTGTGTGTGTATTAGTTAAAGCTTCTGCCTGATGTATAAAGAGAAGAATAGCTGTGAAAAACTGGAGGAAAGGATCCTGGTACTTATGACACATAGACGAGAATAATTTTAGGACGTTTCCTGCTGCTGGAGGAAAAAACAGTGGCAAATCTTGGCTGATATGCTCTAGATCTCAGATTTCTTGTAAATATCCTATTTATGACATACTTTAAAATAACTTAGATCAGCTGAGTTAAGCCTTACAATAATTACTATTCCCATATACTGTTCCTCTGTAGTTCACAAAGCTCTTCACATGTTGGGTATTGTTCCCATTATAGAGTTGAGAGAACCAAGGCATAAAGAAGATAAGTTCACAAAGCTCTTCACATGTTGGGTGTTGTTCTCATTATAGAGTTGAGAAAACCAAGGCACAGAGAAGATAAGTGATTTTTGTCCAGATCTGTACCGTGGCTCAGTAGCCGAGCTGGGGATACAATCCTGTCTGACTACTAGTCGCATCCACTTTACTTTGCTGCCATGCTAAAGCACTCAGTTAATTATGTTGTTATGTCTAGAGGCAGAAATTTTCCATAGACCACCCTTGACTCTGGAATTCATTCCCCTACCGAATAAAACAAAGATTGCATATGTTGATTTTCTGGAATGTTGCTTGACTCCTCTCTTTGCTTGAGTGGGCTCTTCCTCTGGAGTGATTTAAAGATGAGTAGATGAGGAAGGGATTTGCAGTGCTCTTTTTAGAATCCTTTCTATCAATAGCAGGTGACCTTTTCTGTGAAACGATTAATGCATCTGTACAGTTTGAAATACAGGTAGTCCTCACTTAGTGACCGGGTTCCGTTCCTGAAACCCGGTTGATAAATGAATTGGTCACTAAACGAGGAGCAGCCCTTGCCGGTATTTCAAGCATAATGTACTTTACTGGTAGTGGGTTTTTCAACCATCGGTAGATAGTTTTAATGTCACCTTTGCATCATTTATAACATTTTTAATATATATTTTAAATGTTTTAAGCTCTAATGTACTGAACTTAGTTTGCATAGTGTACTGTAAATATAGGTAATCTGAGAGAGTTGATGCGAGTTCTCGTACATCGCCATAATACCAACTCATCAGAGAGCTGGTCATAACTCTGAGGGGTCACTAAACGAGTAGGTCACTAAGTGAGGACTAGCTGTACTCTTTTTGTGTGTGCCTAGAAGTTATACTGGGATGATTTTTATGCACTGGAAAAAAATAAATATATAGCAACTCCTTTCCCTCTTGTTATAGCAACCAGGTTAGACCTGACTACTCTCTCAAGTTACTTTGCTTCCTCTTGGAACTTCCTAGTGAGACGCCCACTTTCTTCTCCAGGCATCTGTTCTGTTTTTCTTTGCGGTCAGAAGCTGAAGTTGTTGTGAAGCCATTTTTACTAGTCACAGTTGTTAGCTTTGTGATGCCTGGTATCTAAATGTCTCTAACATGGTATGTGTCAATCACTGCTTAATTTGTAATGAAAGAGGTGCTGGGGCTCAAGCAATTAGCTGCCAGCATTCATGCAATTCTTTGTTTACATTTATAACTGATGCAGCAAGCTCAGAGGCACTGGGGCGATGAACTGCCAGGACTACAGATGCCGGGGTTCGGCCCAAGCAAACTTTATCACATATTAAGTATTGGCCTCAATACACTTCAATGCAGGAAAAAAATTGAGTGGATTTTTGTTTTGTTTTCAAATTAAGGTCCACATCTTCTGCCCAAATTTAGGCAGCTAGATCATATTTTGTCACTTTCACTAGAATAGCCTGCTTTTTTCATGATTGCTGGGTATTCACAACCTAGAGGCCACTTTTATTTAGATACTTACATATTAGATTTAGGGGTCAACTGCAGGCAGCATCACTGACCTGCTGATGTCAGTGACACTTTGCACAGGTGCATTTCAGGATCAGAGTCCAAGCTGACTTGAGTGTTTGTGTGTATTTCCCCAGCCTGTGTCTGTTTCCATCTGGGAATTAGGATATTCACATGCAAATCTGTCTTCATTTTCTCTCATCAGACCAGATCACACAGGAGAAAAGAATTTAAGATTGTAGAATTTGTTTTCCTTAAAATTCACATGACCTTTAAATGCATTCACTGTCTGTATACAAGGTCTTTGAAGAATATTTCTTTTTAGTAAAAGTAATAATCCATTTAATATAATGTTTGATATTTTCAGAGCATTTAGACTCTTCTTACGCAGAATTCAGAGGAGAACACAGTTTCACCTGTTTACTTCTCTTGCTTTTTAAAACTTGAACAGAAATGGCTTGTTTTCAGAAGCATTAAATGAGAACAGAAAGATTAATAAGTTCTATGTAAATTGATCGATTTTATCTAAAAATAGAGATGAACTGAACTTAGTCCCAGTTTTCCAACCCTCATTCCAATGAGTATACCTGTTAAAATCTGTCTGGAAAATGTTAAAAGAACCTTTGAAGAGAAGAAAAATGTTTTGTTGGCTGCAGGATGCAGAGAAATAAAAATTACCCTGCAAAGTACCAGATGAGACTATCAATCCATCTAGTGTAGAATAGTGATCTATCAGAGGCCGTGAGTTGTATACTATAGGGAATGACAGCTGAGGCCCTTCTACAACTTAATCAGGTTCTTCCACATCCACAGTGGATCTGCTTAACCCCTGAAGCATGATATTTCATTGCTTTTATCATTACCTCACCCAACACAGCTGAAAGTGATCTAGAGGTCAGAAGCAAAATATATAAGTAAATAAATCCTGCTATTTTATTTGACTTGATCTTGTGTCATGTCAGTTTCCTAAAGTCCTTGCAAGTTTGGTGTTGGAATTACTCTTTAGCTGCCAGTGCCATTGTTTATTCAGCAGAAGGACTAAAATTTGTACTTCCAGAAATGCAGCTGAAGCATTTGAACATGGCGTTTCATCAAGGCAGTGCTTCAGGGAACTAAAATAAATTGTACTTTGGAGAGTATTGCTATAACATATTGTCAGTGGAGGGGTATGGAGTTATACACTGATAATAGGTATTTATGAGATCTCTCTTTCCTAATGTAATAGCTTTTTACTGTTGGTATGAGAAATATGCTGTTGTTACTGAACCATAACTTCAAAGTATAAATTTTGCAGTTTTCCAGAGGAGGGAGATTTGATAGAGGTGTTGATGGGTGTGAAACATTATTAGTGAGTGTCAGGGTGCCAACTGAAAGCCCATCTATAATACAGTTACATCACATTGAAGGTGCTAATCCTAAAACCTTTTTGCTCACAAGTTGTTCACCTATACACCTACTTCTAAGAATTATTCATTTTTGTTCAGTTTACTGAAAGTGTCAGTTTAAGTAGCTAGCCTATGAATTTAGAACAGCTTCACTATCTCCAAATAAGTGCACGCTCCTCTAAATTTCAACTGTTGTTCTGGCACAGGGCTTTATGGTATTTCAAAAAGGAAGCCTAAAGGGGCAGAGGAAACACCTGAAGAATTGTACAAGTTGAGAGCAACTGCTTTAATTAAGGATATTTCCTACCATCCTTTTTGCCAGTGACTTTTCCAACCTGAAGAAGATAAAGGTAATGGACATATAAACAGAAACAAGCCACATTATTTTAAAACAGAACTTTGATTCTTTATTTGAAATGTTTCTTATGCCTTGGCCACATCTCTGTATCCTGTGCCAAAAAAAACCCTTTGATTGCATTGATAACCAATATATTAAGCTGAATATGACTTAGTGCTCATGAACATCAACATCCTTGGAACTGCTAAATGTTATGATTTATAAGGGAAAACTGAAATCTGACAAACTCCTAATTTTTTTAAAAAAGAGATACAGTCAATAAAAACCATAGCATAGCAAATCTGTGGCTATCTAGAGTTTCATGGTTATTATTCACAGTCAGTGGTAGCTCAGAACTTCATGTTGATGTGGGAATGGAACTCAGTGCCTCCTTCAGAAGTTCAGCTGCTGATCATTGGAGCTAATGGATGTTCACTCATAGCTATTAGTTGGTTGTGATCAATGATATTTTACCAGATATGCTTCCATTCAGGAGAAAAGAGATACAAGTCCCAAAGGGGCAGCCCTGTTAGTCTAGTTCAGCGAAACAAACAAGGAGACCTGTGACATTTTTAAAGACTAAAAAAATTTATTTATTGCATGAGCTTTCATAGGAGAAAACCTCACTTCATCAAATGCTTGAAGATGGGGAATTTACAGAATACAGATACAATACAATATCTCTGTTGCAGTATGCACATCTGTGAACCCATGGGCTATGATCTATATGATTTTTCTGTTCACTTGTGCACTGGGATTGTATGGTTTTATGCCAAGTAGGCCATACAAGGTTTTTTTAAAGGAGGTTCATAACCCATTCTACATGATTACTATGGTATCATGTTTCCTACAGCATCATGCATGTGCACAGATGTGTAACATATTTTCCATGGCTCAAGGGGGTGGGAGACAGACAATTCTGTCCCAGCAGCATGTAAACAACCAAAGTGGCAAAGATATGGTAATTCAGGTCCCTGGCTCAGACTGGGCAAAGAGATCACCTGGCTCAGAAAGGGATGGGTCGAGGGGATTTGGAAACAAAGAGAGACACTTGGGAGGATTGGGGGCTTTTTGCCTGGGAATCTCCATCTTGAAACAATTTCAAATTAGATCTAGGCCCTGCCCGGCTTCAGGCAGAGACTGGCTGTACAAACATCTGACAGCCAAACATCTTGAGCATAGACTGGGACTGTGAGGTTAGTTTAAGTAGCTATATTTAGTTTAAGTAGCTATATTAGGGTAGTATGCATGTTTTACCTTTTATTTCCTTGTGGTCACTCCTGACTCATTTATATTATGATTCTACCATGATTAGCCATATTCTCACTTAGAATTATAATCTGATCAATAAACCAGTAGTTATTTTATCTTAAATTGTGTGGTCGCATGAGCGAAGAGGGCTGGGCATGATCCTTTTTTGTTAAATGGATGGACTTGAGTGTATGGTGGTTGGGAGCGGGTCCCAATCCCTTGTAAGACAGTGGTTCCTGGTGAGGTAACTGAGGCTGGGGGTGCTCGCTTGGGGACCATCCCTTGAGTAGCCAGAGGGCATACAGCCACTGCTTGTGACTGATTGCACATGAGAGGCTGGAGTGGACTGACTCAGAAGTGAGTGGTCACTTTTCAAAGCGGGGTGAATCGGGTCTCAGGAGTGGGAATTGGGGGTGGGTAGGGCACAGCAACACACCAGACCAAATCTGGGGAGCAGCCTGTCACAATCCCTAATTCCCAAAGCTATATTATAATGCCATAGACTTCACACCTTTAACATGATTTGTTGACATTTTCTATTTCTCGCAGCTCACACACCAAAAATTAGCCAGCCAGTTTCACTTTTGTTGATAGTCAAATTCACTTTGAGGTATACCTGCAATAAGTAGCACCATGCTGCAATGCTTGGACTCTCCAAATATCACTTTAAACCCTCCAAACTGTTCTGAAAAGCTCTTTTCCATGACAGAGTTTCCAATCAGTTGAAACATCACAGACACAGAATAGTTATAAAAAGGCATGTATACACAGGCACACATATTACATATAGTCTGTATTATAAAATTAGGTTTTTAGGAAAGTATGTTTTTTTAAAATGCTAGATTTTGTGGTTAATCTGACCTTTTCAGTGACAGCAACTTCATGCACTGCATTTGAAATGCAGTTCCTTAGATGCAATCTTTCTGCTTACCTAGAAAGGCTTTGCACAGTGTATTAAACTGAGCAGCATAAATGATTTTAGTTGTCTTGCTAAGTCTCCAGGAAGACATTCCTCATTGTTACTCCTCCTGGCATTATTTTAGTCAGGAAGCTAATTGGAAATACTTATGGATTGATTAGCATAGAGTTTAAATATTGCTGACAATGATCAACCTGTGATTTTCTCTCTGGACATGGTCACACGGAGATCGGGTTACCAGATGATAGGCAAAAGGAGGACATGTCCTTTGTCCAGCAGGCATTTTAAATATACATGATTTTGTCTGGCTTTTTACTTACTGGCGTTAAAAATATGCTGGAATGCCCCCGAAAATCCTATTTTTAGGGGGAAGCGTTCTAGGGATCCCTAAAAACAGGAGAATATTACATTAATAGTACATTTTCTCCATGTGTTCTCCAATGTCCTCCTCTTCGTACGTCCTTGTCCTCCTTTCCATGCTTTGGTATCTGGTAACCCTATGCAGAGATGAAATGGCAGTATTAAGCACTGGCTTATAGCTACTGGCTATTCTGTCCTGGAATATATATATATATTGGATCAAGACTAGCTGCTGCCTATCTGTAAATATTAAATTTTAAATAGTACATTGACAGCTCATGATGCCCTTAAGAAAATAGGATGGAGGATAAAAGGTGTCAAGTAAGGTATCTCAGAAGTTTATGAGCTACGAGCTTAAGATGCGTCCTGGTGTGTTGGGAAACAGACAAGATCCAAAGGGATAGCTGGGTCAGTCAAGTTCAGCAAAACAAACAAGCAGAGGTGGCCTTTGGCTACAGGGGACCCTAGACAAAGGCCCATTGAGGTCCCATATAGCTCCATTATAGGGCTCCCACCATGGCCCTGGTTCTCCACCACCCCAGTCTCCGACCCCAGCCCTAGCTCCTCACCACTGGCCCCAAGCTTCCCCTGCCGTCAGTTCCAGCTCCCTGCTGCCAACCCCAGCTTCTCCTTCTCCTGCCAACTGAGGCAGATTCAGCTTTTGGGGTAGGCAAAACAAGGTGATGGAGCCCCTTACTGCTTGGGGCCCTAGGAGTATGCCTGCCTGACCTCCCCCAAAAGCCGCCTCTGCTAACAAGGAGTCTCACGGCACTTTTAAAGACATATATTTATCTATCACCTGAGCTTTTGTGGGAGAAAATCCCACTTCACAAAAGAGACAAGAGAATGCCAACACTTTCCCCTTAAAGGAGGCATCTGGAAGGATGGCTTTACTGATCAATGGGCGCCCACTCCATTCTGTGTGGATGAGAAGAATACTGCTAGTGCAGCCAGAGATGCACACAGACAGGCCTGCAGATAAGACACAAAGGCACTCAGCCAGCCACAGTAACACTCACATAGGTGGGCTGTAGCTGATCACAGGAGCAGCCCCACAAATTCACAGAGGCGCTCCAGAGGCTCAGCTTTCTCATGCCCAGCACTCCTTGCTAGTCACCTTCACACTGATCCAGTGGTTCCCAACCTTTTCGAGTATGAGCACCCCTTTTTAACATAAAAAAATTTTGTGGACCCCCAAATGATAATAGTTGTTATTGGGGACTGGCTGCAGAAGGTGGTGCTGCAGAAGGTCAGTGGAGGACCTGGCCCCTGCCTGCTCCTAAGGGGTTGGGACATATCCAGGGTGAGGCTCCTCATAGCAGGCAAATACAATTCATTTATTCAATAAATTTTAGAGCCCTCCAACATGCTGATTGGCCAGCTAGTGCTGGATTGGGCCTGGGCCGTCTGCCGGCTGGGGCCCCATGTATTCACGGAGCCATTGAAATAATTCGGCGGACCCCCAGGCAGGGCTGTTGCTAGGGTAGGGCGATTGGAGCAGCCACCAGGACCCCATGGGGCCCCCACCAGTGCCTCCCCCATGCCGGGGACTAGCACAAGCCCTGAGTCTCCCAAGGTGAGCTCTGAATGTTTTCCGCCAGCAGCCACAGGCTCAATCAGCCCCTGCTCTGCCCCTGAAAAGCTGGGCTGCCTGCCACCCCTCCCTCCTGGAGCCTGCAGCCCAGCAATTAGCTGGAGGGGGAAGGGAGGTTTAACCCTTTCCTCCCCCAGCACCAGCCCCGGGAACACACAGCCAGGTAAGTACTGTGGGGGTTGGGGGTCTGGTGGGACCCTGAGCCAGAGCAAAGGGGGGAGTTGGCTGGGGATCTGCCCCCTCCACCCCCAGGCCCTGGCTCAGGCCAGCAGCCAGGTTGGAGGTCGAGGTCTGGGGGACCTGGGGATCCAGGACTCCCCATTGGCCATGGATCTCGCCAGGCCAATGTGGGGCAGGTGGCCAGGGATCAGGCCCACCTGCGCAGTGGGTCAGGCCTGCAGCCAGGCTGGAGGGGGACATGGGGGGCTCTCCCTGGGCCCAAGTCACACTGAGCTAGTGGGGGGCAGGTAGATCAGGGATCATGCCCCTCTGGGCTTCGGGTCATGCTGGTGGCCAGGCGAGAGGAAGATGGACAGCCTGGGAAGACCCACCACCACCTGTACCCCATGATGACAGGCAGGACGGGCCAAGGATTGACACCCCCCCCAAGCCAGGGGGTGAGGCCAGGGGGCAGGCTGAGCCATGCATCATCTGCACCCCCCCCCCACCAGCCCAGGTGGCAAAGCCGGGGTCACAGGCCTGGTCAGGGGGTCAACCTCCACCCCTCCCCAAGCCCAGGGGGGGCAGGCTGGGCCAGGGGTCACCTCCCAAGCCAAGGCAGCAATGCTGTGGAGCAGACAGGGCCAGGGTTTGTGCCTCCCCCCACCCCAAGCCCAGGCAGCAGGAAGGTCTGGCCAGGGGTCAAACCCCAGGCCAGTGGGCTGGTGGGCAGGTATGGCCTGGGGTCAAACCCCTGTGCCCCACGCCAGTGGGCAGGTCTGGCCAGGGTCCCCACCCCTAGCCCAGGGACAAGGCTCAGGGGCAGCAGGCAGGCCTGGCCAGGGGTCACCCCACCTCTCACTAGCCCAGGTGGTAAGACTGGGTGGCTGGCAGGCAGGCCTGGCACGGAGCCGAGAGCAGTGCGTGCGGCCAGGGTGTGGAGTGGGGACCAGCAGTGCTGAACTGGCCTGCTGGCATGGGACAGCCAGAGCTGGGACCTGCCCCCCAGTGCTGGTGGGGTGAGTGGGGGCCCTGCAGCGGGTGATTCGCCTGGGACCCAGCACCGCCCTTGGGACCACGCTGCCCCCGGGGGTCCCTGGACCACATGTTGAGAACAACTGCGCTGGTCCCATACAGCTGGGCTGCAGACAGACTCTCCCCGCAGTGAGGCTCCCCCTTCCTCCTCCTCCTCCTTCTCCACAAGAGACTCCAGCTGCATAAAACCTCCCAGTGGCTGCTGCCGGGCAGGATCCCAGAATAGCCACCACATCCTCCGCCTCCTTCCTCCCCATCCAGGGCGGACTGGAGAAGAAATAAGGCGGGGAGAAGAAATAAGGGGATGGGCAGAGGGGAAATGGGAGTTGGGTAGGCAGGAGGAGGAGGAGGAGGAGTGGAGCTGGGTGATGTGTTGCATGCCCACCCTGCTTGCTGCTGCTGCTGCTTTGATGCACAGGAATGAAAAGGGGTTTCCTGCCAGGAGAGGAGCTTGTGGTTGAGCTGAGGCGCGTGTGCTGGCAGCTGTGCAGCTGCAAATCTACTGCCCTTTCTCCTCCCGATGCGGGCGCTTTCTCCCACAGTCCTGGTTGCTCCTACTGAGGGATGGAGATACCTGTTTTCTGGCTAGCGCAACTTTTCCTTTTTGTGCTGTGGGGTAAGTGGCTGGCTTGCAAGCTGACGCTTCAAACATCTTGGGCAAATGGGTAACACCAAAGGGAAGGTCCTAGCCCACCTAACTGACTTGCCTTGGGAGGCTTTGCTGTCCCCTAAGGTGTTTGTCTTAAATGACTTAAAGCAGTTAGTCTGTGACACTCAGCAAAAGTGCTTATTGATTTGGTTTGCAGGTTTCTCTTAAGGAGATAAAGAATGGATTTTGCCAGGCATCTTTCACTGATTGTAAATGACTGGGCACCAGTCCTGAATGGGCTGGAGAGGCAGAGCCCTTCCAGAAAGGTGATTGTAGAAAGCTTTATTACATGCCTGGGAGAAACTAATTATAAACAACCTCCCCCCTCTCTAACTCCCTCCTCACTTAAATTACTGGGTAACTGTGAGTAAGAGAGACTGAAAAGACCTTCCCCAAGGCACTAATGAGTTTGTGGCTCTCACAGAAGACGTACAGGGCTGTGTTGTGTAAGGTCAGTGTCTTTTTAGTGTCAGGCATTTTTCAAAGGGGAGCTCTGTTAGTCTAGTTCAATAAAACAAACAAGTAGTCCTGTGGCACTTAAAAACTAACCAATTTATTTATTGCATGAGCATTGTGAGATGCTTTGAAGATGGGGGAACTTAGGCATTTTTGTATACAATATTAACTGAAGTCTGATTTTCTTTCTTCATCTCAATTCTTGGAGCTGTATATGAAAAATAAAGACTATGGAAAGTCATAGGTTATAAGTTAGGTTATAAAATAATAAAATGTCTGTTTGGCCAGAGGATTTTTCTGAGGGCAGAAGGAATCTCCTCTTATGATATCAAGCACTGGGAATAGATCTCTGATAGTATCCTGGTGAGAAAGGAGAAGCTGTCTCCGGCTCTCTCCTCATTTTCCCCAGTCACGCCTTATCAATTAGTTGCAGTGTGATATGTGTAAATTTTACCCAGGTTGTCAGTGATGCTGTGACAGGCAGGGAGCCACCTCCTTCTCAGCCATGCAGCAGATGGCTGTTGGAAGACCCAGAGAACAAGAGTGAATAAATGTAAACATAAAATGCCAAATTTTCAAAAATGTTGAAAACTGAATTGTGGTTAGTTTGATTGCATACCCTGGAACCGTACGACTTTCCCTCCTTTCTTGTTGCAATTATATTTACTAAGCTAGCATGTTTTTCTGTAAAATAATTCAAAATAATCAGCTTTGACATGGGAGCTGGCTTCTCATAGAAAGAGGAAAATTATTGCCAATTCCCAACTCAGGCATAGTGATAATTTTCCTGCAAGACTGGTAATTTCACCAGCCCAACATCCACTAAGCCAATTTTGCCAGAAGATGAGTGCGGAAATATATGTTTTTTCCAGGCAGAAGGAATCAACTAACTTCTGAATCAAATTAATGCTTTTCACACCAGATTCCATGCAGGCTTTCCCCCTCTCTCTCCCTTTTGGGAAGCCAGGGGGAGGTTTCTTTTCAGAAGGCGGACTGATTCTATTTAGAATTTTGCTCATTTACTTGTAAATGTGCAGATACCTTTCAGATTTTTCACATTCCTTAACCTTAGTTTACACTATATTGTTACTCATTGATATTGCATTTTTTCCCACTTGTAGCCGGCTTTAGGAATTCAGGATTTAGTGCCTTGTAGTTCAATCCAAAGTTACTGACAGTCTTATTCTGATCTTATTTACACTAGCGTAACTCAGATGATGTCAGTGGCATTCCTTTTGATTTACACAGATGTTAAACAAGAGGAGAGTCAGGCCCCAGAGTATTTATAAGAATATGCATGCCAAATACTTGGGGGGGGGGGATTGTGTGACCATGAGTTAGAGATACTTACACAAAAATACCCTATAAATAGAGGAACACTTGGTTCTGACAAATTTCAGGAACAATGGCTCTTAACAGTCACGGTTTTTGTTTTAGAAAACCAAAATGTTCCCGTTTGGTGGATTTTTCTCTTAAAAATTGTTTGAAACCTTTCTTATGAACTGAAATGTTTTGTACATTTCCATTTAAATTGGATTTTAGAGTCAAAATGTGCCTGAGCGCTTTCTTGACAATTAACTGTTGATTTCTTCAGTGCTGAACATAGGCAAATGATCGATTATTTTTAAGTAGGAGAAAACTTCCAGTGTTAGGCTTTGCCTCGACTCTCACAAGAGCAACATGTTTACTAAGGATTTATTTCTAGAGAATGACCGTTTAAAGACCATGCTCCCTGTACCTCTGGTGGTTAACCACAGTTCCCACCAGAGACACTAACAGGTAAACCCCAATTCTTGCTAATGTGTGTTGCTCACCTAACTGAACTTCACTGAACTACTGATTTTCATGGGGTCTACAATTGACAGTGGATTACTTTTGATTAAAATTGAAGGGATGACCAACAAAGATCTAAGTGGAACCAAACAAATTCCGTGATTTAAAACACACTTTCTAAAATTACTCAAAATTTCACAGTGTGGACTCTGTCTAGTATAAATGGTACTCAATAACTGTGTAAGCCAACTACAGGTTGCACTGATTTTTCTGACAGCAAGTAATACACGTGGACTTGTTAGCATCAGTGATTCTCAAAGGGATATTGACTTTAACTGAACAGTTGGAACCATGGTGGTTCCTTATTTTTATTTCCACATGATGCTGTTTAAACACTGACCCTGGTGTGCATTCTTTTAAAGACAAAATATAACTGGTCAAGTCAAAGCCCCCATTGCATTTCTCAAAGTGTATATTTTATGAAATTATTCTGCACCTCTCTCTTATGTAATTTGCAGGGCACCCGTTACTGTAGTACATGAATGACTCATATTCCTTAATTTATTTTCATTACAGTAGAGAAATGTTGTTATCCAAGTTTTTGGAGATGGGGAACAGAGAAGATAAGTAACTTGCTCAATGTCATAAAGGGAGACTTTTTGTGGAGCAGGGACTTGAATACACAGCCATTTAACAATCTAATTGCATATTTTACAAGAGTAATTATTCTGGCATCCTTTTCTAAACGTTGCCCCCTCCATTTGGCAAAGATGACTGCTTCTCAGTAGTGCTGTGTCTGTATGTAAGGATAAAAGGTGCTATACATAAGTGTGAGAGGTTATCATTTATACTGAAGCTTCATATTTTTTCACTGAACATCTGCCTCTGCAAAACATGTGAAGGTAGAAATGTGATAATTATTATGATCTTTAGCACTTTTAATGCACGGCTCTTGAAACATTCTACAAAGTTGTAAAGAATTCTGACCGCTGATTTTTGCAGCTGAGGAACCGCCGCACAGAGAAACGCAGTATCTTGCCCAAGCTGTACAGCAAATCAGTGGCAGACCTGGGAATTGAATTTGACTTCAGGCTCCCCCTCCTGAACCCTATGGCCCCAGGCCACAGCTCCACCCTATAAGACACATCAGACCCCCACCCTGGCCAAATCCTGTCCCCCCCACTGAAAAACTCTCCTTGCTGCTGAATACAGTACCCCTGCTGCTGAATCAGTCCCCCCAAACTCCCCCACTGCTTTTTGTGCTCCAGATCCAGCAGGTGGCTGCTGGCTTTCTGTGACATGCTTACTGCTGTGTGACAACACAGTAATGTGTCCTCACAGTGATTGAGAACCACTTGCTCAAGGTATCAGGCAGTCAGACATAAGAATGTGTCTGTGTGTACTCTTTTAAAATTCTCATATTACATTTTGAAACAGATCAGACCAGCTTAGCAATACACTGCTCTGCCAAAGCACTGCTCCAGTTTGGTAGGGATCCTGCATGTTTTCACATAGCAGTTAAGAAGAAAAATAATCAGTAGACACTACTGACATTGCTTTTGAAGCAAAGCAAATGAATGCCTATGCAGCCTGCACTTCCAAGTTGTTTGATACTGGTGCACAACTCTTACCATATTTTGCCATTTCCGTCTCCCTTTCTTTTCTTTCCTGTATCTGAACATCGCCACGGTCTTGCTGGCACCTAATGTACAGACTCATACATACTCAGTTCAATTAATGTGATTGGAAGAAATACACTGTGTTCATCAGAGAAATCTTCTGAAACTAAGTGGATATGCTGTGGGTGGCAGCAGAGAGCATCAAATGCTTTGGGAAAACCACACTGGTCCCAGAAGTCAAGAATGACATCTACAAGTGTCGAGGTGCATAGCGGATAAACGACAGGGAAACATACACAAATTAGCATCCTGATTCTGATCACGTTACAGCAATGCAATTCCACTGAACTCAGTGGAGTTATTCTTTATGTGCACCAGTTTAAGTGACAGGAGCACTTGGCTCTTAGTCTATTTTATTCTAACTTTTATTTTTTGTTTAAATGGGAATGAAATGGTCTCATAGTGTGTGGTAACACACACATTCAATTTTATAAGGACACTACTGTTGATCAGTTCCTGGTGTCTGGTGGGATGTCTTTAGTGAAAATGTGCTAGTTGTGGCGGTTCTGCCTTTCAACTCTTTTTTCTACATTACAGTGTCTGGGCTGTTATTTGTTTGATAGCCTGTTTTCTTCCATTACCTCAGTGCTGTTTATAGAGCTTTTTCACTAACTGACCAAGTTTCAACAAAATCAAGTATTATCTACTTCCACAAAAAAGAAAAAAATGGAGCAAAGTTGTCAGTGAAAACTTCACTTGCTAAAGATCATTTACCACCAATCGCTGGCTTCATTTACTTCTCACATCTCTCTTGAGAGTGAAATTCATTAGCAAACGACCTCCCCCACCATCACCGGGGCTTGACCACATACATATTTCCACTGTATTAATGACATCGGTCTTTATTCACACCTTTGGTGAAAGTGGCCTGTGTGTGGACACATTTAAAAATAAAAGACTCTTAGTGCAATAAAAATAAAATTTAAGTAGGGCACTTATTCCAAAATTCAATTTGATTTTGAAATAAGAATGTCCACATAGACTTGCACTGAAATAAACATGTCAGTTATTTTGGTGCATGTCTGTGTATAGGCCAGCCCTAAAAAAGCTACACGAGTAGCCCAGAAGAGAGTGGGAATGAAGCAGTGACGTAGGGGAGAATGGGGAAGCTGTAGATGTAATACATCTTGATTTTAATATGATTTTTGACACTATTCAACGTCACAATCCCATAAACAAATGAGGAAAATGTGATCTAGATGAAATTACTGTAAGGTGGGTGCAAAAATGGCTGAAAGGCCTTGTTCAAAGAGTAGCTAACAATGGCTACACTACAAAAGCTAAGTTGACTTTGTAAGGTCAACTTAAAATTGACTTTATAAAGTCGACTTAACAAAGTTGGTTAAGTCAACTTAAGAAGGTGCCCTAATAAAAAATGTGTTTTCTTAACTTGATTTTACTAAGTTGACTTCAGCAGGCGCATGTTATTACATAGGGCTTCTTAAGTCGACTTAGATAGCCACATTGCATTAAGTTGACTTGATAAAGTTGACTTAATGCCTAAGTTGACTTAACGAGTGAGAGTTATTAAGTCGACTTAAGGAAGCCCTTAAGTCAACTTAATGAACTCCAAATGTGGCCAGGGCTCTGCTTAAGTCGACTTAAGCCTATAGTGTAGACATACCTAATGGTTTGCTGCCAGACTAGGGGATGAATCTATGGGTGTCATCCAGGGTCAGTCCTAGGCCTAGTACTCTTCCGTATTTTTGTTAATGACTTGGATAATGAAATGGCAAGTGTGCTTATAAAATTTGCATATGATACCAAGCAGGAGTGGATTGCAAGCACCTTGGAAGACAGGATTAGAATTTAGAATGACTTTGACAAGTTAGGGTCTGAAATGAACAACTGGTCTGAAATCAAGAAGATGAAATTCCATAAAGACAAGTGAAAAATACACAGATAGGAAGGAAAAATCAAAAACATAATTACAAAATGGGACATAACTGACTAGTTAGTACTGCTGCTAGAAAGGATCTGGGGTTAGAATGGATCACATGCTGATTATGAGTCAACAGCGAAGCCGTTGTCCAAAAGGTTTGTGTCATTCTGGGGGGTATTAACAGGAATGTCATACGTAAGACACAGAAGGTAATTGTCCCTTTCTGCTCAGCACTGGTGAAGCCTCATATCAGTATAGGTCTGGGCACCATAGATTAGGAAAGATGGGGATGAATTGGAGAGGGTCTAGAAGAGAGTAAAGAGAATGTTAAAAGTTTTAGAAAACCTGACCCATGCGGAAAGACTGAAAAACCAGGGCTTGTTTAGTATGGAGAAAAGAAAACTAAGGATCTGTCTACAGTGCAATTAGATGCCTGCAGCTGGCCTTTGCTTGCTAACTTTGGTTTGTGGGGCTTGGGCTGCAGAGGCTTTTTACTTGCTATCTAGACTTCTGGAAGGGTGCTAGAACCTGGCATCCAGCCCAAGCCCGAAAATCTACATTGCAATTAGATAGTCTCACTGCCTGAGCTCCGTGAACTGGTGGCCCAGTTTGCCAGGAAACTTTGATGGAAGTTGACAGGAGTTACTCTGTAAAGTTTGCGTAACTCCTTTCAACTTTGTAACTTACCTTTAGCGTGCTGTATTCACTGCACTGTGCTGATGGGAAATGCATACCCATCAATGCAGTGCTATGTCACTTGAAGGACTGGTTTAATTAGATTGACTTCTGGATTGACTGAACGAGTCTTTACAGGTCACTTAATTGATCTGGAAAAATTGATCTGACATCTGTGAATTTGCTGCTGCTGCTGCTGTTAGTGTCATACCCTGTGTCACCTGGCATGGACCAACCATGAGTGTCTGACTGCAGTTGGAGGCAGACCCTAAGGGGGAACCTGATAACCATCTTCAAATATGTTAAGTGCTCTTCTAAAGAAAATAGTGATCAGTTGAGCTTCGTGACCAATGAAGGCAGGGCAATAAATAATGGGCTTAATCTGTAGCAAGGGAGATTTATGTTAGATATTAGGTAAAAACTTTCTAACTCTAAGGGTAGTTAAACTTTGGAATAGGCTTCTGTGAAGTCTGTAAAATCCTCATCACTGGAAATTGTTAGGAACAGGTTGGACAAAGACCTGTCAAGGATAGTTTAGTTGGTATACTTGGTCTTGCTTCAGCATAGGAGTGGAACTAGGTGACCTCTCAAAGTCCCTTCCAGCCCTACAGCTCTATGAGTGCCAAGGAAAAGTTAATGTGGGACAACAAAAGATTTCCCTAAAACTTTACAGGACTGCTCTAAGATCTTGACTTAATGTCTTCCCTGAAACTAATCCAAAAAGTACGTGAGAAGTTTGTTTTTCACTAAAGTGATTTTCAAAAGTGTGTGAGCTGTTAGAAATGGTTCAGAGGCCAGAGAGGCAGGCAGCCTCTGCCTTGAGAACAACACGACCTGCTCTCATTAGTGTCAGTCAGCAATGACCTCCATCTCTGATGGGAATTCTGAGTTATGTTTGCCAAATGTTCTAAGTGACTTTTTTTTTTTGCATCCTCTTGTTCATAAAGGGCTAGCTGTTTAAAGACATAGTCTTTTATTTGCTGTATTTTCTCACCTTTTATTTTAAGATAAAGTAATTAAGAAATACTGACTGTGTGGTTCTCAGCATGTTGTGCACTTGTCTCCAGTTTTGGAGAAGCAGCAATTGGGAAAGGGGAATCCATTGCCAAGTTGCTGGTCTGAGCCTATTGAGAAATTCTGGATCAGCACAAAAACCCTCAGAAATCCTCCTGGATTTGCCATCTTGGTCTAAGGGCAAGAAAGGTATCAAAAGGAGTGGAAACTAAGTCCCTGATCCTTCAGACTTTAAAATCTTTGGCTAAGTCTTTATAGGATTGGGCACAAGAGAGCAAGAACAGCTAAGCTGCTGACATGCATTCACATATATGTCCACACATACATTGTTATTTCGAAATAAAGTCCTTATTTTGAAATAAGTTAATTCGAATTAAGGGAAAGCCTGCTATCGAAATGGCTGTTATTTTGAAACTGTTATTTTGAAATAACACCGATTGGACATGTTGTTTTGAAATGAATGGGGTTTAAGCTATTTCGAAATAACAGTTCTTATTTTGAATGAGAGGCTCTGTCATTTTGAAATAAGAAAACATCATGTGGACCTAATCTTTTTTATTCCGAAATAACCAGTGTTATTTCGAAATAAAAGAGATGTGTGGACATACCCATACACAGCCCTGATTCTGTCTGCTGCTCACTGTCTGGCCGAGTTGTGCATTAGAAGTTTTTCAAAGGCTGGGAGGAAGAAATTCCCCTGAGCCAGTATTGCAGCGGAAGAAGCATGCTATTTCATGGCCAAATCTACATTCTGAAGACTGAAGTCTCAGACTTGCTCCGTGCTGGGGGGAGGGAATGTCTGTTTGATCTAGGTCAGTGGTCTCTATGCTTTTTATCCCACACCCCCTACCTCCCCTTACTCCTGTTTCTGTCTCCCACTCCCACTACCTCTAGCTGGAACTGGGAGCAGGGCCATGGCCTGGGCCAGGGGCTGTGGCTGTGAGTGGGGCCCTAGTAGTTGGGGGTTGTGGTTGGGGGCTGGGAATCCAAACCATGGCCAGGAGCTGAGGTGAGGCATGAGAGCTGGGTGCTGCAGCTGTGGCTGGGGGCTGGGCATTGAGATCACAGCCAAGCACTACAGGTGAAGGCTGCAACCAGTGGCTGGGTGCTGCAGCTGAGCCAGGGGCAAGGGCTGCAGGTAATCTTGAGGCAGAACTTGGGGTAGAGCAGCTGCGTGGAGCTCCATCCTCACTGTCAGTGGGGATTGGTCCTGGTCCAGGCTCAGCCATGTCACCCCAAAGTTCCTCAGCACCTCACTAGGGGTTGTGCTTCACAGTTGGTGGATCTCTGATCTAGGTAGTCCCAGCGCTGTCACCATTTTGATGCTGCCTGGCAGTGCATAGGTCACGGGTGACCAAACTCATGGAACTCAAGAGCCACACAAGTTCATTGTTAAACCTTCAAGAGCTGCACTGGGGCATACAGCCATATACTTTTACTTACTAAACTGATTTGCTGACATTCTTCCATGAGCCAGACTTTTTCATTCAAGAGCCATGTGCAGCTCCTGAGCCGCAGTTTGGCCATGCCTGGCATAGGTAGTCCCAGCCCTGTCACCATTTCAATGCTACCTAGCAGTGCACAGGGAGCTTCTGCGGAGCAGTGTGTCTGTTTAGCACACATGGAGACCAGCCCCAGCTGGGGCCCCTTCCCCACTCCCTGAGCTGTAGAACCAGCCCAATTTTGCTGCTGACAGTTCTTTTCATGTTACAGAAGAGATGCTGGCAGGGTATTTTCTATATTTTATTTCCAGATTTTTGTTCCATTTAATGACATAAATCAGCACATTCAAATAACTGCATGCTTAATTTTAATTCATTAGAATTGCACAGCTCTAAAGCACAAATTGGGAAATAAAAGTTAATATTGTCCTTCAGCAACATTAACTCTGTCACATGACACATATCCAGTCGCTCCTATTCCAGTTTTACTTTTAAATGAACACAGGAACATAGTGTTGTTAAGTATTTACCTATGTCTCAGTTTCCCATCTCTAAAATGGGGACTGTACTTATCTACCTCACAGGGATGTTGTGAAGATAAAGATAGTAAAGACTGTGAAGAGCTTTGAGAGCTACTGATGGAAAGTGTAATATAAGAAGTATAATGATGATGATGGTGGTGGTGGTGGTAACAAAACTTCAGCCTAGTGTACCACACAGAAAAGTCAAACCAACCTGGCACCAAGTTCACCATTTTTATCAGTGGTCCTACTATGGATTTTTATTTTGATAAAACAACCTGTGTCCCACCTGACTGGTGTGCCGCTCACCAGTGGTACATGTTATCACAATGTGAAAACTTGTTGCCACAAAATACATTCTAATGAGCAATGGTTCAGAGCTAACATTGACGGAGGAACCTGGGACATGAGTCTTCTAGACCTATGGCAATGTAAATCAGAATAATTCCGTCAAAGCTGGTACAGTTTCACCAACATGTGACACAAAAGGAGAATCAGTCCTGTTAAAACATTCGACTATCCTGACTTTAGTTCAGTTCAGTGATTTGAATGTTGCATGAATGTACTTTTGTTGTTTGCATTTAATTAGCATTAAGAGTGGAAGAATGTTCCTGTGTGTAATCAATAATGTTACTTTTTTAAGGCTAGATTTCTAAAGTGGTCCGAGAGCATTAGATCTGAGCTGTTGCCTACTGAGCAAACTTAGATGTGAGTTAACTTATTTTTCCACCCACTTGTTTTGTATTTTATCTTCTAACCAATTTGTTTCAAAAAAACTGTTTGTAGACAATTTTTTAGGAGTACCCCATCTCAGCCTTGTAATGCATAACTGACTTTTGAAGCTGTTTAGATACCTACGTCCTATTGAAATAAATGGGAGTTTGGCGCATAAATACCTTTAAAAACCGGGGCCTAACTTCTACTTTCAAAAGAGACTTGAGCCTTCAGGAGTCAAAGGGTATGTTGACACTGCTGTGGTGGCAGACGTCAATTCCACAACATCATATAAGCAGGTCTACGTAGTGGTAAGTGTCTTCTAGAGAGCCGAGGAGATGACCAGATTTTGCCTGGGTGCAATGGGCTGGTGTGTCCTGTAGGTTTGCAATATGCCACCAGATGTGTCGTGATTGGCAAAAGGTTGAGAACCACTGGCTCAGACAAATGTTATAGGCTTGATACAAGAACTACTAGGTGAACTTCTATTAATGTATGCCAAGTTCCAAAGCGGTAGCAATGTTAGTCTAGTCCAGCAAAACAAACAAGGAGTCTGGTGACACTTTTAAAGACTAACAAATTTATTTATCACATGAGTTTTCATTTATTTATGTTATGCTATTTATTTAATGCTATCCAGGAGGTCAAACTAAGTGATCATAATGGACCATTATGGCCTTAAAATCAGAGATCTATAAACTTTCAAAATTTAGCTATTTTTAGGTCTGTATAGGAAAAAAGTTGGATTCATTTTTAGGGGGGGAATGGCGAATGGGAGGGGTGAAGAGGATGGGGAAGTGCCCTTACTTTCTTTTCTGCAGTCTTATATAACTCAACAATGGCAAAAAGGCATTTCTTCAAACTTTCACAAAAAATCACCTCTTGTCTGAGATCAGACATAGAGAATTCAACCCAAGAATTACATTCTGGAGCAAGTAAAAGCAAGGAGACCACAGAGACTGATTTGCCTTAATGATAGCATTTGTACCAAAATAAACTATTGTATTGTGATGAGAGATTGTAAACACTGTAGTTCAGACTGTGTCAATGCTTTCATTTGAAAGCGGGTTTGCCAATCTGACACTTCTTTGCATTCAATCAAGTGATCAGAGAGTTTATGGAATAATCCTTTTTCAAAGCAGTCAAGGCTGGAGTAAAGCACCTGCTGTTAATGCTGTTGATAAAGAGTTATCTAGTCTCCTGCAGCAATGCACAAAGTTTGACTGAATTAAACTACGCAATCAATTTCAACCCCACTAACCATGTCCCATTTGTGAAACAGAAATTCTAAGCAAAGGTGGGAATGACATAGAAAGAAAATTATTTTGATGCTTTTTTGAAAAACAAAACATGATTTTGCTTTTTTATTTCTGACTTCTGTACAAGCTTCTATTATTCTAGTACAAGCAGACACAAAGTTTCTTTTAAAATCTGAAATTTTGTAGGCATTTTAACTTCTTTAATGTACCTTAGAGTGTTAGGCAATTTTGAGGAAAAAACATGTTTGGAGATGGTTTGGGTATTATATAAAATGAAGTTGTGGTGCAGTAATTATGGTCTTTGATAACACTGCTTTGGATCAAGGACTTACTGCTGTTGAACTCAAAGAAGAATCCACCTCAAGATTTTCATAGGAGTCTGTCCATTAAAGCAGATAACTTCTGCATTCCAGCCTCATTTTTTGAAGCTGGATATATGGCATGGGGTCTTTTGTGTACTTTCACTGAGATTGGATTACTTCCAGGGATCCCGGGGAAGAATTGTGGTTTCTTGTTTTCCCATGTAGTGGTTTCTTTTTTTGTTTCCCATGCATGTTCACTGTCACATCCCTAACACAAGCCTTGTTTCCCACAGTTTCCAGCATGCCCGCAGCTGATCTCCGAATAGAATGTCTTTTTGTGCTTGGGCTGGGTGACTCCTGTACATGTTGCTTTCCTTCTTTTTTCTTCATGACATGATGAGATAAAAATACATCATAAAGGTGAATTCACAAAGGCAAAGAAAGCCAGAACTCTGAGGTGAAACATGGACAGTCCTCTTGTTCCTATAGGTATAAACTTAGGTGCTTAGAAAACTTTTATGGAGAACTTAACCGTGAATATTCAGGGTTCTGTTGTTTTCAGTCATAACTGTAATAAATGTTCAGAGTAGTTTTTGTGCTTGAAGATAAGTTGGGTATAGAGAAGAAAAATGACAAGATTAACATTTACACTATTCCCTTTGTCCTGTAGTATTTTTACCACTTACATTTTTTAAGTGGACTGGTAGTATTGTATGAAACATGAAGACCAGAGAAAATACAGAGTTTTGAATCTTCACCTTTTCTAAAAAGAAACATCACAACTTTCCCTTCCTGAGGAACACTCAATATTATTAACCACAGTTCTGCTCACAGACAGACAAGCATAAATTCCAATGAAATTAATGAGTTATACCAGTGTAACTAAGGGCAGAACTGGGCTCTGTCATTTGTGCTCTAGTAAATTCATATACTTGAATTCTCTTTTGTGCAAATGGGAATTGTTGCCTGCTTCCCCACAAAAGCAGCACAAATGTTAATTTAGGATGGGCAGGTCCACACTGTCTGCCCCTTTCGGTAGCATTCAAAATAACTTGCATATATGCATTCCGAGCTCCCTACTCCCAGCACGTTCACTGCGTCTCCCTTCAACTCAGCACTAACCCAATTGCAAGGGTCGTACTTAGAGAACAAATTCCTGATTTGCTGAGTGGATCTTCACAGATCTGATCAGTTGATCAGGAAGTTCGAACTGACGGCAGTGAATTTGCTGCCCTCAGTGAAGACTAGCCCTATGTTAGTGAGACAAGGAGCAAGAGGCAATATCTTTTATTGCACTTCTGTTTGTGAGAAAGACTAGTTTTTGAGCTTGCACAGCAGTCTTCTTCAGGTCTGGAAGAGCTCTGTGTAGCTTGAAAGCCTGTTTTTCTCACCAACAGAGGTTAATCCAGTTAAAGCAATTACCTTGCCTACCTTGTCTCCCTAGTAGACTGGGAGCAGCTTGACGACAATAACTTTGCACACTTTATGTGTTCCCTTAAGGGAAAACTGATAATATGAAATTCACACAAGCTCAGTGGACCAAATTCATCTCTAGTGTAATTTCTGTGACCTCAACTGTTACACCACGGGACTGTATCTGGCCCAGTTTATTCATTGCCAACCGTAGCTTTGCTGGCTCTATTTTAGACTAGTTATTCCTGAGGGCAGGGACTTATTATTTTCTTTGTGGAGGGCCATGCACATTGACTGTATGATGCTATATAAATAACAATGTAACAGTATGTGCCAAGGTTTGAGACCTTGTTGCTATTTTGTGGCTGCTGTGACTGCCATGGTAAAGGTACTGTTCTGTAGTTATAAATCTTACATGATTGATCACATGTGACCTGATAACCTAGAATTCAGGATGTTAACAACAGAAAGTTTGCGCTGATTGCAGAACCTCAGGTACGATTATTTTCTTTTGGTACGTATGGACTGAAAAACTGACTTTGATGAAATGACATCAACATTAGTATATTTAACCTGTTACAGGTTAGCATGAAGAGGCTGCAAGAAGAGCACAAATAACATGTGGGTGGGAGAGGTAATCAGGGTGGTAATCTCATGGCAAGGAAAAAACAACATATTCCCTGATCGCTTGTGATATCAGAATCTTGATTTAAAGTTTCTGCTTCTCAGGGGAAAACGAAACTTTAAATGTCTTTAAGCATCCCATGCTATAAACACTTCCTCAGGAGGGAGTGTGCTGTGACCCTCATGTCTGAAACTTACGTGGGTCACTTCCTTTTCCCTTAAAAAAAATAAGGTCACTTGGCTCCCTTGCAGTTCCTGTGATTAAAGTCCTTATTTGCCTTGAGGGACTCATACTGTACATGCATTCACAGGTGGATAGATGTCAAGTGAAGCCCGTACTGGGCTGACCTTTATATTTCCTTATTTCAGATAAACTTTATGCCACATAACTTATCAGTCTTTTTACGCTTCTTTGTCTAAAGACTATATAACATCTCGTATGCTAAAAATATTCATTTCCTAATAATCACGTGTTGCATTGTAAATTGGTAGACTAAGGGTCATATACAATCCTAGATTCCCATGACCATCTTCAGCTGCAGTCAGAGTTCTTCTGAACTGGAGGCAGAATGTTGGGGGCAGAGATAATTTTTAGATAGCTGGCATCTTTTGTACTCCACCTCAACTGTTGCAGCTTTTTTGTTTATGCAACTGATTCATGAAGTTGCATAGCCGAACCTCACACACTCTGTTTAGACAGAGATCTACACAATTGTAATACACCTCACTGGGCCAGGAACTTTCAGTCCTCTTTGAGACAAAGAGAGCTGTAATCCAGTGGTCCTGGCACAGGACTGGATATTAGGAATGTATTATGTCAAACCCGATACTTCCCTCTGTGGTCTTGTGAAAATCGCTTAACATACTCTGCCTCTGTTTCCCTGCTTGTAAATGGGAACAAAAACAATACTTCACAAGAAAATGGTTAAGATGAACAAGTTCAAAGTTTGGAAAATTAAATACCCAAAATATTATGGTACCTTTTCAAATGATTGGCTTTTCCCCACTCAGTGGTATGGGCCTTGTATAACAGTCATGCCCACTTAACCCTTCTGCAGCTGACATCTACCGTAGCATAGCAAGACATGGCAATCTGTTGTGCAATTGCTGTTGATAGCTCACTGATGATTTTAGCGCCCTGATATTACACTAACTGTTGTTTTATAAAGGCCTGTGAAAAGATTTATCACTTAGATATGAGAGCACATGGGGAAAATGCATTTCCAGGTTAGGCAACAGTGAAATGGTTAAAGCAGTAGTGCTTAAATTTAATTCGTAAAGAAATGTAGTTGGGATTGCCAGACAATGTAACTATTCAGGGTCTTTTAAATGTTTTTGTACCAATTCAAGCTATACTTTATAAATTAGCAAAATCACCCTAAAAAGAAAGGCCTTTAAAAGAAATGAATCTATTAAAGAACAGTTTTGGTGTAAAAATCAAAGATCCAGTCACACGCTATCAAAAAATTACAAGGATGAAACCAATGGAATTGTATAGAAGCTACTTAAAAATCCTATAGAATTTAATAGAAAAATATCATCTTTCTAGGTTTTTGTAAACCATTCTTTAAAATTCTGTAGCTGGAACATAATTTTCCATACATTACTCCAGAAAGCCTATAGGAGAGTCCTTATTTTAATTACAGTCTATAGAACACTTCCATAAGATGTATGTGCATTCAAGAAACAGAGTAGATATTTGTAGTTCAGGGGCATTAAAAGTCCCAATCAGGACCAGAGCCTTATTGTTTAAGGCAGTGCATGAACACAGAGGGAGATACTTATATGGCCCTTAAAGTTGAATTGAACAGCTTTTGATGAGCCAAAGTCTAAGTTTAAGGTTTAATGTTTCTGCTGCAACACAAACACTTTGTGCAGATTACTGTACCCCCCAGACAGCTACAGTGTAGGTCAAGGTAAGGTAACACCAATGATAGTAGTATCAGGCCCATTATGCTGTATGGGATCTTGAGTCTTACGTGGTAATCAGAGGAGGAAATAATTCCACCCACCCCCCCATTTTATTTGAAAGTAAAATTATCAGTATTTTTAAAGTGTATACACCTATTTTCTGCTGTGGAAAGATTTACCTCAGTGCAAAGAGCTTGTATAAGTGTTGCCACATTGTTTTATGCCCTTAATTTGTGATTCTTATGTCACATGCAGGGACCTGTGCACAGGCATGAAGTCAACAACTAGTGATTTAGGAGTGTTTGGAAAGCTTTCATGCTCACCTTTTTAAAGGGGTTCATATTGAAACATCTTCTGGCTAGTCTGATTCTCTGCAGTTCTGCATTGATAAACTTGGATTGATGCGGCTCTCTTGGAGAGAGCATTACAAAGCCCCTTCACGTGATGCTGGGAGTTGTCCAAAACTGTTCCTGAATCCACCACCTCAATTATACTGTTGAAACAATTGGATTTTTTTTTTTTTTTTTTGGAACTGTGGAGTAATGGTTCCCTAAGGGAAAAAACTACTTGAGTGCTAATCTGTATAATTGTTTGTGTCATCCATTTAAGAATGTGAAGTGAGTTTACTTCAATGAAATTGATACTGACACTAAATAATTAGTGTCTTTGTCAGTTACGGATTAGTTCTTGTGAAGAGTGTCACTTTATAGTTCCTTTTGTAACAACCTAAATTTGAATAAGACAGAAAAGTTGTTATGGAACCATGATTTTATATCTCTGGTTGTGGTTTTCGTTGCTGAGTAGAGTAGCTTAGGGTAGCTCCATGATAAAACAGGCAGAAATCTCTCTCTGCTTGGAACAATAATAGTAAGTATGTCTACATTTCAATGAAGACGTAATAGCACCAAGACTTGGAGCCTGGGTCAATTGACTTGGGCTCACAGTCTTAGACTGCAATGTTACAAATTGCAAGTGTTGACTGCAAATCCCAGATTCTGAAACCTCACACCTCAAAGACCAGGCTCCAGCTTGAGTCTGAATGCCTACACTGTAATTTTAACCTGCAGACCAAGTGCCATGAGGTTGGGTCAGCTGATCTGGACCAGCTGTGTCTGTGTCATAGGTTGTTTACTGCAAGCTAGATTTACACAGTAAGTAAAACAATTCCAAGTGAAGAAGCAGAAATGCTAACCCAGAGGCTTTTAGGAATATGTACTGGTTATTCAGAAATTGTCCAATATTTTTATGTTGCTAGCAGTGAATTAAAAAGCGTTTTAGAAACAAGTGGGAGGAGAGTGTTTCTGGTTTGAGGAGCTTGCAGTTGAAGTAAGATTTCAGAATAATTGGCACATTTCTTGACAATATCAGAAAGTGAACTGACAGAGAGACTTGAGCAACTGGCATGATTAGCAGTGCTCCTTGTTGACTTAGACTGATGAATGACAAAAGATGTTTGAATGACTACATCTATGCTTTACCTGCTGTGTGGAGGGAGACTGCGTCAAAGCAAAGTGTTTTCTTTTTCTTTTAAACCAGAACCTTCACTGAATTCTTTCTAGGTTTAGGGATTTCTTAAAAAAAAAAAAAAAATCCTGGTTTTTTGCTTAGACAATATAGTAAACTGCCTACTCCTTCTTTGGCTACATTCTTTTCATGTAGCCTACAAACAGTTAAAGCTAACACTCCTTGGTGCCTCAATTTCCCTATTTGTAAAGTTAGACTAAATGATACTGACTTGCATTGTAAAGCATTTTGAAATAGAACAAGGTATTATTATCAGAAAAATACAAAGCACAGTGGGGGATAGAAGCAAGTTCCCCCAGAGCAACCACCTCTGTGGGAAATACTTGGTCCCTCTTTAAAGTTTTGACCTTAAGGAGAGTCAGCTTACATCGAATGACCTTCTTCCTGTGACTGCTTCTCTGAGCAGCTCCTGGACCTGTGCTGGGAGTAAGGGCTCAGAAAGAGGCTGCTCTTTAACCTGGATGCTGCCTTGTATTAGGGGAAGTGTACAACAGAGGTGAGGAGACTTCCTCTAGGCCACAACAAGCTTACTGTACTCCCTGTCACAGATTTATTTAATATTTCTCTTTTGTCCCAGTTCACTTTCTGATGTAGGATTCTTTCCCCCTGGAACTATTTTAAATTGTGTCTGCAATACTTCTTTCATGTTCTATATTTATTACAGCTTCTGTTTGTTTCCTGCATCCTTCCTTTGTGTTGTCGTCCTTCCATTGCCCAGATCTCTATTTGCCTCATTTCCTTTGTTGCTGTCACAGTACATTATGATTGTTCTCTCTCTCTCTCTCTCTCTCTCTCTGTCTTTTTATTTTTCAATAGTCTGCTCCTCTTATACAGGACAAACATATAATGGACAATTAGTGACAATGAGAACAAAAGATGACCTTCTGAAGCATGCACACAAACACTTCCATCTCAAATTATTAAAAATATTGAAGGTGGGAAGCAAACTTTTTGTTGTGAAAATTTCATTTCTGTCAAAAATAAGGATTGTTTATATTAATTTTCTCTTTGAGGGTAGATTGTCTCAGAACTACCTCTCCTCCTCCACATGCATATACCAGATGTATATTTTTTTAATACTATTTAGCAGACAGGGATTTAGTACGGGCCTACTTTTTCTAATCTGAGTTTGATGCAGTGGCAGACATTCACATGCACGTGCGCTTAATCTTTGGTGCAAATACCCAATGTATGCAGAAATATCAGGTCTGTAGGCAGGTAATTGTCCCATTGGGTACTGCTCTGTCCTTCCACCTCTGTTGCTTTCATCTTAATGTTGGCTCTAATCCTTCACAGGTATCCACACAGTGATTTCCCACTAAAATCAGCTGTTGCACCATGCATGCAATGGTTTCTGCTTCCTTAAAACAGCTTTGAGAACTGAGGCCTCAGAATATAAGCTCCTCAGGGTTGAGACTTAGCATTGTTATAAGTAAGGTGCAGACCAGTGATCTATTGTGTCAAAATTTGAAGCTACCATCTGACCCTTTGATCTCTTTGCAAAGTGTGGTACTCTTCTATGGTGCTGATATTAGTAACAATCCATTGACCCTGTGGGTGTCATTTTTAGTTGCTTCTGTGATGGAAAATTCAGTCTTCAATCAAATCTTTGGATCTTTGATTCCCAGCTTTAATTCTAAGACTTCTCTTGAAGACTTTCCCGCTCCCCAAAGACCTGAGAGGAAGTTAGTGCTACACACCCAGCTTGCCATTTCAAACAAATGTTTTATTGTAACTTTTATAAGAATCCCACAACCCAGTTTGTGCAACCTAGTGCTGACGTGTTTGTCTAATGCCCAAAACCCATGCCAGGACCTTTCTCAGCTCAGCAGTCCTCCCTTTCCTCAGAGTGTGACCTGGAAATACAGTCCTGGCATTCAAATGAGTACTGTGTAAAACATACACGTTATGCCAATCCCCTCTCCATTATATTCATGCTAAGTATTAATTCTGAGTGTTACATTGACTGCAAACATGTATGTATGACAGGGTGCTGCGGGGATGAACCTCCTGGTTAACCCCCAACCCAGTCCTTTGCCATGCTGGCATAAGGGCAGCAGCGACTGCCTAAGGTGATTGCCTGAGAGGCGCCTGGACAGAGGCAGAGGCGGAGCAGCCTCCCAGGGGGTTAATTAGCCCACGAGCTGCAACTGGCCTTATAAACCGAACCAGCAGGGTTTGAGCAGGGAGTGGGGGAGGACTGAAGGACTACCTGTCTGCCTAGTCCTGAGCAGCCTGTGCAAGGACTGACCTGGGCAGGGCATTATCTGGTGATGAGTATTTAAAGGCCCAAGCTATAAATAAACCATGGGTGACTGCAAATCTGTGTGTCCAGGCATCTGTTGTGTGCTGAGAGGAAGATGGAAGAGTGGGACAGGGCAACAGACCTGATACAGTGTGTCTACTACAGTTGTACTGGGATCTAATGTAAGAACATAGGCAAGGGAAGTAAGCCCACGTATGAGTGAAATTATAGCCCCGCAACTAGGAATTACTGTGATGCAAAGTTTTTCTAACAGAAACTTATGCTGGGTGAAATGAACTTGGTTTTGGGTTTCATTATGAACCTTCAAATTTGGGTCAGATTCCCAAATTTTTCAGGAAAATTGGTTCACATATCATGCAGATTACCCCCTACCCTCTTCATGGACTTCTGTGGTAGAGTTTATGTTTTAGGCAGAAGCTAGAGCCTTTAGTTAGATACTGTGGGCAATGACCTATGGCAGGGTGTCAAATGTAAGGCCAGATACAGCCCACAAACCTCTTCCATCTGGCCCATTACTACACTCTGTGGGACCACACTCCCTCCCTAACAGAGAGAGAGTAGTCCTGTGGTATCATGGAGCTCAATCTCTCATACCCAGCACTCTAATTCTGTGAGAGCGTACACCTTAGTATTTTGATTTATAGTCTGTACAGCCCACTTGAAGTACATTTAAGTCAAATCTGGCCCACCATAGCACATGAGTTTGACACCCCACACGAATTCCCAAATCAAATGGTTTTAGCACAAACACCCCCCCCCCCCCGCCCCGAAAGGAAATTCTGCATTCTTATAAAGACTTGAGAAGCGGGTGGTTTATTTAATACTCACTGCTGTTTTTGCCTCTGTCTTTATAGACAAGGTCAGCTCCCAGACTACTGCCCTGGAAAGCGCACTGTGGGGAGGAGGTGAGCAGCCCTGAGTGATGAGAGAACAGGTTCAGGGCTCCTTAGAAAAGCTAGAAATGTGCAAGTTCGTGGATATGATCCACCTGAGGCTGCTGAGGGAATTGACTGATGTGATTGCAGAGCCATTGGTTATTATTTCTGAAAACATATGGCCATTGGGAGAGGTCCTAGATTAAGACAATTAGAAAAAGGCAAATATAGTATCCATTTTTTAAAAAAGGAAGGAGGAGGATCTGAGGAACTATAAATCAGTCACCCTCACCTCAGTCACAGGAAAAGTCATGGAGCAGGTCCTCAAGGAATTTGAAGCACTTGGAGGAGAGGAAGCTGATCAGGAAGAGTTAGCCTGGATTCACCAATGGCGAGTCATGCCTGACCAACCTGATTACCCTCTGAAATGAAATGACTGACTTTGTGGGTGTGTGGAAAGTAGTGGATGTGATAAACCTTGAGTTTAGCAAGGCTTTTGATATGGTTTTTCACAGTATTCTAACCATCAAGTTATAGTAGTATGGGCTGGATTATAAAGTAGTCTGGCTAAATCATCAGACTCAACAGGTAGTGATCAATGGCTTGCCATTTGGTTGCCAGCCAGTATCAGATTGAGTGCCCCGGGGTAGGTCTTGGGGCTATTTTTGTTCAGTATCTTCTTCAATAATGATCTGGATGATAGGATGGACTGCACCCTCAGCGAGTTTGAAAGTGGCACTAAGCTCAGAGGAGTGGCAGATATACTGGTGGTTAGAGATAAGATATTGAGTGATCCAGACAAATTGGAGGATTAGGTCAAAAGAAATCTGCTGAGGATCAACAAGGAAAAGTGCAGAGTCTTGAACTTTGGCCATGCAGTGCTACATACTGGGGCACGAAATGGCTAAGCAGTAGTTCTTCAGAAAAGGACCTGGGGGTTTCAGTGAACAAGAAGTTGGATCTGAGACAACACTGTGCCTTTGTTACCTAAAAGGCTAACAGCATGCAGGCTGTCAGCAAATTAAGGGATGTGATTATTCTCCCGAGTTCAGCATTAGTGTGGCCACACTTGTATTTTATCCAGTTTTGGGCCCCACATTTCAAGAAGGATATGAAGATCTTGGAAAGAGACCAGCAGAGAGCAGTGAAAATGATTAAGGGGCTACGGCACATGCTTTATGATGAGAAGCTGAGGGAGCTCGTTTTATGTAGTCTGCAAAAGAGAAGAGTGATGGGGATTGGATAGCACCCTTCAACTCCCTGAAGGGGGATCCCAAAGCGGATGCAGTAGCAAGGCTGTTCTCAGTGGTGGCACATGACAGAACAAGGAGTAGTGGTCTGTTCTCTACTGATGATGCAGATAATGCCAGTTGCTAATGTTTCTGTGATGTGACTGTGAACACACGTGTGGAAGCCATAACACTGACCCCCTGTAGGCTACCAAACAATGAAATATTGGTTACTATTGACCTGATTAGAATGAGGAAACTAGAGGTGAGCAAACTGTAGAAATTTTTCATTGTGAGTACATGAGGACACAGTTGTTAGTAGCCTGAAACAGACTTTTTTCTCTAGCTGTGCCAAATCTTCTAGTACAGCTGAGATGCAAGCAGAAGCTTTGAAAAGCAGTCTACTCTTGCTGTGTAATGACATGCTTGGAAAAACTAGATCACACTTCTGAACTTTCCTAGAAAGGGAAAGCAGGACTTTTCTCTGGGATCAGCTGAGCCGTTCTTGCAAAACAGTAAGGGTGGATCTACACTGCTACTTAAGTCAATCTAACTTATGTTGCCCAGGGGTGTGAAAAAAACTTCCCCCACTCCCAGTGACACAAGTTACAGTGACCTAAGCACTAAGAACTGTCCATGCTCTCCTGCTGACATAGCTTTTGCCTGTTGTGGAGGTGGAGTTATTATACCGAAGGGACAACGCTCTCCTGTCAGCATCTTTACCAGATGCACTACAGAGACGCAGCTGTGCTGACATAGTGCTTCTAGTGCAGACCTACCCTAAGCCTCAGCTTCCTTAAAATAAATGGGAAGCATTTTAGAGATAGACGGAAGGTAGATTGTTTTACTGTCAATACCCCATCCTTCTACTTTCCACTGCTTATTCCTCCTCTTTATATGTTTTTTAAGAGGATCTGGCTGCTTTTCGTTGGCTCCTCAGTGACAGCAATTTGTAACGACAGTGCTCCTGAGTATCCCTAGTGGTCTCCCTCGTTAGTGAACTGTGTCTCTGCAGTCTGGAGCTCAAGTTCGAAAAGTCAGGCATCATCAGTTTTCACTTCCATGAGGCTGTTGCAGTTTTCTCTGTAACATCTTGCAGGTTTATGGTTGTATGTCTAATCCACTTAGCTGGCTGTTGCTAAATTGCCATTCAGTCTTACCAAATTTCTCATTTCTTTTCGCAGTTAAACATCTTAATGCTGTTGGCAAATGAAAGTTAAGCTCAGAAAAGCATTGTAAGATACTGACTGTGTTCATTTGCTGGTGTCAGTTCGCAGTCTGGAGTGGTGTGAAACAGATCTGAAAGGGCACTCACGGTGATACAGTGCTGGTTCGCACTGGAGTGAGAGCTGGCCTTAAGACAGCACTGAGTAACCTTTGCCTGTGGGGCATCTGTGGAAGTGGCCTCAAATTGTGGATGCATCTGTGGAACATCTGTGGAAGTTTTTCCCACTTTGTGGGATGCGGGGGCATGGAGGAACAGCCAGGGGGCACGTGGTGGGGCCCAGGTTAGCTCAGCTCTGGCCCCAGCTGCAACTCCATTCTGTTGCCAGCTCAGCTCCAGACCAAGGCACAGCTCCACTCAAATCCTGGCCTGGCCCCAGTCCAGCTCTGCCTCCATGTCAGTTTCCAAACGGATAGCCGTGTTAGTCTAGTCCAGCAAAACAAAACAAAACAAACAAAAGAAGAACAACACAAGGAGTCATGTGGCACTTAAAGACTAACAGATTTATTTTTCGTATGAGGTTGCCCTCTCTCCACTGCCAAGCCAGCTCTTTCTCTAGCCCCTGCTTCTCTTCTCATTCACAATTCAGGCCTCAGCTCCTGCTCTAGCCAGTCTCTGTTGCTGAGCCAATTGTGCAGTAATGGTGGGGAGGGGAATGCAAAAAGGTTCCATTACCGCTAAGGGGATGAAATTTGATAGGAAAAGTTTGGCACCACTGGTCTGTAGTCACCATGCCATAAAACTTGGGGTCTACCTCCGGTTCAGTCACCATACCATAAAGCTTGTGGTATAAACACTGCTGTTTCTCCATTTTATATGATTCTCTCTGGGCAGAGAGGGTTGCAGGATGAATCTTGTCAATATCTTGGTTTTTGCATTTCCCCCATCGTATTTGCTCCATTTATAAGTTAAGCCAAGATGCAGCAGGGCAAATCCTCAAATGGAGAAAATTATAATAGCTGAATTGAAGGCAATTGGATTATGACAATTTATGTCAGCTGAGGATCTGCTTCTTTTAAAAATCCTGTTAAAAATTTTATGCCATTTTAATTTTATAATCAAAATCTCATGCAGTATTAACTCAAACACCTTACAAAAGTCTATGTATATTACATCAACACTTTCACTGTATCATCCAAACATGTTATCCATCATAAAAAGCCATTGAAATAGTTTGCCAGGATCTGGTTTCCATAAATCCATGTAGTTTGGCATTTGTTATTTTACCCATTTTGAATACAAATTATCTGGACCTGCTGGCTTAAAAATATCTAATTTTAGTAGTTGCTGTTTAATATCTTCTAGAGATATGAATGGAATAAAAAGAATGTGATATGACTAAGGACTGCTTGATGACTTCTGGGCCAAGTTTGAAGATTTGCAGAAATTATGATCCTTCTTTACTTTTCTTGTAAACCCCTCCTTGTTTGATGCAATTAATGATGGTGGTCTGATTCCTAAAACCATGGCTATGGAAACACCTACTGTACATACAGAACTAGTGGAACTTCAGGAGGACTGGGATCTGAAGAAGATACGTGAATCACAGTCCACAACTGGGTTTGTGAGGCAAGTGCTGGAAATGAAATATCCTGAGTTCAAGAAAACTAGCGTGCAACTCATTTCAATGTTTGGCCCAAATTGCCTTACTCTGGAATGAAGTTTTTAAAATCAAAACATTGTGCAGTCCTTATAAATCACCATCTGACTGAGTTCCTCTGTATTGTCTTGACAACATATTAGAGGCATTGCTGCCCCCCCCCCCAAACATTCAGGAAATGGGTCCTGCCCCCCAAACACCTCTCCTCGCTGAGCCAGTCCTGAGCCCAGTCTGGCCTCTGAGCCCAAGCTGACTCACCTGCCCCGAGCTGGCCTGCCACCATTGGCACCAGGTACCTGGTCCTGGGCCCCAGCTGGGCTGGAGACAGTTGCTGCTGCTGGCCTCGAGTGGGACCCTGGTCGGGTCCCGCCATCCTGGCCCCAAGTCCTGGGCTGAGGCTAGCTGGTGCCTCTGGCTTCAAGTCCCACCTGAGCTAGGGCCAGCTGCTACTGCCAGCCCTGAGTCCCAGCCAAGCTGGGGTCAGGTGCTGCTGTTGGCCTCAGGGCACTGGCTGGGACACCTGGGACCTGTGCCCCTTATGCCCAGTGCCAGTGACATGCCTGCAGTATATCAACCAGCTTTCCAAAGACTTATGATCAGGATGCAGATCCACAAGGGCTGATGCTCTAGCAGTAATTAGCCATGATCTAGGATGTGAATATTTTAAAAAAGGCACATGTAAAGGTTGTCTGTGTCTTGCAGCTCCTGAACTTCTGAAGATTATTGTGTGTACCTTGTAGACCAGTAAGTTCGGCCACCCCGACAGGGCCATAACTAGGGTGGGGCAACCAGGGCTTTGCTCCAGGAGCCATATTTTAGAGGGAACTAATGTTCCCTCAAAGCTGCTGTGGCCTGGTTGGGGTGTTTTAAATCTCCCACCTGAGCATACTCAGATGCATGCTCAGAGTCAAGGTGGGAGCAGCCTGGTCAGAAAGGGGCCGGATCCAGCTCTGAGCCACCTGCTGGCAGTGGAAGGGGTTGGATCTGGATCTGTATCCAGCTCCCGGCTGCCTGCCAGTGGCAGCAGGGGCTGCATCTGGCTCCAAGCTGCCTGCCAGCAGAAGCAGGAGCTGGGCCAGATCAGGCCGTGGGGCAAGGCAGAGGACTGCACCACTCCTGGGTCACACTGAGCACCAAAATACCTAGTTCCGGCACTGCACCCCACTATATAGTATATAGAAATATCTACAGAATTTAATAACACTTATTATAGAGTTCTTGCTCTGTAGCCTTATCACTTGAAACTGTAATCCTGTTTAAATTGCTTTTATGAACTATGCAGTGCCAGGCCAGTCTTTAACTAGGACACTGCCAGGGAAGCCAGGGGCACTTCAGGAAGTAGATGATAATTTTTTAAGCATCATTTTCACCTCTAAGCCAACATTGATCCAGCACCCCAGCATGTGAAGAAGGGGAAATCATTGGTTTGAGATTTCCATCTTTTAAAAGAAAGAGAAAACAAAAGTCTTCCTGGCCATTTGTGATCGTTAAACATCTACTGGCCCTTTTTGTAAGAGTAGAGATATTGACCCCCCCCCATCCTGTCCAAATGCCAGCTTGGATAATCATAGTCTGGTCACCTGATTTTTCCCTTTAGTTTCAACTGAAAACAATAGTCTTCCCCTACGCTAGTTTTATTGTGCAGTATTATAGTGCCAGGCTTCAGCCCAGACATAATGCCATATCTATGGTGCATATAGGGATCTTGTTGGTTTCTGAAGTTCACTTTGGCATAGAATCTGTTTGCATGAGTAGCTGTCAAGTACTGTGGAACCTTTTGGGTATTAAAGTGGAATGAATATAAGAATTTACAGTGATAGATTATAACTTCTGTGATAACAGAAGGATAGGGTAATCAAATTGCTTCTGTCCTTCAGATAATGAGAACTGGGACTGAAGAGAAAGTAATTTTTTGGAGTGCTCAAGACAAATTTTAAGAGTAGTATAGATAAGCCACAGAACTCATTGTACTGGTTATTACAATGCTACCATTACTGAGGAAAGAACTGCATACTCAAGCCAGATTAAACAAGAGGTGCTTCACACATCCTGTGGGAAATATTGTAATTCTCTAAAATCATTGAGTCTTGACAAAAATTGCAGTTTCCTGAAGAAATATTTAGGCAAGAGGGAAATACCAAAATAACATTCTCTCTTATGAACTTTCAAAGGGTATGAAGGTTGTTATTGAAAATTATTTTGGGCCACCTTAGGTACAGATTGTTCTTTCTGATGGTAAGGTAAGTTCTCACTTACCTCATAATGGTATTGTGCCGATTACGTTACTAGTGACTGCAAAGTACTTGAGATCCTTAATAGAAATTTATAAAGAAGTATTAAGTAAGATTTCTGGATGAAATCAGGAAACGTAGGGATGAACCTGTGGTTGTACATAAAAACTTTGGTTGCTTTGTGGTGGGTGGTTTTATCTTCCCCAAGCAATGTTTACTTAATCTCATAAGCAGTAGATATTAAAAACTTGATGGCGAATTCACTATATATACTTATGGAGATGTTACCAGGCTTGAAAAATATGTATTGCTTCTACAAATATAACCACTATTATGGTGTATGATTGAAGCTCACATCATTATGTCTTGGTGCTATCAAAGCACCGTGATACTAGCATTCCTGTTCTACAGAATTCTAGTAAACTCTTGTGCATTAAAAGTTGGCACTTGACCATAAGAAAAGTTTATTCCACAGGAGGAGCTAAATTCTTCTCAGATGTGAGTGCACAACAGTTCTTATTGAATAGGCTGGGGGTTGGGCATGTGTCAACAAAGAATTTGTATCTATGCAATTTGAGTCATGTGCTGCCCTCCCGCACTGACTTGTGTGTGTTACACAGGGTGTAAATGAGAGCAGAACATAGACACTTGCAAGAAGTTACTCACTTTGTTCCTTAAAAAGCCTGTGTGATTTGTATAGATTAAAGCACAGGTAAGAGGAGATTCTTTTTAATGAAGCTAGAACAACTGTTAATCTTCCCCTCCTACTTGTAATAAAAATAAACCCTTCTGACAGTACTTGGGGCATGTAGTAACTTGGAATATTCTGGTGAATCATTGATTGATTGTGTTCAAGGTTACTCATGTATTAGATCTAATACTATGCAAATTTGCATGATGTTGGAATAAAAACATGAAATTTTAATCATCTCTTCTTTTTTTTTTTTCTAGTTAATGGTCTAATGATGCTTGGATTAACAGGTGAGCTTCTTTAAACTTCTAAACCCCAAACATATATTACTTGTTTGTTTAATGAGAGTCTTTTAAAAATGCATGTGCACACACATATAAAAGCACAACATAAGTAGATTCAGTAAGTCAGCTTTAGATACTTTTTTCTCTGTTAGTTTGCTTTTAATTTAGAATATATCTACTGGCTTGTCAACATGTACTAGTCTTTGGCTAGTCTAGATAGTGATAGAAGAACTTTTAAATGCTTTTTGGAGCCTGATTTACCCAAGAAACATAAGGATCAAAAAACTTTGATTAGGAAATCAGAGTGAAACTACTGTGTGATGAGCTGTATTTCTTTAGTTTTAGAAGCTATGTGCTCATCAGGCTCTATTCAATTTTCCTTTTAAATCATGCATTTAAAAATATTTAATATCTGAATCATGCCAAAAGAAAAATGGAATTTGATCACACAGCCCAGTTAGAAATCCAAGTAAACATACAGGTTTTGTACTGTGCCCTGTGTCCACAATCTAACTTAGATTTTATCAGACCAAAAAAATGAATTCTCTTTCAAATAGACTCCCACCACGCTTAGAATACCTTGTCTCTAGCACTCTTCTACCCCACAGATTTAGTGAACACTTCTGACCTCAGGCTGCCAGTGATATTTGTCACATCGGTTTGTGAGTTTGCTCAGGTTTAGTGTTGATCTACATCACAAAATTCTGATGCATGATTTACCACCAGTGCTGCTCTACAGTTGGCTGAAACAATGGAAGAACATTGTGGAGACGGCTGAGGCATTTGTTCCCATCATTTCATTTAACCCTGATTGGAGCAGAATTATAAGCCAAAAATCCTAAAATCTGTCTACGTTATGGTTTTCACAGTAACCACCAAAGATAAATTATGGGTTTGAGTTTCTCTCTCTCTCTCAACTGAAGGTGTTGAAAGAAGTAGGATAGGATTATTTGCAAGTGCTTGGAAAGCAATGCAGTGCTGTGAGCAAATGTAGTGTTGGCTGACACACTTGGGACTGAACCAGGAACCTCCAGATTTAAAAACAGGAGTAGCTACAACTTGAGTTAAATAACCAATATTCTCTAACTGTCACTATAACAAATTCATATCATCCATGGATTGGAGCTCTGTAACAATCACCAGGAGGTTACACAACTATACTTTTCATTGTCAGTAATAATATTCCTTTTTAGTAATTAAGTGCAGCCTCACCTTAGCTGAAATCAATTTGGTTTACCTCAGTCTGATAATACTAAACTCTCTGCATCCTGTTACAGATGGATCCCTGATCAAAGTTCCAATAACTTAAGACTTCAATACCCTTGCCATTCTCATTTAGTATTGTTCCTGTCTGACACACTGAGACTCTGGCATGTCTAAAACTGTAAGAAAGGTTGTTTTTTTTTTCCTTTTTCCTAAACTACCGTGACTTGGTGGTAAAACAGCCTTAGTGACAGGACTGTTTGGACTTGCTGTTATTATAGCAAAATGTAATTGAACTAATTTGTAGATGCTGGAAAAAGATTTGAAAAATCCAAACTAGTGCCTATCTTAAAGAAGCTCCTGGTTTAGTAGCACTAAACAGCTTTTTTTTTTCCAGAGAAGGAAAGCAGGAATGCAGGTTCTTTGAAGTCATAGAGAATGCATCTCTCTTAGGAGCAAGGTAGCAGTTTCTTCCTAGCACTGAAAGGAGTCCAGTCCTGGAATATACCTCAATAAAGAGAACACAAAGGTTTCCTCCCCTTCCTGTGATGCAGACAGGGTCCAAATAAAAGTTTTCCTCTTCTGGCTGCAAAAGGAAAAGGGCCATAAGTGTGAAAGTCCTCCACTTCCTTATCTATGGACCAGATGCAAATAAAGGTCCTTTCCTTTCCAAGGTGTAAGCAGGACAATGCAGGTTCTTTCTCTCCTTCCTTCAATGAGTGACTAATCCTTCGCTTGGGCTTCTTTCATGGAAATAAACTAGGCCCCGTAGCACTAGCAGTACCTGCATCCATTTGCTAGCCACACAGGCCTCTCTCTGACTCCATGCTCCTACAGATTTGTTGGCCTGAGCTTTTTATTGGGTAGCCCCAGTCAAGTTGCCTTCTAGGCTTCCTGGGATCTTGAGAGTTAATAAACCCCTGTCTCCACTCAAAGACTTTGTATAATGCTCTGATGACATTAACATTTCAAACTACTGAGATTCTACAGGGTAGAAATGTTGTAATGTATAATAGCCTATTTATAGATTACATTCCTGAACAGTGCAGACTTGATTTTTTTTTTTAAGGATTGCCTGATTAACCCCTTTTTTTCATCACTATGTGCTTATAACATCAGTGACAAGTAATGCTAGACAGCTCCTGTAAGCCAATACCATTAAGAGAAGAGTATTCTTCCTCTCCTCTTCCCTAGATCCATGTTCATCCATTCTTTCATGGGTGACATTTGATTTTAAAGCCTTTTGTAGATGAGATGTACAAACATTCCTGGTATGAAAAATATTAATTTATAGCTATAACCAAACAATTACTTTAATGTGTTAAAGCATGCCAAACTCTTTCCTTATCTAACCTAAAGCAAATCTGTGTGGTCAAACACTCCATTTTGTCTTCAATAATAAGATTTAGAAATTCCATAAAACCGTAAATGGAACATGATACTATTCCTCTATGCTGAGGTTTTAGAGATGATGCAATGGATAGCAATGTGGCTCAGTTGGCTGCCTGTCCCACAAGGACCTGCTAGAGTTCAAATCACATGCCAAGTTTTAGGTTTGAATACAGTAATAATGTTGCACTGAAATAATTATTTATTGCTTTTTGTATTTAATTATTCCAATGGTTCGACACAAGTGGGTGAAGAAGGGCTCGTGTTGCACTATTTAGAGGGGTAGTACTTCCAGATGAGATTTTACTGTCCAACTCTTCCAGCAGCTGGAAATTACAGAGCTGATGGTACTTTGCCAAGACCTGAATCAAAGTGTCACTGACAAAATTCTTCATTTCGATGAAAAAGGTTTCTAATTCTCACACTTCTGTGAGTTATCATGGGCATAGTCACTGCTGCCTTTTTGTCCACCCAGTCACTGTAGATCCAATCTACTTTTTAGTAAAATAATTTGACACATCTAGAGTATGAAAGGTTTGACATAGAATTTGTTTTTCTATTTTAACTGTAACAGCTATTGCAGTAGAGATGAAGTGAAAAGGAATTTTTGGATGAAGCACAGGACTTGTAATCAGAACACATGGAAACTATCCCTGGTTCTACCATGAATATCTTGTATGACCTGAGATGATCTATTATGCTTCAGATTCAGTTGTAGTGTAGCCTGATTCTATAATTACTTTGGAATTTAGAATAACCAATATGGATTTTAGTGACTTGGTTTGAAGGATGAGGGTCCTGGTCCAGAATCTGACCACAGATAAATCAAAATTTAAACTAATTTCTTTATGGAAACTCCTGGGACGAGAAGAGGTATATGGAGTTTAGGTATTTATAACAATTTTATTGCTAACAGCAGAAAGCACATAATTGATATGAATACTAATTGGTAAAACAGATTAAACATAAATGCATTTAGCAAATCCTATACAGTTGAGAACAAGCAATAACCAGTTATGATTTCTATTAAAACTATAAAATAACATACAGATTACAAGGTTACAATTTGCTTATACTCACATCTGAAATGATGATGTTCAACTGAAGAGTAGCACTAACAACTTTGGCATTTCCTTAGCTAAAATAAAACAAGAAAAACTTATCTAAACAAGGTAAAGTAGAGTAGAGTCATGAGTCTGTGAAGATCTTTTAAGAAAGCTGAGCTCAGGTTAGGAAAGTGGAATCTTCAAATTCTCTTCCAATTTTGGGCTTTACACACCCTTTTATGTACAGTGCAGGGGGTTTACCTTTTATACCCTTCCAAAAATAGAATAAATTATCTCATTCTTCCTGGCCCAAATATGGGTTTTGACTAAAAAAACTGTTGGGGTGCTCTTACATTATTGGTTCAGGGGTTTATTAACATAATTTTCTAGAATGTTCCCCTTCACCTTTTTCCTATTTTCCATTTACCACCTTGTGGGTTTTCAGGTGAGTCTGCAGAGATGTTTCCATCTATTTGTCTGCAAAACATGATCAAAATAACCCATGTGGTGCTTTCCTTTAAAGCCTGTGAGGCCAATGCTCACCTCTTGCCTAGTTAGCTTTTTCCTATTGCATAGCAGATGCAAGCAAACCTCATTGCTTTTACAAAGTTTGCAGGATTTCATTCTATTGCACAACACTTACTTGCAGGCTTTGCAGACAGCCGGCTTCTTTTGCAAAGCAATTACATGCAGGCTTTTTCATTCTTGCATTACCATTCTAGAAAGAAGTAGTTCTAACCTACTTACTCATACTTAGTAAAATACTATAAAACCTTGGTTTCTTAGTTTTATATAAAGAAAGATTTATCTGTATAAAGTAGATAGAGAGTAATATATGCATGCAAGCTCAATATGAGTATAGCCAAAGGCTACAGTTGTATATGTGGTTCTCAACTCCCATTGACTTCAGTGAGAACTACATCATCTTATACCAGATCTGAATTTGGTCCTAAATTTCTTTGTGCTCATTTTCCTGATTTACAAAATGGATGAATAACTACCAAGGGTGGTGGTATAGGAAGATAAATTCATGAAGGTCTGTAAAGTCCTCTGAGATACTTGAATAGAAAAGGTTGTACCTTGTGAGTGTGAAGAGCTGTGCAGAAAATAAATACACGTTTCTACTATCTTCAGTTTTTGGGGATTTAAAGTGCTATCTGACTTATTCTAGGTGCACAGCAGCAAGTCATGATTTGCAATGAATCGCTCATGTTAGAAAAGTTGCCTACATGTGGAAAATCCTTTGAAGAAATGATGAAGAAAGTGGACTCTAAAAAATGGTGCAACCTAACAGAATTTATCATGTAAGTTTCCTTTTTGTGCCTTTATTTATCCTTTAAGGGTGTCAGCTCTTTTAAACAACTGACTGCATCAAGTGTTAGGAACATCTCTATAATTACCCTGCATATGGTGATTTCTCTTTAGAATCCAGCTGGACATCAGCTTATTTTGTTGGATTCAAACTTTCACAAATCTGGGGACAGATCCTGCAAAATTTGATGGGACTATTCAGGCAAAACTTATGATGAAGTAAAAAGAAAATATCAGTGACACTTTGAAGTTAATTGGAGCTCTGTCTGAGTAAAAACTACATGATTTGGTTCTCTTTTCTAACAGCAACAAGTATGAAAATGGCTAGATAAACTGGCAACTCCACAATCCTTCTCATCTGCTGCGATGCAGCCCACACCACTCCTTCTGGTTATCTGAGATTTGTATTCAGCTCCTGGTACCTGGTGAAAGCAGATGTACCAGATTCTTAATATTTATAAATTATTTGTGATACTTCTAACACTTAAACCCAGAATACTTAATTCCCTATTGCATAGGGTTAATCTGTGATTCCTGTGCCCCACAAACAGATCAGGAAACTGATTGTGGCTCAGATTTACAGTCTGCCTTCTGGTGTCTCCCTGCTCATGTTGTGTATGTATGTGGAAATGTACTGCGCACCCACATGCTTCTTACTGCTGTGTATGTGGATGAGGGGCGTGAGTGTATGAAGATAACTTTAAGCTACACAAGGTAAAAGGAGGTAATTTCTGACTCATAGAACACACACACTAAAACATATTAATAGAGACTAACTCAGCAGGCTACTACTTGTTGATACTGATTTTAACACACGTGAACTTCTTTATTATATCTATAGGCAATCCAGAGCTTGACATATTTAAGGCAAATGTTCCTTAAATCCATAGGCTTCTCATTGAGTTATTAATGCAAGGCATATTTTCAAATACTGTACAGCTGTTCTGGTCTTTTTATTGACAGCAATATTTCCCTCTGTTACTTATTTGCAGGGCTGGCTCAAGGGGTTGTGGCACCCCGAGCCAACTTTTACTTTTGTGCCCCTAAGCGCCAACTCTGTGCCTGCAGGGGCAGGAGGGGTGGGGCCAGGCTGGTGGTCATGTGGTTTTGGGCCTGGGCTGGCGCCCCTAAGTGCACACTCTGTGCCTGCGGGGCAGGAGGAGTTGGCTGGGGCTGGCTGTCACGTGTAGTGAGGCTGGGCCAGCACCTATAAGCTTCAGCCCCCTGAGCTGGTGTCATACTGGCTTGCCCCTGGAGCCGGGCCTGCTTGTTCGTATAGCTTCTCCCCCAAGGTGGGGCTCAAGCCTCCTCCTTGGTATTTGTTGCTAGGAATGGCTTATTCCCTCCCTTCATCTGAGTTGGGTCCTGCATTTGTTTTCCTATGACTGGTGTCTCCAGCATCACCCATCTCTATGTTCAAGAGACAAAAGGTGTTGTTCTGTTGCATGGTTTTTGTAAGTGCTGCATAACCACATTGCCAACTGGAATGAGTTGGAGCTATCAGTTTTCAGCAACTCTGAAAATAAGGCTCAGGTGTACTAGTGACTCCTAGGGCACTTCACAGTAAGGAGTTGCTCTAAGCTGGGCTATGCTCTATGCAAGAGGGATGGAAGCACTCATTCCACTGACTTAGTTCAGAGCCACCTCCTCCTTTCCCATTAGTGCAACAGAATCTCTCACTGGTTTTGCTGTTGTGGGGTCTTTGTAGAAGTGGAGGAGTGGGGTGGGTTTCTCCCTTAGTTGGAGGAGCTCGCTTTTCCAACACTGAAGGCTCAGATGTGTTTCATGTGGAGCAATGCATTTGGTGCGTGCGACCAATGTGAACCAGCATTACTAGCTGCATTTAAAATGTGTTGCAAATAAAGTAGCTATATCTCTTTTTTCTCTGTGACTAGGTAGTAGGCATGCCTTTATGGAGGAACTGAGAGCCAGATGAGTTCTGATTACTTGTTTGACTTCCCTATATTCTATCAACCCCCTTTCAGCTCTCAGCTCTTTACTGAGTCTAAAACTGCATCCTCCGTACCAAGGCTAAAAACGAGCTGTCATTTTGTGACAGCTACGCAGTTGGATATCTGCACTGTCTTTTGTTCTCATCTGAAACATTTAAAAATAGGGAAAAAAGGAAGAGGAAAAATAAAGGAATTCTACTTGGCTAGCATTTATTCTAAAATAATGTTGATGATGCGAAACTGTTTAAGGCAATAGAAGAAACTATGAAATGTGTCTTAAATACACAGAGAAATCCTTGTCTGCTTCCACTGGAAGTTTGGGACAATGTATGTTTACGGTGTAGCCTTGGATATGTCATTGAGATTCAGGTTTTTTGAGATGGACAAGTGTTGAAGAGAGATGATACTGGAGAGTTTGACACATTGGAGATGTCGGTCTTTGGTTTTTCCCATCCTACAATGGAAAGTTAGCTTATTTGCCAGGATCACAGCGTGGCTTTTATTGTCATGGATTACAGTACATTTTCCAGTTTTGGGTGTAAAATTTCAAGTTCTGGAGCTTATGTGTTGAAATTAATACAGTTAATGAACTTTTACAAAGAAGGGTCTATTTTGATTTACCTCTTAATTATGCAGTTCCTGCATCAATAAAATCAGCATTTCAGTTAAGATCTTTTCTGAACTGAGATATTGCAGATATATTTAGCATTTTTAATAATGCCTACTTTATCATAAGGATATACTGACATTCTACAAAAAAATAATAAAACAAAACAAAAACAAACAAACCCAACAACCACCAACCAACCAAAAAAAAAAGGGTGGGGGGGCAAAATTCAGGTCTTGCAGACACTTGATGGATCAATTCCCTTCCCTAATACTTCTTTCCATATATTGGCAGAAAGCTCACTGATACCCCCATGGGAGAAATGTACATATGCAAAAAAACCCAGCAAAACATAACGTTGGAATCAAGATCCTGTCATATTTTTGTTAAAAGAAAGTAATTTAAAACAAGTTGTGGAGCAATAATTTAACATTTTAACTCATCTCGCAGATCGATTTTTTTTTTTTTTACCTTTAAAGAGACACGTTCATTCTACCACCCCCCCCCCCAGCATACAACTCACATCATAACTATATTATGATCAGCTGGTGGAAATAACCACTCTGAGTCAGATTCTGATAAGCTTGTATTGAGTAATACCTTATATTAGTGGAACTACTTGCAGAACAAGATACGGCTTAACACGAGTGAAGTTGTCAAGACCTGGCACTATTTATGTAGGATCAAGAGGTTTCCTTTGCTGACTTTACTGGAGCTGTTAAAATATTCCTAGGAGAGATTTCATAGAAGGCACAAAGGGGACTCGGACTTGTAATTCTCATTGATTTTCTGTAAGTGTTGGGTTCTTAACTGCCATAGAAAACCTCTTCTCCTATCATGTCAGCTCTCTTTCCCATATCAGATCAATTAAGTTTATGTACAAAGATTAATTTTGTTTGATAAGCCACCCTTGCTGAACAGCTGTATTCATTTTACCTAAATATACAACACAATGAGTGGGGAGAGAAGTATCAGTCTTTTCCAGTGTAAAATGATAAAATACTCAGGGAGAAATTATACTGTAAAAATAACTATATCATAAATTTCCAGCGAGGTAGCTGTGTTAGTCTCTGTACAGTAAAAACAACAAGAGTCCTGTGGCACCTTATAGACTAACAGATTTCTTAAAGCATAAGCTTTCATGGGCTCCAACCCACTTTGTCAGATGCAAGTAATCTCATAAAGAATTTCAAATATGAGCAACAGAAAGAAGAGGAAAAACTCTTTAGAAATTTATTGGACAGATAAAATATTTATTGGCAAATTCTTATTAGGACTGCATGCTATCCTTCAAGTTTCATTGCATGGAGGAAATAGCAAATTCCATTTCAGCTTTAGCAAATTTTATCTGTAAGCTGAGGAGTGATATGATTCCTTGACCTCACTTCATGAGGTATGAAAAAAAAAGCATGAACTGTAGATTAAACGTTGTCCCCTCCCTAATTTATTTGACAGTGAAACCTTGGATGAAGAGAAAGTTATGATACCAGTTTTTTCATTTGGAGCAGAGATACATAGGATAAACTTAAGAAGAAATGGTATTTTGATGGTCACTTGTAATTCCTGTTTTGCTGATAAGCCTGCAATACATAGTAAGGGCTGATTTCAGATCCCTGTCTAGTGGTAAAAATGAATCACTCCACAGCAGTCAGTGGGATGAAACTAATGTAAATCTGATGTCAGAGAAGATTTTTTTTTGGTAGGCATTTTGAAAGGAATAGAGCAATTACTGCATTGAGCACTCCATAATAACACACTTTCGTCTGGAAAGATGATGGCTCTGGGCTTACAAAATTTGCATCCCTGTCCAAAGTTTGAACCCCTATCCAAAGTTTGAGGATGTCTGTACCTGGAGGTTCTGATTCTGAACCACCTCTGTTTGCTTATGAAGTGATTTTGTGTCTTCACAGTAAAGAGATATGCACAGACTCGTGAAAGGATGGCTTAGCAATTATCTACTTTCATTTACTGCTTGTCCAAAATGTCATTAGGTGGTTAAAGGTAGCTTTAATTTACTTTGTCTTATTTATGATCCAAAGTCTTCGATTAGTCTCTAATATTTGGCTGTTTCATTTATAGTGAACTTTATTTTTAAGCTTCAGCCTGACTTCCATTCTTTGAAAGAAAAAAACAGATTATTGACAACTAGTTTTAAATAACATGAGTTGCCTCACACCTGTTTGTTAAGGATTCCTAATTCTGAAAAATAGAATACATGTTTTTCATTTCTTACATGGAATTAAGGTTAGCTGAAAACATATTTGACTGTAATATTTGTCGTTCAAAATCAGTTTAATTTAACTTTTATCGTAATGTTTCCATAAGATTTAGGACTATTTTTTTTAATTATAAGGACCCAGGACCCTGAAGTATTCAGTGACAGATTTTTTGAGAAATGTTTTTAACTGTTTAAAAGCAGCTAGTAGGATTTGCAAAGTAGTCTAAGTGCCCTAACTGCTTTAGATTTTAATGTTTGGACATCATGGTATTAAAAGAGTCTTAGAAATTTCTAAAATCAGTAGATGGACTTGCAAAACCTGCATTTGGAGATGAGCATTTATTATACAGGAGAGTGACAAGTTATTTCTTCATGATCACACTGGTGATTAATCTTAAATTATTCTAGTCAGAAATCTTCCTAAAAGCTAAAATGTAGCAATGTGTTTTTAAATGCAGGAGGTAAACTCAGCATATACCAGGCAAGTCATGTAGAATATGAAATTTAAGAATAAGTTGTGTGTTGAAGGTCTCCCATGTCTTACACTGCCCCACATTTATTTTCCTCCCATTCTGTAAATTCTCCCATCTTCAAAGCGTCTGACGAAGTGGGATTTTCTCCCACGAAAGCTCATGCGATAAATAAATTTGTTAGTCTGTAAGTGCCATGGGCCTCCTTGCTTCTTTTGCTGAACCTTTCATGACATTCCTAGTACTGTATTCTCTATTACTCTTTAAGTTCTTGGTCTTCTGAGAACTGGTATTGCTCTGTTATGTGCCTCAGAAGAAAACATTATAGGGTCATATAGTACTTGTGTAGAGGATTACTGCCTCTTCACTCCCCACATACCAATTATTCTCTAATAGTTACTTTCTTAGCAAACTTGCAATAAGTTTCTGTCATAAAAACTTAAATTAATACCTTGAGTTCAATTAAAACTGTTGGATATTGATCGTAATGAAAAAATGGAGCAAAACAAAAGAGCTAAGCCTGAGTCAGGTAAGTAGCTGAAGAGAGACCACAGGGTTGCAACAAAACCTAGTCCAGGATATCACAACACTGAAAGACTGGATTAAAGACCAACTAGATTAAATTTCAAAAACTACTTATGGCCTCTCTAAAGATGTACGTCATAAAATCCTGAATGATTCACTTAGAAAATGAGCCTGCTATGTGGTATTTTTTACTGGTAGTCTTCATATAGTTTTTAATACCTTCTTTCTCAGGGGTGCCTTTTATAAACCTATGTGGTGACACCATTTCAGAAGAAAAAGTTCCCAAATGAACATATATCACTACACAAGCTAATTTTCTAATGCTACAACATAATTTTGGGAAAAACTGCTTTCAGAGTGCTTGTCTGAAGAATCAAAACTTACAGTTTATAGGGAAGGCATGGAGGGAAGTACCTTTAGTGGCTGCAGACTACAAAAACAAGTCTGAGTTTAAAAGTATGTAATTTTTTTTCCCAATCTATGTTTTTTCCTATTAAGTGTTTAAATAATAAAAAATACAGAACATATGAATTCTGTAAGATGTCCAGTCGGCAGTTATTTTCTCTCTTAATGCTCTTTGATAACTTGTTTTATACGTTGTGTCATGCTAATGAAATTATTAAATTGAATTCCCATATGTGCTTGTATTGTTGGGATTTGGAATTTGAAGACTGCAGTTCAAGACCACCTTCTCATTGAATCAGATAGAATGGTTGTTTATTTTTTAACAGAAGTCACTAAATGCAGTGATTGGTGGTAATAATTCAAGAGACAGAAAATAGTACAGAGATGTAATTCCCAGTGTTTCAGTCTAATAACCAGTTCTTCAGGGAAGATGTCAAACCTGCTAACTTTTTACTGCTATTGGATTGAAATGTAGGAGCGTAGTATTTGGCTGTTATCTTTTCTTTCTTGATTTAATAATGTATTATATATTTCACTGCAAGGTATAATTCTGTCAGTTATTTCTAGCCTTAGTTCCTATTGCAAAAGCAATCTTGCAAGTGTAAGATCACATACCAGTCACCCCAAGGAAATATCCTTTTGGGTTATGTCAGCCTAACAATAGATCTGAAGACTTAGGGTAAAATTATATCTGTTGCAGACAGGGACAGTGAGACACCCCTGCCTGAATATGGTTAGATTCAGGTGCTGTAACTTTTTAAAACTATTGTACAAGAGAGGCGCTCTCACCAAATGATATGTCAGGGCCATTACAGGGCACCAATGGTTTCTACCAATCTGAGGATGGGTGTGAAACAATGTCCTCTCTACAGCCTGAGGTCTGTCTGGGGACCCTGCAAGAAGCTAGACCCCCATTCATGCCCTTATGACACCAGAGAAATGAGATGAGACCCACGCTGTGCAAGACAAATCGCACGTCCCTCTCACCATGCAAAGCTGTAGTTAGGGCCCGTGCCCAAGCTGCCTCTTGAGTTATGGGGACCTCACACCAAACCCTTTCTTATGCCACTAACTGCACTGGAATCCACCAAAACTGTGATAAATTCACTGTGAATCTCTAAATCAGACCTCTGGTGCTGGATGGAAAGGGACTGTCATTTGAAAGTTTGCCATATCACAAAACCCTCCAAACCCCAGTTAAAATGGGCAATCAACCTAGCACTTGGCTTCCCAAGAGAACAAGGGTATGAAATGTGGGTGGGACAGGCCAGGTTTGGAGGTTAACACTGTTAGAGCCAAGCCACTTATTCTTCCCTGCTTATGAAGGAAAAGGAGGGGCCAACAGGTAGGTGTTCACCTGCTCCAACCCACCAGGGTGATGGTGTGTGCCTGGGCCCACCAATTATACATGACAATTAATGAGTGAACCTTCACGTATATTACACTAGCAAACTGGTTAAGAAGTGTTTATATTGAAAAGAAATGATTTCTCCATTTTAAGGAACAGTTTTGGAACACAGCTCTTTTCTGGTGTCATCAAAATATATTGTGTGGAATCAATTCCAAATGTTCTACAAATCTGGAGGCCAATTCAGAAAAGCTATCCACAGGAAGTTGTAAATTACAAGTTCCCTATGTCCCAAGGGTAGGTTTGTCACTGTTACTTCCTTTTTCAGAGTATCTGTCACATTGGGGCAGCTTTACTTTACACTTCCATTTGGATCTGTTGAGGGAGAAATGTACTTAGCACATTCGCTGTCCACCCTTTCCATTCCTTCTTTTCAGTCAGTTACTTCTCATAATATGGCCTTTGACTTAATTAAGGCTGCAGTCTATTGAGCTAGTACAGTCTCATATCCCCTTGCCAGTTTCTACCAATTTCCACCTCCCTCTGCACTTACACTGGAATAAAGTAAGGTAAGATGCTAATGAATCTGGCACTTGATTTTTCAAATAAATGCCTTTTGGGGAACAGAATGGTTCAGGTGATTGACAACAGGATGCAGAACCTTTGTTATCCATTTCAGTCCAGCCATACTTATTAGTGAATCAGTGAAAGCAGTTGAGTATTCAGTATAAAATCACTTGGTCATCTCCACTCCCTTCCTGGAAGATGGATGTCCACATCACAGAAAACATCTCATTGAGCAGTTTAACATGTGGGAGCTAGGGAGTGAAGTGTAACAGAGATTAGTTATCACCTGTCCCTGCACTCCCTACCATACCTTTTGGCTCTTTGCTGCTCTTTGACAGAGGATGTAGGTAATGGCTTCATCTCTCTCTGCAGAATTCAGTGCATTTAGGACCCTCTCTACTAGCAGAATGGGCAGTATATCGCTTTAGTCTGGTACTCTTAAGAAGTCATACTTGCTCCACAAGTGTATGCGTAAGACTGATTAGATTCACAGTCAAACTGTAAAGCTAGAGAAGTTATTTTTCACAAAGAATTGGGTTCAAGGTCTTGGGCTTACTCCAATCAATCACCTTATCTTCTATGCAGCCTTAGTGTAAATTACCAAAGTAACACACAGAAACAACAGTTAGGCTAAATGAAAGCAAAGCTAAATACATTAAATTTGAAAACAGCAGAGGAAATCTAGCTTTATCTTTCATTGATCCAGAAAATTTCACAGAGGAGAGGATCCAGCAGGGGAAAGGAAAAGCACCAGACAATGTGATCCAAACAAATGCCATTTTCAGAAGTACAAGGGAACCAGAATAGAAGCATCTCCTTGGGTCATATGGGATCAATGATGTTTAAACAGTTTGGGGAAGTGGGGAAAACCATGGGGCAAAAACTGAGCTGAGAGCAGCTACAGTGAAATACATATACAAAGGCATTTGGGGGAGGGAGGTGGAAGGAAAGGACCAGAGGGGAAAAAGATTTAATTATATTTGTACCTAGGGTACCCAACTTTGTTTGCTTAGTTTCTGGTGAGTGTGAGGTGGTTCTTCTGTCACTGATACATAACTGATTATTCTCTTTCATTAGAAATATAATTTTGATCTCTTTATATTGAATTCCATGCTGGAAAAAAATATGATTGACCTTACACAGTGAGGGATACCTCAGTGAATCTGTAAATCTAAAATGCATTTGGAAGATTTTCATAATCCTGAATTCTGTTGGATTGTCCCATTCTTAAAATAAACTATTCAAATGCTTGCAGGCAATTAATGGAACTTCACAGTTAATGGGTTGTCAAACCAGAAGCCAGTAATGGTCAGATAAAAATAAGATTACATTATTTAGTCTGTGTTGTAGGATGATTTTAAACAGCTGAAAATATCAGGCATGCTGTTGGACAAAATGCACCTAAGTGCTATCTGATGTACCTTTGAGAATGCTGGCATGAAAAAGAGGTTAATAAGGACATTCAATGTAAATGCCATGTATGAGTTCAGCTTGCGTTCAGCAATTGGAAGGGATCAAGAGTTGGGAAAAATAATAACCATCAAAGAATCATAATAGTTGAATTATTATTTGTGCTGAAGTAGTGGGGTGAAATTGTGGTTAAATTGAGGTCCTACTGTGGTAGCTGCTGTTAGAACACATTTTAGAGAAAATCTCGGCCCCTAAGAGTTTACTGTCTAAATTAAATGGCTTAAACAAAACCAGTTAATGACCAACGTCTTCCAGCCTTGACAAATGAACATAGGTCAAAATATGGAAATAATTTTTAAAATGATAATAGGGATCATCAGTGAACTGCCACATCAAGAAAAAGTTCTGAATGCAAAATAAAATCAAGGCTACTCATGTGCTTGGCTAATGCCAGCTTTGATCTAATCATTTGGACAAAATTTGCAGTTCTTGCTCAATTTTAATGTCAATTGGAATTTTGCCTGTGTCAAAGCTAAGTAAGAATTTAGCATCTGGCTTATACTTGGTTCAGTTTATTAAAATATAACTGATTTTCAGAGGAACATAGTTGACTATGGTGTAAAATAAAAAGATGACATAACATTAATGAAAAAAAACCAAGCACTCAATAATTAAAATGCAGCTCAGGGAAAGCTCTTATATTTGCCTTCAGAAAAGTATGTAATCCATGGTCCATTTAGTGAAAGCTGTTGGCTAATTGGCCTTGTTGGCTGAGAGAGCACAGAAGAGAGATCTCCAACTTGAGACATTGGCTGTATTGGCTATAGCTTTTTATCTCCCCATTGACTACTTCCAGAAGTTTGATGCTGACTGGTGGGTGTATCCAGCTGTGCTGATGTTAACATATCTGTGGAAAAGTGGCAAACAGTACAAAGTTCAGCTAATACCACCAGATTCATTCTGTGGCCAACGTGTGACAGTTACATGTGTAGCTTGTTCTTTTCATCAATTGTGTATTTAACAGTGAAAAAATGTTGTCTTTATCTAACAACCTGTGAATTCAATTTTGCACTGCTACTAAAGAAGCCTGATGCTGGTTTTGTACCAGATTTGCTGCCATGGAAGGTAATGGCAAAACACTAGGTTTAGTGTTATAGGATCATGCACTTTAATGAAAGTCTCAGGTTTTGGTGCAGGGCTCCTGGTACAGTGTCAAACATGTGTTAATAATGATTTACACACTGTACTTTTGTACCTTCAGTGGCATGAGCAAAGGGATTCAGACTCATCACCTGGTGCATGTGTGAACAGTGCCAGTGCTAGATCACTGGGAGCCTAAGCAGAAGTGTTTTGGGCCCCTTCCACATAATAGATACTAATGCTCAGTAGTTAAAGTATCATTTGAGGGGGCCCTGGAAACTTCCTAATCTCTGGGCTCCCTTCCTGTATTGTCTGAGCCTCATTCATGCATGCATGGATGTGATTTTTCTAGATTCTGGGATCTGGGCCCCAGAACTCCAGCCCATCAGATCTGTGGGCCCCAGAACTATGTTCCAGGCTGTTCCAGCTTACTTTAACCTCTGCTAGTAATTAACAGTGGACCACTTTGAGCTGCTTCAGGTCCTTAGCAACTATTTAGTTGCTTATGACTAGTGCTGGCTCTGTGTAGGAATATCTATAGGGATAGCAATTCAGATAATGTCTGTTGTCAACATGCTAAAGTTTAGATAAAGTCCTGACAAAAATGTCACAACTCAGACACTATGGCTGTATGACTGAAACTCACTGCAGTAGCATTTTAATAATGCTAATGATTATTAGGGCAATGTTCAAAAAGTTGCATATTATTATAGGCCCATGTGTGTCCAGTACTTTTACAATGAAGTGTTTGATGCTCTGATATTAAAAATGTAGGGACTGCCATGGTGCTAGTCTCTGTCCCCTCTCTTTAGTAGGCTGGTACTGTTCTGGTGGTCTGTGTCATGCTGGGTACACACAGGCAGGAGCAAGGGGGCAGAAGTGGTTGCAACAGAAGTAAATGCTTCTTTAGTACCATCATGGGGAAGACACAGACACACTGCAGAGCTTTCGAGTGTTGCAAGACCTACAGTGTTAACCCTGTAAGTGCCAACATTGATGCTGGATTAGGGAATTACAGCCTCTGATGAAGTGGGATTTCTCCCACAAAAGCTCATGCAATAAATAAATATGTTAGTCTTTACAAGTGGCACCAAGCTCCTTGTTTGTTTAGCTCCAATCCTGTGGGGTGATCACCACTTGGTGATCTTTGTGATGGTATAAGGTCAGCCCACTTCCTCCCTCCTGACTGCCCATGTAGCTGCATGCTGTTTTCTCAAGCTGAAATTTAAATATTGATCTCTCACCCTGTCCTCACTTGCCTTTATGAATGTCAAAACCCATGGACATTTTATATTTAAAAATCTTCCTGAAAATCCCCGTGGCCATGACAACAATAGCAAAACCAGAGTGGTGCTAATTATCATCAAGTACCTATTACTTTTCTTTTGTCATTCATGCATTCATTTTCAAATCTGAAAGAAAAGCAGTTTATAAATAGGTTAGGCAAGGGCAAAAATAATACATATTATTGTATTATAAAAATTTGTTTGGTCTTGGGGCAGTCATGCTGACGCCATACTGACTGCTGACTAGATCCAATTCCTTATCACAAACGGGATTCTGCAAGATCATTTTTGCAATCTGTGATGTAAAAATTTAAAATAAAGGAGACCTCTGTCTTATAAATCTCTCTGGGTTTTACTGCTGTGCCAGCAAATGACCCAAAGTTCAATAAAGAGTATATAACCTCATGCACTGTATGGAACAGGTCATCCTAATTGAGAAATAAACATGGGGACATTGTTAAAGTGCAGCTTTACTCTGAAAAAGGAACTATATGAAAATTCCATTGTGGAGTTCCATTTTTATTTTTCTCAATGATTTCCACATAAAATGTGCATAGTTTACACATAAGAATATTTTTTTCCACTAACTGCGGGCCCAAGAACCTCAATCTGGTCTCTGAATCTAACAAAAAAAAAAAAAAAACCACCAAGGAGTTGTGTGGCACTTAAAGACTAACAGATTTATTTTTTGCATGAGCTTTCGTGGGAGAAAATCCCACTTTGCACAAAGTGGCATTTTCTCCCACGAAAGCTTATGCGAAAAATAAATCTGTTAGTCTTTAAGTGCCACACGACTCCTTGTTTTTTTCACTGGACTAGACTAACACGGCTACCCCTTTGGAAATTGGCAAGATGCAAGGCTCTGAATCTAAAATGAACTTCTTCTCCCATGTGAGAATTCTTTCTTGCCTATATAGACAGAAAATGAAGCATATTTTTGCTTCAGCCTGGTAGAGATAGGGGTTAAAATATGGTTCCTTAACATGATTATGATTTATTTCTGTCTGCATAGGCAAAAGGGAAAATGTGCTTTAATACAATTGAACCATGACTGCAATATTGGACAAATGGTTTCAACAGTCTAAGTGGATATAGGAATCTGGGTAGGCAGCAGAACTTTTCATAAACTGGGATTGCAAACTAACTTGGTTTCCATGCAATAACAGGTCTTTTCCACATCTTGCAAATGAGGCATGCAGCTAGCTAGGGTCCTGAGTTCCATCTGGGGGTATAGCAATATCATACATTTGTGATGCTTCAGGCTGATAACGATATTTTCAAGTTGTGATACAACATCTGGGGTGACCAGCTGACTCTGGTTAGTTATTTTTTCTCCTCCCAATAAATAATTCTCTATCCATTGTTGGGTTCAATATTATTTGGTACTATTTTAATTTTAGAAGATAACATGGCTCTTTGAGTACTTAGGACTATGGATCACCTTGTTACTCCTCACCTCCAGTGAAAGGGAGTACTGCCTGTGATGGCTGGGTGTTAGTTATCTACCACCAATAGTCTGTCAGCTAGTCAAGCACCCTTACCTTTGCCTTGAAATTAATAGGAGGTGCCCCCTTTCTCTGAGTCGCTATGAGCATTTTTTACCTTAAATCACTGCTCCTCCTATATAACACCCAGCACTTGTAACCACTTATCATAAACCAGAGGATTTATTTAAGAGAGAATAAAGATTCCACTAGAAACAAGAGAGAGATGAAAACAAATGATTCCTATATAAAATAAAATCATAAAATATGAACAAGGGCCTATACTTATTAGTAGTTACCTTTTCTACCTAATAAAGACATTCCTCTCCTTCCCTGTTTCCCCAGCTCCAGGTTCAGACTGTTGCAGAGCTGGCTGGCTTTCCAGAAACTAGGATCCAATTTTTCTTGAAACACTCCTGTTTAGCTAGATGTCATCTCAGTGAATGGATGCAGGGTGTTCGTATCCACGCTGTGATATATTGAATAAGTCTTGTCTTTATTAACAGGCTGAGTGACCCCCTTCTTGTTATAGGGCTCCTTTTTACTCCAAGACATTTTGATTGTTTGCAGTGGTCTTTATTGACTGTTCTGGGGTGGTGCCAAAGTAGAAAACTGTGCCTTGCTTCTGTAATGCCAGCTAATCATGGAGGGAATAACTCCATCCCACCTGAATGGGCCATCACTGAGGATTAACGTTTACTCTAAGACCAAAGGCATAATTTTCAATGTAGTTACATTATTCCTTAAATGTTACTTCTGCATACATCTTGCAGAGGTCATGAATATTGATAAGCTATAAGTTTTCATTGTAAATGTCACATGCTATGCTTCATGGATAAAAACCATGAAAGTGGCATGCTAGGAGTTTGTCAGGTCTGAGACTGGAGTTGCTTATAAAGAACAGTGAATCTTTTGCCAGTTGGTACCAATTGTTTTGTGTCATAGAAGGCTACATCAGAAAAAAGTTGAATTACGTTGTAAACTTCCATAAAACTTTTTGTCATAAGAAGGAAATTCACATTTTATATTTCCATATGGTGCATCATGTAAGCATGTAAAAGTCCTAAAGCCCATTACTTACATTGTCACATTAGTAAACTTGTATGTCAATGTATTCCTAAATCCAGTTCACTGCTGTGGCTTGACAAGATGCAGAAAAACAGCATCAACTAATTGAACCTCTTATTTTATTCATTGGTCTAACATGGTCATTTCAGAAGCTTCATGAAAATTGAAGAGCAGTTTGCGCATAAACTCTGAGCCTGTTGCTCTGTTCAGGGGCAAGTTATAGAACTGGCCACAGCACCAACAAGGTAAATGTTACCATGCTTTTTCATCTGTCTCTGATTTGCGTGCTTTCCAGCTTCACACATGGAGAAAGCTGAGATTCCTTTTTGTAAAGTTTCTCTGAGATCATTATATGGGCTACCTGAACAGTTAGAGCAGAAATACAAGCTCTTATGGTCAGACTTTCTGCAGTCTGCCTTCTAAAATCTCAGATCGGCAGACGTAGAGTTAAAATAACATTGTTTACACAACAAAACAAATATTGTCATGCTATAGCCTGAGTCCATGAGAGAATGTGCTCAAGCAAACCATCCCCAAGGAAGGGAGACGGAAACAGACAGGATACAGAGTGACTTAGACAAATTGTGAGGATTGGGCCAAACGAAATCTGCTGAGTTGCAACAGGAACAACTGAAGGATCCTGCACTTAGGGATGGAAGAATCCTGTCCCCTGCTACTAACTGGGACTGACTGGCCTGGCAGCAGTTCTGCAGAAAAGGACCTGCAAATTACAGTGGACAGGAAGTTGGATATACATCAACAGTGTGCCCTTATTTCCAAGAAGGCTAATGAAAAATTGGGCTGCATTAGTAGAAGCATTGCCAGCAGATTGAGGGAGGTGATTTTACTTCTGTATTCTACAATGGAACGGCCGCATCTGAAGTATTGTGTCCAGTTTTAGACCTCCACAATAGAAAGGATGTGGACATTTGTAGAAAGCCCAGCAGAGGGGAATGAAAATAATCAGGAGAAACAGAGGGAACTGGGCTTATTTAATTTGCAGAAGAGAATGATGGGGGATTTGATAGCAGCCTTAAGCTACCTGCAGGGAGGTTACACAGAGGATGGAGTTAGGCTGTTCTCAGCATTGGCAGATGACAGAAGAAGGAGCAATGGTCTCAAGTTGCAAGAGAGGGTCTAAGTTGGAGATTAGAAAAAAGCTTTTTTTCACTGGGAGGGTGGTGAAGCTCTGGAATGGCTTACTTAGGGAGGTGATGGAATCCCCATCCTTTGAGGTTTTTAAGGTCTGGCTTGATAAAGGCCCGGCTGGGATGATTTAGTTGTGATTTCTGCTTTGAACAAGGGGTTGGACTAGATGTCCAACTAGAGGTCCTTTCCAATCCTGATCTACAGTTCTATGATCATGATTAGAACACTCTTGTTCCTGGGAGTGAGTGTGGCTCTCATCAGAGCACAGGAGCCTTCAGGTCTAGCATTGCAATGCGATGGTGACTGCATGTTGCCAAGACAGTTATCTTCTTGATATTGTCCAACTTGGCTTCACCAAACTTTGTGAGGCATTATCCTTTCACAGAAGAATTAACAGCAGGGAGCAGGAAGAAGGTTCATTGAGATTCTACGTGCAGAGATTTCCTCAAATCTTTGTAAAAAAATTGCCCCCAGTATGAGCTAAATGGGTAGAACTGGGTCCCCATATGTCTCAGGATGTGCTGTTGACTACAAGAAAAATCGCAGATCTGAACACTGAGCTCTCTATAACCAGTCATGAAAAGCTCATCAACCTTTAATATGAAATTTCAACTTTTCAAATGCTCTTTTAATCTTGAAATTTGCTTCATTCATTCATTATGAACCAGTGATTACAGAAAATAAATTGAAATTTGATACTTGTACCATTTCTGAAAGGTCATCAGTGAAAATGTTGGTAATTATATTAGCATCTCCTTGAGGAGGTTATATTGTATATGAGATTGCTCTCCATGATGGTGAAGTCAAATCAAGTCCACCCATTCTGTATATCTGGTTTTAGCCAAAACAGCTGTCACAGCAAGCAAATAGGGATCAGATGCTGATCTTTGTCAACTGCACTCCTGTCTGCTTGTGGGAGAATTAGTATCTCATTGATATCTTCAGACACTAATGTTTACAGAACTTGCCCATTTGGTTCTTGAACAGAAAGCAGATGTTCTTTTAGCAGAGAATTCACATAGGGAAGAACTAGTTGACTAAGATAGTTTGCAACAAATAATTTAATCAGATCTAAGCACTGATTCAGAAAAGCACTTTTTTAATATGTTATTGGAAAGGCATGCCACCTGACAGTCTAATGATTCATGAGACTTAAGTGGTTTATTCAAAAGGCAAGGCTGATTTCGTTATGGCAGAGTCAATCAAAGAAAAGGATCATTAAAGAACACAGCATTAAATACTATTTTAATAAGGGCAATACCTGATTTTCTTCTCTTGAAAATCTTTTGTGTGGTAAAAATTCACATTACAGTTTGTAAACATGAGCTGTTATACAAACTAGTTATCACACCCTGCATATTTTAGAAACCGTGAAAATACTGAAGAAAATAAATCTTTGTTATGAAAATGATTATGTATTACAAACTTTTGATCTAGTTTAGTTCTATCTGGAGAACTTGGTTTCTGAACACTTGTGCTCTAAATCAATCAGCAACAAATATATGATAGCCCAGATTAGTTGCACAAAAGCGTCAAAAATTCAAGCTATATGAAATGTTAACCCTTAACAGCACAACAAATTAGGAATTGATACTACCTATTTGTTCAGCATTCAATGCCTCATTTCAATTATAACAGGTTATTATATAATTTATTTTATTTGGTTAATTGGCAAGACTCCTAGGTTGTGTCCACACCAGGGTTTTATTTTGAAACAACAGCCATTGTTTCGAAATAGAGTGGCATGTCCGAACAACGTTCCTTTATTTCAAAATGATGGGACCCTGCCATTTCAAAATAAGGTCTATTGTTTCAGAAGAATAAAACCTGGGCTGTAATTGAAATAGCCCTTGTTTTGAAACAATGAGGTTAGGATGCATTGTTTCGAAACAGCCCCTGTTTTGAAACAGGGCTTTGACAATCCTCCCAGGGTGCATGGTGGCCAGGGTGCTGAGCAGAGGTGCAGGGGGACGTGGGGAGGGGGTGCGGGAGCCGTTTTGCCCGCAAGCCGGGCTTGGAGCTGCCTTGCCCTGCTGCTGGCTCTGGGTGGCTGCAGCCCCTGCGGGGCCACATGGCAAGGGGACATGTTGGGTCACCCAGCCCCTGGCTGGCTCGGCAAGCTGGTCAGTTTCATGCCGGCAGCCGGGGTGCCCCATGGTCCCTTCCCCGCTGCACCACCACTAGCAGGGGAGGCAGGGCAGGGGGATCCTGTTTTCCCCTGCCTGGCTCTCCAGGTGAGAGCCAGGCAGGGGATTGGGTGGCAACATGGCCCTGCCAGGGTGCCATGTTGCCACGTCTCCCATGGTGCCCCTCTGCTGAATCGAAATAGCATGTCCACACACAGGGCATGCTGTTTCAATTTGAGGGCTTCCCTTATTTGGAATTAACATTTTCTTATTTTGATTTGTTATTTCAAAATAAGGATTTTATTTCAAAATAACTCATTTTGAAATCACTTATTTCAAAAAAACAGTTAACGTGTGAACACGGTCCTAGTTACGACTGAAATATAGCATATAATGCTTGTGAGGAAGTGAATTCTCAGCCAAGTAATCCACTGTAGTGTAGCCCCATCTCACAGTTCTTAATAGATTAGGTAATTTCTCCAGCCCAATAAATAACTTTTATAAAAATATTTATTGTGTTCTGTGTAGAAGAGATTGGGGACAACTGCTAAAAGAAATAGTCACTTTGGCTATGTCCACACCCAGGCAGTTAAATTGATTTAACTTAAATCGATTTAATAAAACCGCTATAAAATCATTAACTCAATTCAAGTTAAATTGATTTAATAATTCCACACCTAAAACTCAAATCGAAATAGCATGTCCAGGGTCAGAACTTGCTAGTTTGATTTAAGAGAGGGACACCATGGGAGATGTGGCAAAATGGCCTTTTTGGAGAGCGATGGCCCCACCCAATACATGAAAAGGGAAAGGCACCCTGGGAAGGAGAAGGGCAAAACTGTTGAATTGGAACAACCGTTATATTGAAATAACATGTCCACATGGTGTTATTTAGATTTAACAGTTTCGATCTAGCCTTTGTTTCATTTTCAACTGAGGTTTTATTGAATCACTCTAACTTTTCTTGTTTTGAAATGATAGAGCTCATCATTTCAAAACAAGAAAACGTCATGTGGACCTAACAGTTTTTAAATCAAAATAACCAGTGTTATTTCAATTTAAAAGCTACATGTGGATATACCCTTTTAGAAAAAACCTGACATCCAGAAATAAATCAGTTTTGTAAAATTACAGGCTATTTTTAGGTTGAATTGAATGAATAAGGAGAAGTGGAAGAATAGGGCTCCAAATTCTAAATGAATCACTTGTATGAAGTGTAGTTGTAGCCAGTATCAGGATATCATAGAAAGGTGAGGTAACATCTTTTAGGAGTTGGTCCAAAAACAGATATAGCCTCGGCCACTTTGTCTTACTATATGAATAATTTTATAATTAAGAGAGCAACTTTCTCAATATTCAAGAATCTGTGGTTTCTTTTGTCTGGATGGGCACACATAAATGTTTTTCTGTTGCATACATTTCATGGGCTATGAATGCTCTGGTTTTCGATTTGTCCTATATTTTTTAAAGAGAGCAATATTTTATAACATTCTGTAGAGTGGATTTTGAAATGGCAAAGGGTGGTTTTACAGGATTAAGATGATCTGGATTCTCTTCCTGGCTGTCACAGATCCTTTGAGATACTGGTTTAGTCACTGTGGCACTTAAAGACTAACACATTTATTTGATGTTTATTTATTTGAATTTATGTGATAAATAAATTTGTTAGTCTTTAAGTGCCACAGGACTTCTTGTTTGTTTTACTGAGCTAGACTAACATGGCTACACTTTTGGAATTTAGGATAGTCCCTGAGATCTTGACTGTGATTTTGTCTTGGGGAAATAGGTGAGTAGTAAGAAATGGTATAGTGAGGTGATGTATGATAATTGTATCATGCGGTCACACAGTCAATAGCTCATCATATTTGGGATTTACCATATGGAGGTTGCCATCACATATGTGAGGAATTATGTTTACACTACGGACACTATACAGGCTTTGCTACATTGGTAAAGTTAGGCCAATATAACCCCTTAGTGTAAATGTATTCTCAAGGGGAGCAAAATTGATGGAAATATTTTTCCATTAATGTAGCTGTGACTAGACAGGTGGAGGAGGGGGTTGTTTTTTCATATTTCCTCACCAAAGTATTTATATCAACCTAACATTTAAGTGTAGATTAAGCTTTAGTGTATGCACATTTGGGCATATATATAATATGCACATAGGGCTTTGGGATTCTTTAAGCTAAGATTATTGTATGTGTGTAGGATATTAATGTTATATATTATTATAAAAATGGTCAAAATAGGTGTCTTTATCTTTGGCAATATAGCCAAGCTTGCTTCTGCTTCTCTGATCCAATAATATGTTTCTTGGAAGATTTAGGTTTACATATTGCTGGTGGAATTGAGGAAAGTTTTGTTTTTACACCATCTGAATAGGAATTAGATAAGGATCAAAAGCAAAAACATTTCCTGAACTGATCAATGATTAAAAATTACCAAAGACATTACTGGTCTCTTAAGCAACCCTAAAGTCTATTACAAATGAGTGTACAGAATGGATAGTACAGGAAGGGCAGAAGTAGCCAAAGCAGGAACTGCTGCTTGAGGGAGATTGAGCCCCATTTAGGGACAACTCTCCCCACAGCACCTTCCTGGATGCAGAATAGGGCAGGGAAGAGTTCCTCCTCCTGGATTCCCTTTGTCCTTTACTGATTGATTGCTTCAACAGCTCCTTCCTACTTCAATCTCTTCACCTCCTTGTTCTTGTCTCTCCTTCCGCATCCACATCACCTCCCTTTTCTTCAGCATCTTCTCTCCATTCCCTTTAGCAGTCTGGTCCTCTGCTAACTTAATCCACCTACATATCAGCCAGACCCATATCTAATGGGAAAAACATGCTGTTTGCTGTCATCACATTGTTCACTTTGCTTGTGTGGTCTCCCCATTCCCTCACCTGGTTCTGTCTTGTCTATTTAGATTGTCAGCTCTTCAGGGCAGAGATAGCTTGGTGCTGCTTTAATCTGGCACTTAGCACCATAGGGTTATAGTCCATGACTTGTTTTATTTGGCACTATGGTAATACAAATAATAATAATGATTGACTTATCTACCTGTTTCAGCTCCTCTGGACTGTGCCCTAGAGTTGTCAGTCATCTCAGAATAGAGCAGCCTCTGAGCACAGCAGGATATACGGGCTAAAGAGAAGAGAATGCATCTTTTCTTTTGAGTGGGGAAAATGGGAGAGGCATATTCTTGGTATGGAATGAATTGGAAGGGGGAGAAGAGGTGATGAAGAAACTGGGGAAATAGTTATAGCTATTAATATTATCCCAAACAACTATCCATTTCCATAGAGACAGTTTTTCTGAGGTCATACTTTTGCTGGCCCAGCTCCACATCAGACTTGAAGAAGAGCTTTGTGTATCTTGAAAGCTTGTCTCTTTCACCAACAGAAGTTGGGCAGTGAAAGATTACTTCACCACCTTGTCTCTCTAATATCTTGGGACCAATACGGTTACAACAACATTATTTCCAGGCATAAGTAAAGTTTTTTGGGTACAGCACTCTTACAAGAGTGGAGCGAAGAACTACACTTGTATTATGCAAGGTTTGTGGCATACAGCTTCATAACACCTTTGCAAACCCAACATAGATTTGAAAAGTTAAGCATTTTTCCCATGTTCAGTTGTTTTCCAATTTGATTTTCATAATATCCTTTGAACCCCTTTCTGTAATAAACCTATTCATCTAATCCTGAACTTTCACAGGCAGGTATTGTATCTTTTATTGTTTATGAATTGTCTTTGAGCAGGCTCCATTTTTTTAGGAATGTGTTTAGTACTCAAAAATGTAAAAGGCTTTTGCATGAACACATTTCATCATGGGTTGGGCATGAGCTTTTCTACATAAGCTTTGGGCAGATAATATTTTTAAATTTATGTTCGAGGTGTATGTTTGGTCATCTTGTTCTCAAATAGCATTATTTCTAATCTGTTCCCTAATTGGATGAGCAAATGCATATAAATAACAATCTTTGCCTCACTCCACAATTAATTAAAGGCTGTGGTTAAATTAATTCTGCTACATACACTTGAACAAATCTATCTCCTGGAAACACTCACAAAAAGAAAAAAAGACAGACTTTGATGGTCATTTTTAATTAGAAGTTTTGGAACTGTTTGTGGATGATTTTTTTCTGTCTGTTCATCATTTTTCAGTGGAGAGATTCCTCAAAACAAACACCTGGCTGCCCAGCAATTTTTGTTCCACAGCTGGATTACATCATCCAGTTGCTCCATTGTTTTCACTAACAAAACTTTACAGCATCGTTTCTTAAAGTGCTTGTTATACTCTGGACTAAATGTATTTTAATAACAGCTGTGTCCCCAGTAGATGACATTTTAATGTCTTTTTTAAAAAAATGGGGTCTGAAAATGTGTATTTATGGATGATAGCTAAAATGAATTCAGAGGTCTTTTTACTAACCACTGACTCCCACCCCTGCTTTTCCTCCATCTTTGGGGTTACCTCCAGGTCAGATTGGTGACTCAGTTCATAGGTGCCTTTAGGGTTGGAGTTCCAGCCATGCAGTAGTGATCTGAATTGAAGCCAGACTCTCTGTGCTTGACAGTTCTGCTAATCTAGATATAAAGAAAAAATGTAGAGTTGCAGAGGTGATATGGAAAACATCTGAGAAATGACAGACTCACTCAGAGCGGTCATTAAGGGTGAAGATCAAATTTCCCTCCCAATTGCAGCTTTCTCACAGATGTTATAGGATTAAATTGAGGACAGTCAAATTTCAGTGTTTTTGAAAGGGATTGTTATCTTCTTAGTTTTACAGCTAAAGAAGGATCTTTTCAAGAAAGAGAGCCAAAAGAAATGAAAGATAACTGGTGTGTGGGTGTTCTAGATAGAAATGATTTTTGGCTGTAATATAATGTGCAATATCATTTTTGAATAAGAAAAACTGTGGATGGTGTGTGGGAGTAACTGTTTGTCAACACGGAGATGCTCAGTAAAGTTACTCTGAATTAACTAAAGGTGTGAATAAAAATGGACTAGTTACATTGCAATAAATTCCTGAGTGGACAATCTCATTCAGAATTAAAGAGTCTTTAATTGAGTTTATCTTAATTCAAAAGTGAATGGATTTTGGTTCTAATGAAGTTTGAGTGTGAGAGAAATGGGGAAGATGACTTCATTGAATTTCTGTGATCCAGAGTGTTGCTGCACCAGAGAAAGACCTGGGGCAAGGGAATGGGCCCCACCCCCCATGGCCCCAATTCTCCGCCCGGGACCCTATGCAGCCTTGGGATCCTGCTGCCACCAGCCTGACCCCGGATCCTTGGCCAGGGACGGGGCCAGGAGAGCCAGGTGCCATCGCAGGCAGCCCGGCCTGAATTCCCGGCTGGGGACTGGGCTGGGAGCGGCAGGCACCACCAGTAGTGGCTGGGCCCTGGAGCTTCAGCCAGTGATGGGGACGGGAAAGGCAGGGGCTCCCCGGACATTCAGGGCACTGGCGCTGGGACTCAGGGCACATGCCCTGTGTGCCAGGCACCAGCAATGCTCCTGCTGCTCAGCCTCTTGAAGGAGGAAATGCTTCAGAAAACAGTGAAAGTTTTCTTAATGAGACCAGAGGCAAATGTAAAGTTGGTGTGAAAGAAAATTTTCCAGCTATGAGGTTTTGTCTATACTATAACTTATGTTAACAAAAATTATGTCGCTGAGGGCTGTGAATATTCAATCCCCCTTGGGGCAACACCCCTGGCATAAGTTTGTGTTCACAGTGTTATGTTGGTGGGAGAGCTCTCAACCATCAGCATAGAACATCTTCACTAGATGCGCTGCAGCAACTGCAATGCTGTACATAGAGATACGGTCTTAGTCTGGTTTTGTTTTCACCTCAGCGTATTCGTAAGTAAAATTCTACACTTGAGTTTAACAAGCAGAAGTAGAAGAGGTCGCAGCAAGTAATGACTAAAGTTGTGTTTCCTTGAATAGCCACAAGGATGGCATTCTTTCTGCTTTATCTCTTACTTCCTTCAGGGTCCTTGACTATGTCTACACTACACTTACAGAGTTATTTTGAATTAGTTAAAATTTTAAATCAATGTTATTAATTCGAACTAGAGAGTCTCTACTAGATTCTTAGTTTGAATTAAAGTAGGATTTATTAATTAGAGTTAGAGAGTCTACATTAGACTACATTAGCTCCAAGCTAAGGGAGCCCTAGCTTCCTGGGACAAGGGGAGCCGCAGCTCCCCGGCAAGAAGGGAGCCATGGTTCCCTGGGAGAAGGGAGCCTCTGGGGCTCCCTGGACAGCGGAGCCCAGAGAAGCAGTTGCCAGGGGTCACCTGTCCAGGGAGGCCTGGAGAAGCGGCCGCTGGTGCTCCCTGGATAGGGTTGTCCCCACCAGCTATGCATTTTCCCCACTGCTGACAGGAATCCCCCAGCAGGGCACCTCTTCCCCACTGCTGACAGTGATCCCCTGGTGGGACACCTCTTCCCCGCCACTGACAGGGGTCCCCTGGCGGGGCATCTCTTCCCCACCACTGCAGGGATCCACTGGTGGGGTGCCTCTTCCCTGTCACTGGCAGGGGTCCTGTTAAGTGCCTTCCCCACAGGCCAGCATGCCCGATGTGCCCCCAGCCCCTTGCCGCAGGCTGCACGGGCTAGGAGCCAGGTGGGAGCCTGATCTGGCTCTGAGGCTTGGAGCCTGGTCAATTTCACCAATGCATCAACATTTGGAGCAAGTGTCAGGGCTGAGGGTATCTTGAGTATCAAATTTACGTGCATATCATTTAGTTTAGATTGGTTGATATTAATGATGGAGAAAACTTGCTCATATGTGCACTTGCTTCCAAGCATGGAACGAGCTCCTGATGCAAAGAACTTCAGTTTGGTGTGTTGTTATGTCAGATATTGGATTTGCCCTTCTGCAAAGATTCACATCATAAGTTCCTTTTGAAGCTCCTCTGGTACATCATGCATACTAATGGAAAATGATGTGCTGAAAATTGCAAACACTGCTGCATGGGCCCTGACATCAGTGAATTGTTCTTAAATTCCTTTCTCCATTCATCAGTTTTGCCCATGTACTTTTCTGTGATGTCAGCACACTGAGTTCTAATAGTGTCATATAGGGCTTTTTAAAGTAGGAAAAGTTGCCAAATTATGCTGGGAAAGTTGCTTCTCCCATATCTAAAGCTTAATTTCAAATGTTCTCTGCTTAGTTGCACCACTGCATTGTTGTATTAAGTGAGTTCAGTTGCTCTCTAATATCTGTCATGAAAGCAAAGACTGGAAGTCATTCATTGTCCTGTAATTAAGTGACATCTTCCACATTCTAATCTATGAAACGTTGGATTTTACTACACAGCTCAAAAAAGGACTTCAACACAATTCTCCAGCTTAGTCGCTGAACTTTAGTACGATGCTGCAGTCCTTGATGAATTCACATTCTTCTAACAGCTGGCTGAAACGGTGATTTTAGAGACTGAATCACATTTAGATTTTAAAGGCTTAATCAAATTTACAGTTTTAACAACCATATGCTTCATTTAATTATTTTTTAAAGTTTTATTACAGCAAGCTTCTTAATGTAAAATGCATTGAAAACTGCTGGTTATAGTAAGACAAGTTTGCAATTTGGCCTTCAATTTTGTCACAACTCCAGATTTCTTGCTCATTATTGAGGGGGGGTCCTGTCTGTGGCCAGGACCAGAGCTCTTGTCTGATCTATGGCCTGTTTTACCACAGTGTCCAGCAAGTTGCTGAAGAGGGCGTTTGCTGTTATATTTGCTGTTGTGCCTTTCATCAGCACCTATGAGCTTTTTTGCTATATTTGTTCTCATCAACTCCATGAATGAGTATTGCTATTTAAGACATGTCTTTTTCATGGGCTTTAATCAGTAACAACTGAAAAAACAGCCAAGGGGTTTGCTTCTTTCCTGGTGTTGTCTACAGATTCCTAGCTAAATCATTGCTTCTTTCAGTAATTTTGTTTCTTGAGACACTGATGTTTGCTAAAGCTTGCCACTTATCTTGACATACTATTTCTGCAACTTTTAGCATACAATTCCTCAAAATTCTCCCTCACGTAATGGCTTTGATGATAGTTATTTCATGTACAGTCACGTAGCTCACTTTAACAGCAACATCACTTACATGATAAGTATTAATAAACACTGATTACTGCTTTTTCAGGGACTGTGATAATTCAGAATATCTTTGTGGACTTTTCCTGTGCATCTTTCACGGTTCTGACTATGATTTGCTTCCTAGTGTCTTTGCATACTCTATTCTTTTACCACGTCTGCCTGTTGCTTACAAATCAAGCATGTAGGCTTTCCATTCATGTCCACACAGAAAAAAGAGATTTTCCATTTCTCTTGAAACCCATGACACTCTTGATCTATCTTTTTCTTCTTGGATAAAGACATGCTGGCCCCTTTGTCACAAGCAGAATGAAAAATGAAGCAAAGGGTAGAAGTGAAAGTGTTCCTGTTTCTGTCTTGTCTATTGGCCACAATCTTCATGCTTTGGCTTTTTTGAAGTTTCGCTTGCTTTGACTTGCTAGCAGGGGTTATCTACTTTCAAGCTGGCTGGTAAGTGTTCAATGCCATTTCCCCTCAGGTTGACCCATACAGGCTTCTGCCAGATTTATGCCATTCCAGTGCACCTTAACTACAGCCAGCTAAGTTATTCTATATCTGTATGTGAGGTTTTGCTGGATTACTGACTGGATTCTGTGGGGTGCGATTTGTAGTGCACACTTGTGTGTTGCACTCTTTCTAATGATGATTCTCAGTTTTGCAAGCAGAAGTACTTGGAGGACCCTGCTCATCAGGAACTGACAGCAGCCCTTTGTGACAGACTCCTTTGTCATTGGTGGCTTTTCTGCAGAGGTTTATAAGGCATTTTTGGTCTTCTCTAGGATGTGATTTAGTGCTGGTCTGCAAGGAAAGCATCATGGAGAGACAGTTGCCTCCCACCCTTGTTGCCAAGAGGGATATTTCATTTGTTGCTTGAAATGGATGATATCAACAAGCTCACAAACAGGAAACCTCTGTTGCTGCTCTGATTTTTTAAAAAAACTTTCCCCAGAGCCTTAGGAAACGAACTGAAAGCTGTTATTAGTTCAGATGTGCACCCTGATCTCTCTCATCTCCAGCAGGCCTATCTTATCTCTTAAACTGCTTCTTCAGGGTTGTAAATCACTGATGAAACAAAGAGTTTTCTCTCTTCCCCAAATAGAATGAGTTCAAGCTTTCCAACTGTACTCTTGGCAGAGACTACTTCAGTTGGAAAAACTTTTACTATGAATGTTTGGCATTACTTACTTCTGGCGGGTGGTATGGTTCTGATGCTAGGTTTTGATCTGGGGCTTTTTTGCTGAACCTTGACAGATTTGATGGGGATGCATTAATCTGCTGCTGTATGTGAAAGTGTATTCAATGCTTGGAGAATTCTGAAGGTTAGGAGACGGAACAGGTTTCTGCAGGTACCAGACATATTTGTAGGACCTCTTTCTGATAACCGTTCTAATTGTTGATGGATCTAATTCAAGGAGTCTGATTTTCTTAAAGCAGGTATAACAAAATTGTAGCAAGATGATAGATTTTAAGAAGTATGAATTGGATCTTAGCAGATGCCCTTGCTGCCAGGTTGCAAGTTAATTCTGTTCACTGCACATCTAAGATTTTGTTAGCGGTAAAATCTGCCTTTCCCAGAGACACCAAAGTGGATTAGAAGATTGTTGCTTAGAGAAAATTGTTCCTGAGAAATTTTCCTTTTCCTCATAAACAAGATCCCATGTAGATCAGGTTACTTACAGTGGCAGAGACTATGTTCACAGGCTCCAAATCTGAATTTGGACAGTCATTTCACTGACATGAGGAGAAAAGAAAAAAGAGAGAAAATGCTGCTGTTACATATTGTCCTTTTTTTCTAAGACACCCCAACACTGTGTAATAGTGTCTACCCAACTCTGTCAGGCACACGTGTAATTGTCCCAGTCATCCAGTGTTGGGTAGTGAGACGACTATTGCTCTCTGAGAATCCTCAGGTGATATTTTTACTCTCCACTGACCAGCAAGCACCCCAGCTTCACTCCCTGGCGTCCTCCATGTCATGGGCTCAATGATATCCTCTCTTGCTGTGTCTTTTTATATATGTGCTGTTGTTCTTGATGGGACACAGCAAATCAAGGCAGACTTCAACCCTTATTTTTTTAATGTATTCACTATAGAGCATATCCATTGTTTAATTTATACCTCATTTTTTTTGCTGTTTGGTATGGAGTTCTGTAAAGTGTTTGGGGGTAATTTGCATCGACTACGCCAAGCAAGTTTAAATGCTGATTGTTACTATTTATTTGTCTATATAATTAGGAGGGGCTGCAGTCATGGACCAAGATCCAAGTGTGGTAGGTGCTGTACAAACAGAGAGCAAAAAGACAGTCCCAGCCCCAAAACATTTACAATCAAATTATAAAACAACAGACAGGTTGGAGACAGATAGAGAGATGGAGGAGTGTAAGAGAACAATGAGATAATATTGATTAGCACAATATACTTATATGTTAAAACAGTAGCTCTTGTCTAATGTATTTGCGATGGAATTTAGACCAGAGTTCTTTAGAAACCCAAGTGCATGCTTAGTCTTGTCCTTATGCGCTGACTTCAATAATGCTACCCACATGCATATATTAGAGCTCAGGCATGTTTTCAAGGTCAGGGCCTTTGTAGTGAACAAATGCACAGGTGAAGTTATAGTGTCTGTTGACAACAGATGGCAGTGGCTTTTAACACTTGTTTTGTATTATCATGAGCGATTAATATTCTATTTTCTGTCAGGTAATACTGCAAGACCTCTTTACATTGCTTGAAGACGATCGCTGCCTTGCTGACCTGATCCTGGAACACCTGTAAAACCCCTAAAAACTCAGCTTCTTGATAATCTTTTAAAATAAATGAGGAGTCTAGTGACCCTATCTAAATGACTACGTAAACAAAACTATTCCTATATATATAAAAAGCCACACTAGGAAAAAAAGTGAACCTGAATTGCTCACGTAAAATGCATGTGCACTGATAACAGGTAATGGATGTAATACTTGCACACTATAGTTGTGTGCATGGACAAAAGAGGTTTGGATATATAAATACCTTCTTATGCCCGTGTAACTGGAAATATTATTCCTGCAGCACAGCCATCTTCCCCCCTGCCATTTATCCCAAAAAGGAAAAGCAAGGCAATCAGGGAAATAAGAGACAGGTGTATGAGTTTATTCATATTTGAGTAGGCTGCTTGAAAATTCAAAGTCAGCAGCTGCACTGCAATCTTTATGTAGAATGTTTTCCTTTTAGAGATAGCATTCTGTGAAGTTAGCACATTCACAAATTAACCAGGAAGGAAAACACATATATTGGAACAATAAGAACTCAGTGTTTAGCCTTCATGTGCATTGTTCGGGTTCCCTTGGTTTTGTTGTATCTGACCCTGATGATCAGGAGATGTCGTCAACAAATATGTCAGATCCCTCTTCCTCCTCTTGTTAATTTTCATTTACTTTCAGCTGTGCTGGTATGCAAGAAGCAATGGGGACAACAGATGCCCATGAAACAATGAAGCTTATTAATACCATGCATAGGCTTCAAAGGCGTTCCTTGGGCTTTCAAAAGCGTTGATTTGAAAGCGGAGGAGACTGACAAAACACTGCATCACCCATCCTGGTACTGCTGCAATCCTATGTAGACTGAAAATGGAACGTATGAATGAAATGAAATTCTTACCAACAAGATGCAGTGACTCATAGTAGCTACAATAGCACGCCAAGTGGAAACTTTCCTCCCTTTCATGTAGTTGTGTTACTGATTCAGACTGTTGCAGGGGTAGCAGTCTCACAATTTGAAAAAGGTGCCTATCAGATGAAAGAAACCAAGTTTAAAATTGTTCAGTGGGCCACAGAGATGCCAGTCGTTGATTCCTGATATATTTTCATTGCATATATATCATAACGCCATCCAGCTGTGATTTGATGACATGCAGGGATGGAGGATCCACCACTTCCTCGGGTAGTTTGTTTCAGTGGTTAACCACAGTTCAAAAGGTGCCTCATTCCTAACGTGAATTCAGGGGTTAAAGTAAGCCAGAACGTGGTGGAATGCCATTCCAGGGCCCACTATTTTAGGAGCTCAGCATTCAGGGGCCTCTAAAAAAAGAAAATGGAGCTGGAACGCTGCATTCCAGGGCCCACCATTTACAAACAGCAGGCCCCGGCATGCAGCGTTCTGGTTCCATGTTCTATTTTTAGGGGCCTGAAAGCTGCACCCCGGAAAATAGCAGACCCTGGAGCAGTGTTCTGCTGCATTGCACCGCTTTCTGGCAGGGGCAAGAGACAGGGGCATTGCTGTGGGGCTCAAGCCCCGTCCAAACCCCTCCCCTTCCACACCCCACCCTAACCTGGGGCCTGCAGCCTCCTCCCCAGGAGCACTACCACCCCGACCCCAGGCTTACTGCCCCACCTCCCCAGCTGCACCACCGCCAGTAAGTGCGGGGGCAGGCTGGCTCGTGCTGGGGGGGGATATTGGGGGCAGGGGGTGGAGCACTGGCACACGTGGGCAGGCAGAAGTTGGGGCCCAGGGGGAGGCCCACCCATGCTGGAGCATTCCAGCCCCCCCCAAATTATACTTTAACCCCTGGTTGAATTGCCCTCATTTTAACTTCTAGCTATTGGTTCTCATTATACCTTTCTTCACTAGATTAAAAAGCCCTTCAGTCCTCACTGTTTTCTCTTTGTGAAGGCACTTGTATACTGTAATCAAATCACTCCATAGTGTGAAATGAGATGCTCAAATATTGTGCAGAGCAATCTGTTCTTCCAGGAATTTCAACCCAGCACCGATGCCTGAAGACCAGGCTCTAATCAGCAACTGCTCTTGCAGCTCATATAACTCCCTTTCTCCCTTGAAGATGCATGTACACAAACCTTGGAAACTTTAAAACTTACACAGCACAGCATGTCTTCCCAGCAGTCAAAACTTGCTCTTATGCAAAGAAAAAAGCAATTAGAAGACTACATGTAATACTTCAACTTAGTGATGCCTATTTGACACATTATATATCATAAGCTCAAACACAGCTGCAAAATATGAATAGTTTCATAAATCTGGGTGCTTTCAGATATGGAAGAATGTATCCTCCCACAAGCAAGTTAGGTATTTATCTAAAAGACTTACCTTCAGTTTCTCAAGGTAGGTTGGTTTCTTTTGCATCATCAGGATTTATCCTTTCACAGTGAAACAAGGAGAGAACATCTCATGACACCACTCAACTGTCACAGGGGTTGTTAAGTGCTACCAAACCTTGATAGGAATGGGATGCTAGAAGCTAGACTTTCCACTCACAATAACAAAAATATATTGTTCATCAGTAATGTTTTTCAAGCCCCAGCTTCCTTCTGTGTGTGCCTGGGCATGTGTCTGATCATAAATTGAAAGTTTTCTTTCAGCTTTTTGAGGGCATGATACACACTGACTCCCCTCTGTCTAAATACAAACATTAATGACCCCACTTATACAGAAAACACTAACATTTCCTTAGGTGTGAGTGAATTCAGAGGTTTGATGTCTTGTTCATTTGAATTCTTTCTTTCTGAGAACAATTCTTTCTATTGTATACCATACATCTTTTCAGACGTCAAACTCAAAATTCTTACACAATGTTGTGGGGTGGTGCACAGGGCCAGGTTAAGGGGCCCCAGGCTGCTCACTTCTGTGCTGCACCCCCCTGGTTTGGGACCCCAACATGGGTCCCCCCACCTGGATGGATTGGAGGTGGGGAGGGCCGGGCCTTGGTAACAGAGGCTGCACTCCATGGTTCTCCCACCCTGCCCCTGGGTCGGCTGTTCTGCCGCAGAGGTGGGGCTGGCTGGCATGTGGGGCAGTATGCCAGGCCTGGAGTGCTGTCTGGCCAGGGTCCTGGAGAGGCTGGTGCAGCAGCCTGGCATCACTTTAGGCCCTGGAGGACCATGCCAGAGGCCATCACCTGTGCCAGCTGCCAAGGAGGCAGTGCAACAGCTCTGTGGCCCCAGGGCCTTGAACCCCAGCAGCAGTGCCCCAGCTCTGCAGGGCTGGATCAGCAGTGGTTTTAGGAGCTGCAGCCTAGGGCCCAGGGCTACAGTCCATAAAGCCCCTGCATTAATCCAGCCCTGGTCGTGGAGGGTGAGGAAGAAAGATAACATGTGAAAACCTGAGTTCTAAATAGCTGTGGGAGGTTCACTAGTTGTTAAATTTACTTTAAGTGGTTGTCTTTATTTCTTTCTTTTAAGTGGATCTAGAAATCATGATTTTAAGTAGTCAAAATGCCCCAGATTTATTTAGCATTTATTTTTGTAGGTTTTTTAACATTCACTCTGGTTCAAGGGTTCCCAAACTTTTTAAAGCCAGGGGCAGCGAGCCATAGCTGCCCGCTGCAGCTGTCACAGGCCCATTCTTTTGCTGGGACAGGGTGCTGCCTTGGCTATGGCCCCCTGCCTGGAGGGGACCCCCCTTCCCAGCAGGGGGATGGGGCCACAGGCAGCTCCCTGGGCAGTTGGCCATAGCCACGGCACCCCACACTTCCAGCAGAAGAATGGGGCTGCGGTGGCTGCAATGCACAGATATGGTTCGCTGCCCCTTCCCGGGAGTTAGAACAGAGTCATAGGGTTGGAAGGGACTTCATGAGATCATCAAGTCTAACCCCCTGGGGCTTGAACCCAGGACCTTCTGCATATTAAGCAGAGGTGCTAGCTACTAGTTGCTGCAGCCCTATTCCCATCCCAGACAGTGGGGGCTGCTGTGGCCTTGGCCCCCAGCCAGTCCCTGCAGGGGAGGGAAGGCACACTGCTGGTGGCATCGGCAGCCAGAGAGTGGTGCCACCAGCCAGCCCTCTGTGGCACCCAGGACTGCTGGGATCCAGCCATGGCGGGAGCATCAGGGCCACAGCTGGGTTACGGCCCCTGGGCGCAGGAGCACCACGGACACCCTGGGAGAGGTCTGCAGACTCCTGGGGGTCCACAGACCACAGGTTGGGAACCACTGCTTTAGATAATAGTATATAACATTTATATCATGATGCTGTGGGTAGTCTCGGGAGATCAGCAGGCTCTCATCTGGAGCTGTGCAGAATTTAAGACAATGAAACACAAAATTTGCAACCTATTCATTGACTTTGGGCTGGGCTTTGTGTGAACTAAGGCTGACTTCTGGTTTTGGATGAAAAACACATCAACCTTCATGAGTTTGCAGAGGATATGATTAGGAGACAGGCAAACTTGGGGTATGGGTTTCATTTGAGCTTTGTTTGAAGTTTCTGAATTAGTTCAGCTGAGCTTCTGAACCTACTCATATGTAAATATAATTGAACAAACTCCCTGGGAACAACCTCAACAACCTCAAATCATAGGGCTGGAAGGGACCTCATGAGATCATCAAGTCCAACCCCCTGGGAATTGAACCCAGGACTTTCTGCATGTTAAGCAGAGGTGCTAGCCACTGAATCCACCAAACTCTCATCTATTTTAGCATAAGACAAATTCAGTACAGCCCCTCTCCATCAAAAACAGCAAGCAATACTGAGCAATTTCAGCCTTTATGTAACACACAATTGCTAAGGGTTTACAGATGCTTTCTCTTTTAAAATCTTAACTGCAGATCTTGAAAGATAATTTGCTTTACAGAATGAGAGAGCACAGCTGTTGCTGTAATTAAGAGTGAGAGAATCTGAATATGTGAAAGATTCAAGGGATAGTCATGATGTTTGGTGAAGTGCGATCCTACCAGGGTGGTGTTTATGTGCCTTAAGAGGGGGGCCCTTTCTGCCTCTGTGTTTTGTGTAGTGCCAAGCACCTTGATGGGGTTAATACGTAAATGATAAATATTATAACTTGGTACAGCCTTCATTCTGGGGCTGGGATTAGGTGGCAGGTGAGATCAGCAGCCTCACAAGTAGCTAATGTCTCTTCCTATGCTCTAGGAATGACTTCTTTTTATGGCTTGTCCTTCTTCCCTCATGTTCTTTGGATGAACTTCCAAAGCCTGGCTTCTCTGGACTGGCAATGACACAGTGATATGTCACATTCTGCTTTAATCTGTCACATTAGAAGGGATGGTTCAAATTGGTTCATATTTTCTTTTCCTCAGAGGGTGCAGATTCAAGTCACAATTGTCACATTGCCAGAGTTGTTTTAATACATGGGATGTCACTTAGCTACCTAGTTTTGGGGAATGGTTTGTCCTTTTTTGTGTTTAAGAACCTATTCAGGTACATTTCAACCTATTACTAGTGCTTTTATGGCCTGGGTTATTCAGTGATGTCTCTGTATCAAAAGTTTAAATGTGGCTCACTAATTTGCCTGGTTGCACATGAACTCACCAAGAGCAACATTTTCCTGTTGTCTGCATGGCAAATCTGGCAGGAGGAGGCAGTGGCAGATCAGGTGCTGCAGGGCCCCTGGGCCTCCCCACTGGGGGACAGCTGCGGCCATAGGCCAGCCGTGGCTTGGCTGGTCGGCCCAGGGGTAGAGGAGGGGGCCGCTGACTGCTGTGCTGAAGCGTGTACCGCTTACGTGGCAGTCAGCTCTCCCCTGCCCCAGGGATGACGTGCCAGGCTGTGGCCAGCCCGCCTCACCTGCAGGGGTGAATTGCCCAGCCCCCGGGTGGGGTGAGAACTTGGCTGGTGGGATGGCTCATCCTGCCCCAGCAGGCGGATCAGCTGACCTAGGGGTGGGTGGGAACTCAGAGCTCGGCCTCAGGCCAGCCCGTCCCACTCCCCATCCCTGCTGCTGGCAGGGCAGAGGGGTGCCCACACTGTCATGGGCCCGGGCCCCGTTGGCCCAGTGGATAATCCACCCCTGGAAGAGGACAGATAGTCAGGGAGTCTTTCATTTTGCCTTCTAGCTTACTGATGCAGAAACTTAAAATTGGCGCCAGACAAACCTTGACATTTCCTTATATTGGCACAGGGCGTATGGGACATGAAATGGCTTATTGCAGAAAAACTTTTATATACCATTTTCCAGCACTGAAGGACAATTATATGATGTTTTAGCAGCCACACACGTAACCCATGTATGTCTTCACTGACGGTGGCAAAATCGCGCCGTGCGTAAATGTAGGTTGACTGCTGCTGAGAAGAGCCCCAAGTATAGACTAGGGCTCGGTGTGGCTCTCACTTCCCTCTAGTGACAAAACTATTGGTTTATAACTGCAGCTCTCTTCATACTAATGGTTCTGGGTGTTTAGCTCAAACAATACTGAGCACTGCTTTTAGATCTAGGTGTTCTCACAGATCACCTGACCAGGAGCATTGTTATGTAAAGTAACTATAAAATAAAGAAATATGTAATAATATACTGTTTCAAGGTACTCATTAGTCAATGAAAGAGTGGTTGTTTTTTTTGTTTTGTTTTGTTTTTATTTTTAAATAACTATAAAAGAAGATTCAGTGGCCTTGGGAAGTCAGATGATTTTTTCCTAGAGAGTTTACATTAGAAATATTTCCTGATCTTTGACAATATTAATTTTAGAATACAAAGGGATGAACTGGACACAATTATTTGTACAAGAAAGATCCAAGTTAAACAAAAAGGAAGAAAAAGTCTGGCTTCCCAGGACCACAGAATCTTAATTGATACTTTTTTTTCCCTAAGTCTTGGTTTTCCCATGAAGTTATGTCATAATTAGAGTGGAGGAGATAAATTTTCCAATTTCCTTCCTTGAGTAGTGTGTCCTAAAACAACATATTTGTTCTTATTTCTTTCTTAATAGTTTTTCTCCCCTAAAAACTAATCTCAGATTAATGTACTCCCTTGCTATGGATTATTTGTGCCCCTCTAGAACTGGGATAAAGTTTTGCATCTTTTGACAGAGATAATTTGCATAATAATTTAGAAAATTACTAGCTTATTCAAATTAAATCAAGATATTGACCCCCAAGGCTTTCGAGACAGAATCATCCTGAAGAAAGGAGGGGTAGGACACCTGTAGCACTGCACAGCTTGCTTACTCCTCTATAGCTAGCCAGGCAGATCTTCCCACCCTGTTTTGGAAGGCTAAGCTTATGGGGGTGCTAGCAAGAAGCAGACCTGCATTCAGAGGAGTTTCGGGGTACAAATGGGGTTTATACACCCACAATAGGTCTGGCTGTAAAATGGCCCCAAACTGAGCGATGGCCAACACTGCAGAATCCAGCTGCACAGACAGAAGTAGGTCTAGTCTACACTTAATTAAATTGATCTTGTTGTGAAAAATTTCTTGCTCTGAGTGCCACTGGTAGGTTGAGCTAACTGCCACTGTAGATACTGGTAGATCAAGAGTAATATTCTTCTATTGGCCTATCCTGTCAGAGAGATAAATTAACTGCAGTAATGGAAAAAGCCCTTCTGTCAATGTGTGAAGTCTCTATGATAGGGGCACAATGGCAGCAATGTAGTGGCTGTAACAGACATACCTGTGGTATAAGTTACCAAGCTGCATGAGCAGTGCTCTTCGCCTTCGGGTACCGCATTTTGGATGTGAGAGGACAGCTCAGCTTTCCATTCTGTTCCTTGTGTTCTATATTATGGTGGCCAAGATCAGTGCTTATTACTTACAACTGTAATGTAGACATATTGGAACTTAACTGGGTCAACCAACTCATTTCACATAGGTTAGTGAGCAGACATATATCTGATGGTAATGATCAGGGTTTGTGGTCTCTCATGGTAAATGAGATGAAAAAAAGAGGGGAAGTTCCTGATGGGAGAAAAAGGCAAATAATGAATTTATATTTAAAAAGATGAAGTTATGAGCTGTATCATTTTAAATAAAATATCCTTCAATAAACTATTTAAACCCTTTAATAGGTTCTAAGTAATAATTGAAATCACTTAAAACCATCACACTCTTTTGATAAACACTATTAATTGCACCATGGAATTCAGTTTTGTACCCACAGTAACTCAGGGGTGGTGATTCAGCCAGCAATAGGATGGTGGCAGCTTTTCCAATGCATAGTGCTTCCCTGCCTCAACTTCTGCAGAGGCAACAGGCTGTACAGACGTCTGTTAAACCAATAATCTTCATCTATGGGGCAGATTCTCATCACCCTTTCATGTGGCAGGACCCAGACCCTGCAAGCCCTGAAGGATGTTTGTAATTTTATGATGTCACAAATTTCATTGAGAACAGGAATGACCAGACACTGATCAAATGCTGTAATTTAAGTGTGTTATGAGATGATTGATCAAAACAGGACAGACCATTGCAAAGGCTTTAAATGGTCTAGAGTGTTTAATGGTTTTAAAGCATTTTTCTACTGGGCAAAAAAGAATGTTTTGTTTAAAATAATACCACTTTTAATATTTCCGCTTTTTTCTATGATCTATGCTACACGCTTCTTTTCACATAATTTACCAAGTCAGATTGCTAGCCCCAGTCATTCATTACCGTACGATGATGATGATAACTTGACTTATGGGACTCTGTGCATAACTACACACATGCTTGAGTGTTTGCAGGATTGGGGCCATGCATCTGTTTATGCTCGTCCACTCCCTTTTATTTGCAGTTTATTTACTCCTGATTCACATTGTCTGTAAGGAGGAGGGAATTAAATCCTTTGAGTTTCTTCGGGTGAAAAATCAGGTTAAATCGTATGCGACCAGTGACCATTCCTAACCACATGACTGACAGACCACCGACTTTGTTAAAGATTCTCAGTCTCCTGTGACCTATTTAAAATATGAAGATGTGATTCCTACAAGGTAGGGGTTGTTTAATGGTGGATAATCATGCTCAGGAAAGTTGGAATGCAAAAGTCAGCAGCTAGTAAATTCTAATGTTTTAATACAATTTCCCCACTGCTAAATTATTGATCTTTTATAATATGATACCTAACTCATATCAGGGTTTTTCTTCTTGATTCTAGCCTTTGCTGAATACAGGCGCTTCTTGTTGTTCCATAGACAGTGGGCACTTGGGTCAGAGAAGTTGCATAAATGAACAGTTGCTCTTTATATTTACATATTCCGCTATATCTTTAGATATCTGACAACAGCTTGGTACTAAATTTTGTATATTAGGCATCTCAATTAGGTTTATGCAACCACTTTTCATGCTCTAGCAGCCCGTTCAGTTGAACCTCAACTCAAGCTCTGTAAATATCTCAAAAGGAGACCAAGTATGTTTATTGTTTTCAGTCCTGAGTGTGTAAATCTGTCATAATGTCATCCATAATTCAATGGAGTAGCAGTAAACTATACTTTATGATTCCCTCATTAACCCAGCTGTTTTCACTTTCATGTTAATCTTCCTTTGTGGAGTTTTATTTTCTTCTAGCTGAATACTGTGCCCATGATATAAAACGGAAGTTGTGATTTAAGTAGAGAGGTACAATCTAATAATAATACCTAGCTTTCTGTGGCATTCTTTGACTTTAGAGCTTAAAGTGCTTTTTAAAAAGGAGGTTCAGTGTTGTTATCCTTATTTTACAGAGGGGGAAGCTGAGTTACAGGCTCGTATGACTTCCTGAAGTTCACCCTATTGGTGATCTGGATTTTTTTTTATGAGGTTTCTGAAGGGAATTGTTATTTTTGGATGTGTTTAAGTGAAGAAGGTTGAGATGCAGCCATGAGTTCACTTGGTTAGATGTTCATATGAAAGAGGCAGAAAAGTATGGTACAACTTTATAGTGTCTGTTTTGTTCCATATACCTGTGGAATTGTTGAACAGAAAACTGAATTTCCCTTATGTAGTGATGGGGAACCCTGAGGAGATAATCATCTGAAAGGCTGGATCCTTAATTTGAACTTTCTCCAAACAATTCACATCCTTTAATTTTGCAAAAATTGGCTGGAAATCATACAAGAAGCTTTCTTGTGAGATGTTGTTTTGGTACTTCCTGCTTCCAACAGAGTGGAAATAACGAGATCAATTTTTCTCATATCATTATATCATATATTTCAGCATTTCTGGTTCTGGCCCTGCCAGGGTCTTACATTGCAGAGACGTGCAAAACTGAAAGAATAAAATTTATTAAGACTTTTATCTGAACATTGTTTTGAACGGAAGCTGTTTTTTTTTCCTTAGACTGGTTTAGCAATTCCCATAACTTGGGTAACAGTCTGAAACACATGAGCTTTTATCTTCTGACAGCCTCAAACTTTTTCTTGTCAGCAAGTGGCAACCTTCCAGTAGATGTTCTCTAGCTGTGTTTCTAGCTTTAATTTACGTCTCCTGCAATGTTAAGTGAAGCATTACATGCTTGGCCAAATTGTTGCTTTATGTAACTCCACTGAAGCAAATCTAGTTGCAACAGGGATAAATTTGTACAAGGTCACCTGATTTAAAACCTGATTGTTAATTATGTGACTGTATAAAGATGACTTTTTTTTTTTGTGGAGCTGTGTTTCTGGGATGAAGACTGATTAGCAGATACTGTAAGTTGAGAGGCATGAATTATTTGGTTTACTTAAGAAAATTGGTCCACAGTGGTCAATGCTGTGACTAGAATTTCAAGCAGGTGTATCTGAAGATGCAAGCAGTCTTGGCTGGGGTGACATAGTTTATAGGGTTATAGGCAATAAATTGCCTTTGGGTTGGGATGTAACGCCTTGTGTGGCCACATTGCAAGGCTTAGATTAAATCTAGAGAATGTCGGGACAGGATTTTGGGAGTTTAGTTTGTGTTGCATGACTACTCAGTCAGAATGGAAATACAAGCAATAAACACATGGTTTATGTACCTTGCTATCTAATTTCAGTGCCTTGATTTAAAGAGCTCCTAGGAAATTAGGGCCTAACATAATGAACAAGCTAATTGTATAAAGGTAGATTGTGATTTTATGATGAAAGTTTTCTTAAAGTACTTTACTGGGGTAAGGCAAAGCACCGTAAATGTATTGCAAAGTATCTGAGATTCATAGGCATATAGTCAAACAATAAGTCCATGGTCAAAAGCATGTGATGACTCCACAGAGTTAGCTAATTGCATGCATGTTGATAGATTTCTCTCAGGAGCGCCAACAAATGACTTAATGGGTTTGTCTGGTGTAACTTGACGTATATTATTGTAGATGGCACATTCTGATCTGCTATTCATTTGGCTGGATGTTCCAGAGAACACTTTTTAGGACACATGCATATATCAGCACCAGTAAAGATAAATTAAACTGCAGTCTGCACTGCAGGTATAAATATTCATTAAAATTTCACTTCAGGGAAAAGAAAACAAAACAAATGAACAAAAAAAGCCCCAACAAAACCACTGAAAAGATAGCTTTCAAAATGGTCTTTTAAAACAATAATCCAGATTTGCAATTGTGCTCTGGATTATTTGCCATCTAGAAAACTTAAAATGTGAGTGGGGGAAAAATGTTATCTGAGCTCTGAAAACAGGACTATTGTTTCAAGAACATGGCAAATGTATAAAAACTTGCAATTTGTTTTAAGGAGGAATTGGGCCATTTTTGTTGTGGAAAAATGTTTGCTAGCAAGTATTGCCAGTTATTTCAAATATGATAAAATATGAAGTTTCTTATGAAAGCACAAGAAAATTCTCATGAATATAACTGTGGAAAGTACTTGGTACTAAACAAGACACTAAGAACTTTTCTGTTTTTTGGGCTTCGGTGAATTTGTTTTGTCAGTCTGTGTGAAGTATATTAAAGCAAAAAAAAAGAAAAAGCAAGGAGTCTTGTGGCACTTAAAGACTAACTGATTTATTTATCGCATGAGCTTTCATGGGAGAAAATATCACTTCGTCAGATGCTTTGATGAAGTGGGATATTCTCCCACGAAAGCTCATGTGATAAATAAATTTCTTAGCCTTTAAGGCTATGTTCACACACACAGGGCTTGTTTTGCAACAAGCCCTTTCAAAATAACTTGTCTCGAAATAACATGTTATTTTGAAACAAGTTTTTTCGAAATAAAAAAACACTGTCCGAGAAATAAGCAAAAAGCGGGAATCGAAATAGCAAGGCCATACTGTGGGCATGCTACTTCGGTTCCGGGGCAGGGCACCATGGGAGGTGTGGCAACATGGCCCCCCTGCGGGCCATGTTGCCACTGAATCCCCTGCCTGGCTGTCACCCGCAGAGCCAGGCAAAGGAAAAAGCCCCGAAAGGCAGGGATCCCCCAGCCCTGGGCGGCAGCTGCTAGACCCCTGCCTGCTAGAGGTGCCCCTAGCCCAGTCGGGCTGGTGGGAGCCCCTGAAGCAGCTCCAGCCAGCCCCCGGGGGCTAGGGGCTTCCCCAGCTGGCAGGGAGCCCGGCTCCCCCTTCTCCCGCCACGGGGCTTGTCCCCGACCCCGTGGCAGGGAGCCTGGTGCCCCCTTCTCCCGCCGTGGGGCTTGTCCCCGGCCCCGCGGCAGGGAGCCCGGCTCCCCCTTCTCCTGTCACGGGGCCGGGGACAAGCCCCGCAGCGGGAGAAGGGGGCGCCGGGATCCTCCTCATCACCCTGGCCAGGGTGCTGAGGGAGGGTGGCCCTTCCTCCCCGGGTGCTTAGCAACAACAATTGTTTCAAAATAACATGTCCGCACAGGGTTTCGAAACAACCACTGGTTTTGAAACAACCTTGTTTCGACATGAAATGGGGTTTAACCTATTTCAAAAGTACGGCTCCCATTTCGAAACAAGGGGTTTCCTTGTTTCGAAATGGCCATACGTCATGTGGTTATGGCAGTTCTTATTTTGAAACAACCCCTGTTGTTTCGAAATAAGAAGTGTGTGTGAACATACCCTAAGTGTCACAAGACTCCTTGCTCTTTTGCTTTACCAGACTAACATGGCTGCCCTTTTGGAACTTGTGAAGTATATTGTAGTTCTCAATTAAACATATTTTTTGACACATTGATGAATGAAGACTACTTCTGTCAGCTAGAGTTATAGAATAAGACTCACAGTAAATAAGTCTCTTCTTTATAGAAACCACATTTTGTGGATGAGGACCCCACTGTGCTGAATTAACACAAAATGAAAACGCAGCCCCTGCCATAGAGGTCACAGTTTAAGGGAAAGAGAGTTGTAGTCTAAACAAGATAATTAAACTTCCCTTAAATATTAATTCACAGTTGCCCCGCCCTGAAATGTTTGCAGACCAGTTGGTCTTATGCAGAAGTCTCACATTTTAATAACTGGAATGGAACTGAAATATTCTAAAGTGGATGACAAACAGTATGAGGTAATGGAGTTTTTTTTCCTTAAAAAAAGAAAAGGGAATTCCAGTGCACTATTTAAGCAGTAAATTACCATACAAATATTTATGCTTATGGAGCATTATTAACAAATCACATAGGCTGTGTTCACATGTAAACTATTATTTCAAAATAAATTATTTTGCAATCAGTTATTTCAAAATAAAATCCTTATTTTGAAATAATTTAAATCAAAATAAGAAAATGTTAATTCGCAATAAGGGAAACCCTCAAAGCCAAATAGCATGCCCTGTGTGTGGACATGCTATTTCGCTTCAGGAGAGGGTACAGCATGGGAGGTGTGGCAACATGGCCCCCTCACTGGGCCATGCCTCCCCCCCATATATACAAAAAGGAAGGCACCCTGGGAAGGAGAAGGGCAAAGTGTTATTTTGAAATAATCATTATTTCGAAATAACATGTCAGAACAGCATTTTTTCGAAACAACCGTTTTGAAACAACGGCTATTTCGATTGCATGCGAGGTTTTACTGTTTCAAAATGATGGACGTTATTTTGAAACTACAGGGTCCCATCATTTTGAAATAACAAAACGTCGTTTGGACATGCCTGGCTTTATTTCAAAACAATGGCTGTTTTTTCAAAATAAAACCCTGGTGTGGACACAGCCATAGTTCTCCACTTGTTCAGATTTTCCCTTATTTTTCAGGTGTTACAACTATGTGTTGCAAATGCATTTGTAATATAGATAGAATATTAATATTAAAAGGCATGAGGTGTTAAATAAAATTCTATAGAACATTCATGTAAGATAATACATATATGTGTGTATTAGCTTTTTTAGGGATTCTTTGTTTGAACACACTATACCAAACCTATTTTTATCGTACTGTTTGGTGGAACTTGGTAGCTCTTTTATTTAATGTCTTTGAACACTATTAGACTTCAAATACAAAAATATTAGGTCTGTTTTTTGCTGAAATTAGCCAACATCTATGGAAAAGTCTTACAGAATTGATAAAAGAAAGAACAATAATGTTTCTATAGGCACCCTCTAGAATTTGATGTCAGCAATATGGTGCTCTAGATTTATATTCACTATATATATGTACACATCGATTATTATTACTGTAACTACTATTGTCTATTGAGAGGCAGTGCATAGCCATAAGGAATGGAGCCCAGATCCTTCAAGGTACTTAGACACCTTTTTCCTCATTAGGTGCCTAAATCCTCTATTAAGATCCCATTGACATTTTCAATACCACAGCTCAGCTGCTGCCTAATCCCATAGCTGTCTTAAATTTCCAAGGTACCTAAGTTTAAACTTGTTGGAATTTATAAAGCCACCTAAGCACTAACATTGCCTGCTGCTAACAGGCAATTCAGAACTTTTGCTCAAGTCAAAGCCCTGGAAGCTCCAAAACGGAGCCTCAAACTAGGTGGGGTAAAACTATGCTGCTACTAGGGCCTGATCCAACAGGTGTGCTCTCTGATCGCCTGAGCCTCATACCTTTGAGGCCTCACATCAGGAGGGTAGAGAGCAGGCCACTGATATGTGGGTGTTGGCACACACAGCTCTTGCACAGAGGACACACGGGGACAACGGAAAACGTAGGGCAGGAGACAGAAAGAAAAAAACATGGTTTTGGCTGCTAGGGCACAGGGTACCTAAGCAGCTGACCTGGCTTAGGTACCCAACTGCGGGAGGGGGTTTGTGACTGAAGAACCCAAGTGGAGGGAGGCACCAATCTCTGATTCATCAGCCAAGCATGCTAGGATGGCCACTAATCGTATGTCTACACTGTATTGAGCGCAGGATGACAGACTGGCTTAACAGGGATCAGGTTAGAGCTCTAAAAACTGCTGTGTAGATAGCACTTTGAAGTCATGGCTGAGGCTGGTGCTTGGGTTTTTCAAGAGCTTGAGCCTCTTCCCAAAATACAACTTCAAAATGCTGTCTAAACAGCAATTCTTAGCAGTTCAAAATGTTGTGTACACATAAACTTTGACACCTAAGCTCCTCTCTTCACCCCATCCCTCTCTGCTGTTTTAGTCCTTGCTAGCTGTGAAAGCTTGCAGCTCAGCTTGCTGGCCTTCAAAGGATGCCTTCCTGTGCCTCCTCATGCATTACCTGATGAATTTTTGGCTAACTCAGGGCTGATGATTTCACCAGGTAACAGGGCACTGAATGGAGCATTGCCACTGTACTTTTAAGGATCTGAAACCATGTTCCTATTTCTGGCTCTGTCACTGGCCTGCTGGGTTACCCCAGGCAAATCCCTTCACCTCTCAGTGCCTCAGCTTTCCCTTCTGTAAAACCAGAATGATCCTTAACTCTTTAAACTGCATTTAACTATAATCACTATACAAAATTATTATTTATTATGATCTTCAGGATTATTTATTATGCTCTTCAGGATTTTAGAGCACTTACTCCAGAAACACCGTTAATATCCACAAATAACTTTGTTTAGTTTTTTTCAAATATTAAATTTCTATAGAAATTTTCAGAGGGGTAGCTGTGTTAGTCCATATACAGCAAAAACAACTAGAGTCCTGTCACTTTATAGACTAACAGATTTCTTCAGGAATAAGCTTTTGTGGGCTTCTGACATGATGCATCTGACGAAGTGGGTTGGAGCCTATGAAAGTTTATGCCTGAAGAAATCTGTTAGTCTGTAAGGTGCCACAGGACTCTCATTAAATTTCTATTGAATCTTTTTGGTTTCATTTCTTTGGGCATAAGCTTTCATGGGCTCCAACCCACTTAGTCAGATGCAAATTTTTGGTGTCACTGCTATTAAATGAGTTGTATGATTCTTCTAGGCCTTTGGGAGTCTCTCTATCATATTCAGCTAATCCTCTTTGATTATAACTTTTGTTCAAGACATAAAGGATGAAACCTACTGGAATATTTGAAGAAGGTCACTATTAAAATAATTAGAGGATAATATTGCTATTTTTTCTTTCATTTTTTAGTGTTAATCACTTGCTGCTCCTGACCACCAACTTCCTCTTTTATTGTTGTTGTAATTTTGTAAAATGGCTGCATAAGCTACATTGTCTTGCTGATGGTGGTGTGCCCAGCACATCTGGGCATGGACTTACACTTGCTCTTAAATGACCTGGTATTTGCCTAAGAAGATATAAGCAGTGATTTAGAAACTGTGTTGGCCACAGAAGGAATGGGAAGATGTTGGAACTTTGACCTGTGCTTGTTTAGAAGGCCATTGTTTTCTCCTATGCTCATGACTTTACAAGGTTGCCAACCTTGCATTTCAGTAGTACACACATGAAGATCTGAAGGGTTTTGTTTGTTTGTTTTTACTGACATGGTAAATGTTTTATTGACATTACTACAAATATAAACAATATAATAATGTCAAAAAACTGTATTCACTTGCAATATTTTGTACACAGGAATTGGAATTATGCAGTTCTTTTAGCTGCAGTTAATCTATCAATTGGGGTTTTTGAGCATGTGCAATAATACAAATGATAAAGTCATCAGTAGTGTAGTTTTATGATACAAGAGGTGATTCTGAACAATAACAATCAATGTCAAAATACAATATGTTTTATTTCTATCTTTTTTATGGACATTTTCATTTATTTATGGCTTTACTGATAGTGTTAAAGTTGTACTTTATTTTTTTATTGACCATCTGTAAATTTACAGAGAGTGGGCAACCAATAGACCTTATCCATGCAGTGTTCTGCAACTCCATGTTATGCAACTTTAATCCTCAGTGGCAACATCAATCCTCATACAGTGGACTGAAGTCCTTGACCCCAATGCTGAGTGGTTCACTTTGACTAAACACAATCCGAGACTGAGTCACCACCCAGGGACGGTATTTTCCTTGTGCGGGAGACGTGTCATTCAAAGGCTGTATTCGTATGTTAGGTAGAAGCAAGGGCAGAGGGGGGAGACTCACAGACAGTAGTGAAGTATGCTGTCCTTGAGGGCTTCAGATTGTCTCTCATTCCCCTTGAAACATTTGCATTAAGCCACACATCATTGAAGGGAACCCTGCAAAGTACAATAGACAATAAATCAGCTTCCTCATTCCTCCCATTTCTATATCCTGTTCAGACACAAGTCAGCTTCTTCATTTCCTCTTATCTTTCACTTCTCTACCCCTTTCCAAACCTCTTTGGCTTGTGATCCCATCACAACAATCCATCAAATCATTCAATTAGGTTTATCATTTCCTGTTTCTGAGCATAGCCAATACTCAAAAATACAAACTTTGCTTCCATTGAGACATTTTGTGCATCTTTATGTATGTTCTAATGTGCTGAAATTAAGTGCTGTGGGTTACTGGGCGTAGGAGACTCTCCTAAGGGTGTAGACAGGAATTACAGTCTAACTTTAATGTGAGAAAGGTTAAGATTTTTCAGCAATAATGCTTTCTTTAATTTTTATTTGCCCTTTCTCTGATTATTGCATCAGCACATAGGAGGATTGAAATTTATTTTCAGCAGCTCATGATCTCATGCTGTGAGTGCATTTGGCCTGTCTCCTGCCCAACAACAGACTATACATGAATTATTCATAATTCACTCACACTTTCTTGCATTTGCCACATTTGATTTTTATGGGTTTTGTTGATACCTCTGCCAAGGGAACTACATTCTAATTCTACATTAGTTAAAATGAGAAGGCGAACTACAGGGCACATTAAAATCACTGGGCCCATTCCCATTGACTACAGTGGAGTCCAGATTTTACACAGAATGTCTAGAAGCTTGAGCAGAGGAATAGAAGCTAGGAATAGTGCATTCTCAACTCTTCCTCATTTGACAAAGTGTGACTTTCTTAGAGGCGTCTCTAATATTCTGGAAATACTACATCTGGGTCACTGTATTATTTCCTGCAAATCACACACTTCTTGCTTTTCAGTGATCCTGAACACCCAGAGATTCAATTTATTTCCTTCCGGAGAAGTGTCTACACAGTAGATAAAACCATATAGACTGTACATTAACCATTGTCAATTCTACTACGAACATATAAATCAAATGAAAAAAACACCAAGAGGTTGAACTGATTGCATTTGGATAGGACCTATGTCTGATGCGCTCAACAGCACATTGTTGCAAATGGCAAAACATTATCAACAGTTATTGAAATAAAATTAAAATTATTTGATAATGTTTGTTTTAGAATAAAAAGCTGGAACTCAGAGGTTTTTGATCAGGTGAGCAAACCTGGGAGGAGGGAGAACAAGTACGTACAACCCATCTGAAATGAATTAGTCTGCTGATATTTTGGTTTTTAGTTATTTTGAAGAAAGACAAAACAGTTTATTTTATTCAGACTTATTTCCATTTTCTTCTCTCTCTAGGTATTATGCCAACTTCAGTCTCTGCACAGAACAGGAAGCCATCAAGGCAAGATGCTTTTGGCCAAATCCACTTGCACAGGGCTTCATCACTGGAATTCATAAACAGTTCTTTTCAAACTGTACATCAGAAGAGGTCCACTGGGAAGATCCTCCTGACGAAATTCTTGTAACTCTGATCTTAATCCCAGTATTGCTGATGTTTGCCATGATTACTCTAGTAGTGTGGTGCAGTAAGAGAAGTGACATTCTAGTGTAAGTTACATCTTGCTTTTCTCTTCCCATCCCATCCCACTCTTCCCCCTCACCACTTAAAGAAATGAAGAATCAGAAATGGCAGATTTGCAGAGTTCTAACCAGTCAGGTACTAAGGGAGAAAACACTTCAGGTTTTCAATGTTGCTTATGCAAGGACACCTTGTTTTCCTCAAAACTGATAACTTCAGTCCGTGTGGAATGGAATTCAAATTCAGGTCTGGATAACAGAAGACTTATGATGGCATGTGAGTCTGCTAGCTGCAACAGAGGTAAAGTTTCTTACCCAAAGTAAAAGCTTGTCAATAGGCTTAGTTTTCTACTATATGGCTGTATATACACAATCAGTGATTAGTTTGTAGTATTTACAGAGGGGCTTCTCTGAAATTTTTATGCTGGACAGTTGCAGTTTTCACTTATGAACCTTGACTTGAATGGAAGTTATTCATCAAAGGAACTAAACATGGATGTTGCTGAGGGACACTCTTTCAGTGACTAATAAATACCACACACAACCAGGGACTGGAAGTGTTGTGTTGGGCTAAGGAAATAGTTAATATGGCCAGTGACTATCCACATGAAGAAGAGACTGTGCTATGTTACTGAGTAGTTTCTAAAAGTCCCTTGAAGATGACTTCTAACAGCTTGAGAACATATTCTGGAAAGGATGCTGGCTTTTTTCCCCCAGAGCTGGAAAATGAGAAGAAATATAAGTTGACCATAAAGTTACCAAGGACTGGTGAGGGAATGATCATATGCCAGGCACATCCTTTTATATTTTTTAATTATTATTCTTATGTTGATGAGTGTAGTCTCTGTGTGCTCTTCATTTTTTACTTCACACTGTACCTGTTGTGCCAGTGCTGTCCTGTAAATAAAAAAATATAAGAAGCTATGTCATTTGAGGTCCCTTTCAGTGTTTGAGTACGGTAGGTCATTTTTCATCACTTACAGAAGTGGAAGCTTACGTTGTTAATAGCAAGCCAGTTTGAATGATGCTTGGAATCGACAGAGGACAGAGAAATAGAAAATTCCATTCAGCAAGTCATATATTCATCACATTCTTCTGTAATGAAATATTTAGGTGCAGTATGCTCCAAATAAAATAACTTTAGTCCCCACTGTAAACTTTTCTTGTCTGTTACTTGAAGTGTCCTTCCAGGCAAATATTCCATTTCTACAAGTGCTCAAGATCTTTTATTCATGAACATACCTTTTCATACCTCAGACACTTGAAGTACAGCTAGCTGTGTCTTCTACATGGGCTAGTCAGATTTTCTTCTTTAAGATTCTGACCTAATATTTGGATTGCAGATCCTTGTAAACAAAATCTTTCTCGATCTCAACACAAGTGCTTCCTGTATTAAAATTGCATAGATGTGGAAAGTTCCTATACCTATAGTTCTATTTCTTGGTTTTCACAATCTTTCCCAATATTTTAACATAATACAGAGATGCTTGGGTTCTCATCTCATTAATTATATTGGTAGGATTGCCTGGTTCTGTCAGATACTTCCTGTATATATTGAAATAGATGCTGATTTATTCTTTACTTTTATGCTAATAGGAAGTTAATATTTGTAAAATGTTTGAAGAAGAAGTGTGATATATGTGCTGAACAGTTATTTAAAAAATGACAAAGTCACTTGGGCATTTTTGAAAATGATACCCTAAATTACATAATTTTAAATGAAACAGAATTGCTACCATCCTATAGGAAAGGTAGGGAAAGAGTATGAGAAAAGGATGGAGCTTTGCTTCGCAGTTAGTATTGTTAAAAAAAGACAATTTCAGAATCACAGAAATAGCAATTTAACCTGGTTGTGAAACCGGACACAATCGTGTTCAAGATCTTTTCCAAATAGATTAGGACCTTCTGTTATTGTTGGCACTGAGGTGAGAACATTTTAAAAAAAACAAATGGGAGAGGACATTGGCAACTGGTCCATTGAAAGCCAAGACTGCCAAAAGTCTGAAGCAGTTCTAGTGCACAGAGGGGCAGAGAGCAGGCTGCCTTTCCTCTAGCAGTTTCATTCCATTAATAAGGAGCCACCAAGACTATTAAGGCTTTTGATTTCACTTACATTGTGCTGGGGGAAGAGAATGTGATCCACTGGTTAGTGAAGGAAACAGTCAAGCTGCCAGGCTCTCTCTCTGATTCTACAAGTGATTTGGGGCATGTCATAAAACCTCTGTTCCTCTGCTGTTCAGAGCTGCCTGGGTCCTGTGCAAATCAAACCTTCTCTGGGTCCAGTACTATTTTATAATTGCAAATTAATTTGATATTATTATATTCTCAAAGGAGAAAGAACAGACTAAAAAGCCAAACAAATAAATTAAAACAAAACAAAACAAAACAAAAACACAGCCAACCTATCAGTCTAAATTGGAGTAGAGTTCACACAGGGAACACTCTGAGAAGAAAAATCAAAAGACTGTGCTAATACCAGAGGAGGAATAGTGTCCTTGCAAAGCAGTTTTGGAAAGACAAGCAGTGTTAGTGGGGTGCAGAGGCAGAAACATAAATGCGTAGGAAATTGCAAAAGTTTAGACACTGCACAGGATCAGACAGCTACAGGATTCTGTGGCTGTTTGCTGAGTGCAGGTCTTTTGAATCCCAAGGGGTCTGAATCTGGGCTTTAGGCATCTGACCTGGCTGTTAGGCGCTTAAATCCTTTTTTTGTGAAGGTAGGGATTTTCAACAGCAGCTAGGTATCTAAGCGTCATTGATTTCAATAGATGATAGATGCCCTAGTTCTCACCCTGTAAAATGGCCATAGTAGTATTTCCCTAGCTCACAGAGATGTTGTGAGGATGAATAATTAAAGACCTTCAGGTACTCAGATGCTGTAGTAACGGGGGGTTGGGTTGGTGGGTTTCATGTGTACAATAGTGTCAAACTGACATAAATGGGACCTGATTGTAGAGAGAGCTTTTAGAATGAAGTGCATTGGGTGGTATTTTTCTGTTCCATTTGTTGTTTCACAAGAAGGTCTGAAATATCCAAAACATTAAAGACTATATATTTGTTAAGGTACTGTTTAATCACCCTCCATTGTGAACTTTCACAGAGTCTTTTTGGCATCTGCTTTCTCATGATACTCCCAGTTAATTTAAAACCACCTTTTGGAAGACAGTTTCAGGAACTTTAATTATGGTAACTACTATTATGTTAGGGATGCTGTGTAACTGAAATTCCTGGATTGGTGTGGTAATTAATGGCTCCATTGCACGGAGAGGCCACAAACATACTGTCTCAGGAAACATATAGCTCCTGCAGTGGAACATGGAATAATTTCGTTGACGTGCTTTTAAGATTGTTTAAGTCATAAACATCCTTTGAAACAACTTTTACCTTTTACCTTCTGCAGCAAATACCTTATAAGTGATTTTTATTTCAAAAGCTTAGTGGCAAAGGAAACACAGTAGTATATAAACCATTCATGCGGGCTTCCTTTTTGAGAATACTTAAATGGGAATATCACACGCAGCCCATCCTACAAGGGGATGATCTGTCTGTACTTTGCATTTGGGTTAACAGTAGACATAGATCCTGAAAAAACAAACACAGTTGTAGATAAAATATATTCCTGCTTGGTCTTGGACAGGTATTCTCATTCCAAATGGACACTTGTGGGGTAGGGATATGGCTGGCTCCACATATCCCATCTGTTTATTTGTATGATATAACATCCTTCTGATATGTAGAACAATGGTTCTCAAACTTCTTAAATGGAGCCCTCCTTGGACTTTACTTAACATTTGAGTCCTCTCCCTCCTACCCCCCGAGAACCCCACTACATTCAGAAAGAAAACCAGGGCCTACATATATATCAATAACGGCTGACATCTCACACAAACTTGAAAACAATAAGGATTCTAACTGTAAATAATAATTTTATTATTAAAGTAATATGTTTCACCTGATTACTGTGAGGAGGCACTTGTTTTTTTGCAGCAGAGAATCTTCATTCGTGGCTGTGTTCCTTAGATGGCAATCTGAAGATCCCCTTCTGCTTGAGGAGTAGCTTGGAATTTGTTCTTAATGTGAATTACAGCAGAAAAGGCTGCTTCAAACAAGTAGTGATTGGTCACCTGACAAGTCCAGAAGGGCTTCGTCAGCCTCCAGTGACAGATTGCTGGGTGCAATTGTTGCAAAGGGTTGACGAAACCAGTCATACTTATCAATAGTTAAATCTTCAAAATATTTCTTAAAGTGCATGCTGAGGTTTGTGAGATGGCCGCTGAATATTGTTTTCATACATTCAAATTCAAGTTAGTTTTCCTGTAAAAATCGATCTGATAAGAGAAATGTATCAACATTGCCACTTTCCAGCCCTTCGCTACCTCACTTCTGTAAAAAAACATCAATCTTGTCATGTAATGACAGAATGTTGGTGTTGGACCCCTGAAATGAGACCTTCAGCACATTTAGTTTTTCAAAAATATCCACGAAGTATTGTGAGATAACAAGGGCAGAGGACAATCAGAGAGTGAAAGAAGAGCGGTATGTAAGCCCCAGAATGCTGAGGCCTTTGTTTCCTCTAGATTAGCTGGGGTTACCACAGGGCAATAAGGGATGCCTGAGGCCAGTTAAGACCTAGGCAGGTCCCTGATAAAAATCTCCCTGCTCCAGACAGGCAGGGCACAAGCTGGCGGTGGAGCAGGAGGAGTGCTGAGTTGTGTGAAGGAGCAGAAGAGATGCTGTGTTGTGCAAAGGAGCAATGATGAGCTTGGAGGAAGGCACTGGGTCCCTGGAAGGTGAAAGATTTCTCAAGCAGGACTGAGTTACTCCCCAGGCACAGGGCCTGAATAAGGAAGCTCTGCCCAGGCAATGAGGAACCAGGATGGAAGGAGATGAAATGAAAGGGGGGGGGGAAATTGGCCCAGGGGAAAATATTGCAGTTGTGTGTGACATCTGCAGCAAATAGCTTCTGTTTTTAGGAATCCTGGGCTTGGATCCAACTGAAGGAACTACCCATCACCAGGGAGGTGTGGTAATTGGTGATACCTTGGCCCACAATGAGAGGTAGAAGTGTGAGATGGGCTAAGTGGAGCTGCCAGTTTGTCACAGTATGCTAAGTTATGTAGATTCAATGAAATATTCTGCATCTGATGACCCATTGCCAGAAGCAACAAATGCAGTGCCTCTCTCAGCTCAAACAACTGTACTGTATTAGGAATTTCCATCATGACAGTCCCTGCCCTTGTGCATGTAAGAGCACCAATTTATACTCAGAACATGACATCGTAAACAATCTTGAATTTTTGGGCTGAGACTTCACTAAGTTCACAATTTTTACTGCTGTTTGCGGAACACAAGGGTGTTCTGGTTCAAATTTCTTAGAAGTCAGAGCTTCCCTCTGAATGACGAAGTGTGTGAAAAGAACATGTGGCACCACTTCCAGAATTTTTGTTTTTAATTCAATGCATACACTGACAACATTCTCACTTCAATTCTTCTTTGAGCATTAAGTTGTCAATATTGAACATTTTCTTGTCCTGTTGTCTTTTCGGCAGTGAGATCCAAAATAATAAATCCTGTGTAGTTTCCCCTCATAGCAATATCTTACAAAGATAAGTAGCTGAGCTGAAACAGATATATCTCTAGATTTGTAAATTTGCAATGCAGACTTGGGGCTCTGTTTAACATGTTCCATAAACTGAACTTTTATATCTATAAAAATATCTTCACTATGTCTTGCAAGAGTGTTATTAGCAAAGGAAAGCTTCAAGCACAGTTGTGCATTTATCACCATGCATAATATGCTACTTTGCTACCGCCGCAGGAAAAACTAGCATTTCTCTGATTGTCTGTGGCTTTTTAGATTTAGCTATTAAGCATGAAACTATATGTGATGCCTGAAGTGCTTTTGCATGCATGGTGGTTTGTCTGCTCATTGCATCCTGCTGACCTTCCATTCTTGTACTCTTGACTGAAAATACTCAATTGGCTTGTCAGCATGTGTACCGTGTTGAGTGAGCAAATCCCTCTTCAGCTTTATGGGTTTCATGCTGTCTTGACCTAGCACCTGTGACCATAAGACACGTTGTGGGTTCTGCTCACCTTCAGTAAGCAAGCAGATGAAGCCATACAAAATATATTTGTCTTGATTTTTTTTCCCATTTATCTTGCTTTGGCAAGGCTGTAATTTTTCCATTCCAGTGTAGTAGCCTGCATTTCACCACTTTCTACTGGGACTTCATCAGAAGCTGAAGCACTTTCATTGCCATCCCTGTTTGACTCTTCAGGTGTTATTTTCTTTCACTCAAATGAGCCAGAAATCTATTTTATCAGAAGCACAGTGTTAATGTAGATTGTAAATGTATAAGTATGTACATTTGTGTAATTAAATGTGTGAGTGCAGTGGCTTGGGCCTGGGAACATGCCCGGTAGTGATGGGGGTGGCTTAGGCCAGGGAGGTACCTTTTAGTGGTGGAGGGCTACTCCTGCTGCTGGAAACCTGAGGAGTGTGCCTGGTAGTGGTGGGGAGTGGCTGTCGGAAACAGATTCAAGAATGGCAGAACAAGCCATTTCACTGCTTCTCAGAAACACAGTGCCAAAGGCAGCAATGCAAACAATCACCTGGGGAATGGCTAATTGCTTACTTAAATAAGCCCAAGTTTTTACTTGTGTCTGGGCAGACTTCTATGGCACCTTCACTTATATGTGGTAGATCTCACCTAAATTTTGGTAGGGCTATCATGCTGATTTCACTTAGCCTCCAAGGATGGGATCCACAAAGGTATTTAAGCACATATCCATAAGCCCACCTTTAGGCTTCACTGTAATTCACAAAACTCTTCCCAAACACAGTAGGTGCCCAAGTTTCTTTCTCTTACGCATCTGCACTGCTACGTTGCTCCAGACGGTCTCCTAAGCTGCAGAACAATTCATGAAAATGGAAAGATAATAACTGACTGTTTAAATTGGCTGTGTAGACCCAGTTCCAAGGGCACACTCAGAGGCAGCCTGCCAGGTGGTGTCCCAATGAAAATCTGGTCATATGAAGCACCCATCTTATAACTTTCTGTCCAATGGTTCAAGTACTCACCTGGAGGGTGGGAAATCCAGGTTCAATTCCTCCCTCTTTGCTAAGAGGGGATTTGAGCAAGTGTCTCCCACATATTTCATAACAGTGGTTCAACTGCTGGCATATAGGGCATTCTGATGGGTGGGGTATGTTTTCTTCTTCAGTCCCTCTTCAAAGTATCTGACAAAGTGGGATATTCTCCCATGAAAGCTCATGTGACAAATAAATCTGTTAGTCTTTAAGTGCCACAAGACTCCTTGCTTTTTTTTTCGTTACTAGACTAACACAGCTGCCCCTTCAGAAAATGTTGAAACTGTTCCCCTGTGGATAAATAACTCTCACTACCCAAGTTCTGAAAGGGCAGCTGTGTTAGTCTAGTTCTGTAAAACAAACAAGGAGTCCTGTGGCACTTAAAGACTAACAAATATATAAATATATATAAATAAATGCAGTTAATAAATTTGTTAGTCTTTAAGTGCCATAGGATTCTAACCACCCAGTTACAGAATCAGTCATTCTCTCCTGCTGACTCAATGACTGCTCCACTTGGAATAAATATTTAGTTTGCCCCTCTCCCCACAATCCATATTAGCATGTCCTATAGCTCAGTGTTTCAAGCATGCTTCTGGAATGTGAAAGACATTTGTTCAAATCTTCTCTGGGTCTCCTATGTCTCAGATGAATATTCTAACTAGTGGGATAAAAATCATAAAGGTGGACACTGCTTCTTCCAGCTATTTTGCATGGAATGAGTCAGATGCCTAAATCATTCCTGCAAGAACCACCTGAGGCACCTCAGCCATTTGACTTCAGAAGATGGGTTCCTGTTTGTGGATCACTATGACAGGTAGTGCCTTTCCGCAACCTAGATTTAAGAGCCTGTCTCACTGAGTGGGCATGGATTAGCACCTCTTCCATTAGCATCTCCTATTGACCAGTTTAGTTGGCTTCCAACTTAACATGCTGGCTTCTGTAGATCACATTGTAAGATGCATGTCTTCCTTGTTCATAATATAGGGTGCCTATGTGCCTAACTCAGCCTTTGTGGTTTGCAGTATTGTTCCTATGATTTTTTATAGGTGCCTTGCTGTTGATTGTTGAAATGCTCAGTAGCTAGATAATTCACCCCTAGTGAGCACATATTTCATTGCTAAACTAAACATTCACCTTGGGACGAGATTGACCCTGGTGCAGAAAGGCAAGTGAGCTTGAACTGATGTCTAGATTTTTTGCTAGCCCACTACACAGAGAGGCATTTCAACAGTAAAGTGGAGCACCAAAGAAAGGTGTCATAGAAAGGCAAAGAAGAAAAGAAAAACTCTCCAGAATTTTCTTTGAACTGTTGAAAGATGGATGGTTGTTTTTTACTTCTGCTTATTCTTTTTGTACTATACCTCATAAAACACAGTGTAGGCATCTTTTCTAGGAACCCAGCATGTGGATCTATTGATTAAACCAGGTAGTTGGGCAAAAGGTTTTGGAGCATTTGGTTTCCTATTTGATGTGGCTTGACACATCATTATTGGTTGCTGCTAGCTGATAATTTTTTATGCAAAGTTCCAAGGAGGCAGCCAGCCTAGCTAGTCTAGTTCAGTAAAACAAAAAAAGGAGTCCTGTGCTTGATGGAGAGAGTGGAGGATACTGGGGCAGGATCACAGCCTCTGAGCCAGGTGAACTGAGGTAACAGCTGAGGCTGCTTATTTGATTTTGTTGGGCCTAACTGGGGCAGTGTAATAGGAAGGCTTAAATCACCTGTGGGCTCTTTGGTTATACCTTACAAATATAAGAGTCTTGTGTGAGACCTACAGAGTTAGCAGCACTTTTAATTAAGAGATACATCCCTGAGACTGCTTTTCCTAAGAGATAGTGTGTTTTTCCAGCAGTTTTGTGGAAAAAGGTATCTACCAGAATTTGTTTTCTTTGTTAGGGCTTTTTCTGGAGTGGTTCCCCAGAGGTGTGCTCTCTCTCCTAGAAAAATCACTAACTTATAGTACAATATTTCTGGTGAGTTTGCCTGACAGTATCATGCCATCACAGAATGGATTGTAGCCCTTTGTATGCCTATTTCATCTACACAAGGTTTGTTTTAAAGGAAAAAGATCTACCAGTAAAGTGTGCTGATTAATTCCTAGAATCACAGTATTAAAAATATATTAAACAACTTTGGATAAATGCCAGTATTTAAGGCTCATGGTTGATGATACAGTTGAAGACAACTGTGTGATCATTTCTATCAACCAATTTGAATCTTGGCAGGAAAATCATTGATTAAAGGTATGCCTTTTCTGGGAGGTTAGTAGAGGCTGCCCCATGGATTAAAATATTTTTTTGTGGTAGCCAATTTTGTAATACAGAGAAGCAAAATACTGTGCTAGATCAACTATAAAAACATTCCTTCATCCTACACAACTTCTAGTGCTAGAAGGTATAAGAATCAACTCAGTTAGAAAAAGAACAGAAACATACTATCAGCTGATAAGGCAATCCGTCTGCCTGGCTTTGCTCCAGTAGAATGGGGGCACATTTGTCTGAGATAAAACTTGATATTTTTTGCTTTAAATACACATGAGGCTCTGGAGAGTGGCTTGTGGTGTGGATGAGCATGACAAATATAGCAGATAATAACCTTAGTAGAAGACAAGCTATTTAAATTATGTGTAAGGCTCAGGCTTCACTGAGGGAACAGTTCAACCTATCAGCAGTTAAGTTGCCCTCCAGCTGTCTGCTTACACACTCAGGTTAGGGAAAATTTGCATTAGTGGGGGCTGGAAGTTGTCTTTGTAATTCCACCTCTGCAAGATGCATAGCCTTCTGTTCGGCCTTAACAAACCAGGTCTGTGTGAGTGTGTATGAATCACAGACTTCAATTGACTGGAGGACCTGCCCCTGAATTCTGCTGCGGCTGAACCTTTTGCCATGTCACCATGAAGCCCTTGCCTGCATCCCCAGGAAGAGCCAATCTCCATTTTCTGTCTAGGCACCGTGGAGAGCTTAGCAAACCTGTCCCAGTATGGCAAGGAATCTTTCTCTCTCTCTCTCTCTCTTGCTGAGATTAGCCTGTGGTGTGAGGACAGTCTGTGTGTGTGTGTGTGTGTGTGTGTGTGTGTGTGAGAGAGAGAGAGAGAGAGAGAGATGGACGTACACAGGCACCTAGGGAGCTGTTCTATAGAGTGACTAGTTACCTGCAGGGGTCCTGGGACTCTGTGCCTGCATCTGGCTCAGGGCTTCCCACACCCCTGACTCTGACCCACTGGTTTTAGAGTTTTGTGCACAAATCTGACATTAGGAATCTCAACAGTCTAAGACCAGTGGGTCAGCCTTTCAATCTTCATGATTACTCCATTCATGATTTGCTAATTGCAGTGCTCAGACAGATGAATACTAGATTAAGGTTTCACAGAGAAGCTGGTGAAATTCAATTTATTTGCAAATTCAGTTGCATTGCTTCAGGACTTAATAGGGACATTGAATTTTTCTGTCATTACGGCAGGTGATTTGACCTCATCTTCCTCTGTATCCTGTTCCTCAGTGTTTGAATCTTTACAACTGTTTTGATTTGCTGTTACAGTGTGACCTGATCACTTGACTTACACTTCCCTGCATTTATTTCTTCCCATTCTGTAAGTTGCCCCCAACTTCAAAGCGTTTGATGAAGTGGGAGTTTCTCCCACAAAAGCTCATGAAATAAATACATTTGTTAGTCTTTAAGTGCCACAGGACTCCTTGTTTGTTTTACTGAAGTAGACTAAAACAGCTGCCCTTTTGGAACTTGCTGGCATAACACACCATTAATCATGAATAATGAAGTAAAGCAAGTCAACTTTTCATCCACAGTTTGTAATCAGGTTTTAAGCTTACACAGACTTGTAGACTCAAAAGCTTGTGTCTCTCATCAACAGACATAGGTTCAATAAAAGATATCATCTTACCAACCTTGCCTGCTTGGAAATTTGAGTGATTTAAGGATCTCAGATTAGTTTGGACTACCTGACAGCTGATTCTTCTTATTAGTAACTAGCAGCATCATATGATATGGAGGCCAGTTAAGTAGAAGTTTACATCCATGGACCCCAGAACTATTTGTAACAATAGTCCGCAATTACTTTTTTGACCTTTCTACCAAATTGTCAGAGTTGGGTATGATTTTAAAAAGAATTGAGATCAATCAAATCCTACATTTAATTAACTTAGTAACTCACTGATATAGGATTCTTTATTTAATTTGCTCTCTATATTCAACAATAATTGGATTTCAAAAATTTACATTTTTTTCCTCATAGGAATCACAGAACTAACTTGTGGTTTTCCCACAAGCTCTGTGTATGGGGTAGTATGTGGCTGCTCTGCCTGAACAGCAGTGTAGGGATGCACTTTCTTTCACGTTCCCTCTTACTCTAGGAGTGTTATAATCTGTTCTCAGCCCATTCTTGTAGTTGTGCTGGCCGTTGCATAAGAGGTGTGGGATAGGGAGGGTGAATTTAAGACTCTGCCTATTCCTGGCTGACTCTTCAAATGCCTTAATGAGAAACAGAAAGTGCACAGTGCTGGCTTTAGTCCTATGTGCCACTGTGACAGATACCTCTTGGCAAAGGCTGCACTGTTCTGTACAAAGAGCTTGCAGGTAAGACCCAACAAACTCACTGCACCAGACACCTGTTGTACAGGTTGTTAATGCACAGAGTAACATGTAAGGTATCTACAAAAAGCCCATAACTTGTCAAAACTCAGTCATTGAGAAATTTATGTATAGGTAATATTTAAAGAATATTTATATTAATGGTGTGCTTTATAGATTTGAAGTAGAACTTAGTCACCATGGGATAATGTGAATTGATGATGACCCATTCAAGCAAGAGGCATTGTCACCCCTCCCTAGGGAAATAGCAAGTTTCTATTGGCAATCCCTGACATAGTTCAGTGGTACGCAACCCCTGAAACATGTGCCAATGGTACTCTGTGCTTGTATGATGGGATAGTTCCCCCCTTACCTACTCACAAGGCTTGAGTGAGGAAACAGGACCAATAAACCCTGTGACAGGTGCACCCCGGGGGGCGGGGGTTCAGAGCTGATAAAGTCCAGTTAATGAAAAAGCCAAAGGGTAGGGGGTGTCTGAGCTGATATAAAACCAGGAAGTGGCATGTAGAAAGGAATTTCACAGTCGCTTCTTAGGCAGGAGGGGTGTTGGTAAGCGATATGAGATCATCAAGCCCTGAGATATTGCCTTGAACTATAGGCTCTGGCTAGGGAGTGTGTGAGGTGAAATGATAGCTACTGGATGCAAAGGAAGATCCAGTGATAAACCAGAAGGGGGCCAAAGGCAGGCAGGAAATGTAAAAAGCAGCCCAGAGAAACAGTAACATGGCCAGCAATTTTGTAGACTGTGGTTGCTATTAGGAGAATTTCTACACTAGAACCTGGAGTAGGGAATGGACCCAGGTTGCTCTATAAGCTATTGGGGCAGTGGAACGGTCTGTGTAGTGGTTTGGGAAGACTGCCTGAGGCAGTTAGTCCAAAGATATTTTGATACCCCTGAAGGGGAATCTACAGTGATTTGGCCAGATGGCCAAGTAATGAAGAGGGAATAATCGCTTTAGATCAAGAGTGTGCATGAGAGACCAGAGATGAAGAAATTGAAGGAGTGGGGACTCTGCCTGGTCATGTGCTAATCTCCAGATGAGCCACAAGCAAATGCCCCAATGCTGAGTAGCAAACTTGTAACAACCTATTGATATCTTTTCATAACTTTCTAAGCACTTGAGAAGACAAGTCTTTGTAAGAAGTTACTCTAGGGAGCATAAAGGCTTGGATAAAAAGTTCGGATCTGACTTTGGCAATGTTATACTGTATGTCACTGCTTTAGTAGAGTGAGACCCTCATAAGTCAAGCTTAACACTGGCAAAGCTGAAAAGACTCGGTCTAAAAAATGACAAAAATACATTCTTGTTCCCTCTAACTTACTGCAGTAAACAAATTTGAATACAGGGTACAGAATAAATGCTGTTGAATATGTGTCAGATATAAAGAATACAATGCATATGTTGCCTGAAGTCTGTCTTTAAATCCCTCTTCAATTTATGTGGCAAAAATGATTTTCTATGTGCTGCATGAAGCTCTTCAGTATGAATTTGAAGAGGACAACTGTAAAGCAATATAGAGCATTAGAAATATGACATGGCAAGATGTTAGAACAAAGAAGTAGGTTGTTGTTGAGTGATAAACAAAACATCTAAGTATAAAATCAGTCTTAAATGAAATAGAATATAAATTTGTGCTTTATTTTCTGCATGCATCTGTGTAGAGGCTTTATAAAATTCTACCTCAATGGCCCATTTAAGTAACTAATTCTTTTTCCAAAGGTAGTAAGCAGTTTATTTAAACTCTGTTTCTGTACTTTGTTGCTAAATCCTCCCTTTGTATGCTACCATTCTAAATGGTGGTTTGTTTAAAATAACCAGAACATAATTCTTTGATGCATTCTGAAACAAGGGTATATCATCTACATATACTTCATCATTTTGGCAGGAGTGCTGGTGAAACGGAAGTCAATAGGAAGAAGCTGCTGTGGAGGAATTCCAGGGATGAGGGCTAACAGTGTTGAGACACAGATGGATAGCTCAGTAGGCGGGGGGGGGGGGGGGGGGGGCTGCATTTCTCTGTTCCACTAGTCTGCCTGGAAAAGGGGCAGTAGAAGCAACTAGCTGATACGGAAGCTGTAGAGAGCCGTGCTTCAAGGACAGTGTACTGAAATTTGGAGACAGAGAAGGTGTTTGGATTTCCCTGCAGATTTCTGAAAGTCAGCGTGTTTGGGTCAGCTCAAGGACTAGGCCAAAGTCTGTGGCGCAGGTGAATTATGATTGGAGGGTATGTGGGGTGAGGCGAGTCAAAAGTAGGGGTTCCTCTGTCACCACTGCTCTCCCCCCCCAGACCAGAGGCAGTCAGATCTGGTTGGGCATCCACACTCACTGGTTCAGGACATGCTCTCTGGTTCTGGAAGGACTGGGACTGCAGCCAAGTCCATCACCCAGGTAGAAGACACAACAAGAGAGAGACCCCCACAGGAAAACTCACTTTTATGCAACTACAAGCTAGCATACGTACTGAGAGTCCCCGGGTGAATTCAAACAGAAGTTAGCTCAATTATTTGCAGTCTATAACCCTACTTGGGGGGATGTTAAGATGCTCTTATCTGGGCTGCTCACGCCAGAGCAGAAGTCTTCACTGCTGGCAAAGAGCTGAAAAAAATCGTGATCCAGACAGTTGGCTTGAACAAGATCCAGGCCATGACACTGCAGCGCCGTGCACTTGCTTTACTGCTTGTTGAAAGAGACTTGTACAGGCTATAATTGAAATGGTTCCTGTACAACATGACTGGCGAAAGGTAGAAGCAATTAAGCAGGGTAAAGACGAGCATCCAGCAAATTACAGGGCCCGATTCCTATCAGCACTTTGGAAATTCTCTGGTTTGGATCCAGCTGCTGAGGCTGCCCAAACTCTGGTAGTAGGGGCGTATGTACAAGGATTGCTGCAAATTGTTCATCAATGGCTGGAAGATGCAGTATTTGATTGGAGATCCCGAGACCTGGATAACATTCAAGAGTCCTGCACTCAAATCTGGGATAGGATTGTAGCTGACAGGGAGGATAAGCAGATGCGGAGCAAGCAGACCGTCTGTGCGCCCTGCAAGTCTGGCCAATGGAGATAAACCCCAAGGGGCCCCCACTGCTATGTTTTCAGCACACCCTTTGGAAACTCCAAGAACCATCACATGGCCCCCAATCCCATGTGTTAGGACTGAACACGTGTCACTATTGTAGGCAGGAGGGACACTGGAAGGGGGAATGCCCAACATGTTTCAGAGGACAGATTTCATCAAGGGCTTGCCATCCTAATCTAAGGGGGGCAGTGCCTACTACCCCCCAATTACTATAGCCGACTCCTGCTAGGCCGTCTCAACCATTTCCTCCACCCCCACCGGGGCTTACCCAGCACACTTCCAATCCTTATGAGTCAAACCCTTTTGCCTGGCTAGAATCAGAAAACTGTCCCTCCGTCTTTTCTGAGTCTACTCCCATTTCTGCTGTTTCCTTACCCATTGATCAAGGCAGGCCCTATTTGAAGTGTACTATAGCTGGCACGGAGCTGCCTCTTCTCATAGATACCAGGGCTATGTGCTCCACTCTGAGAGCAGATGCAGTTCCCCAACTCTGTCCTTCAGGTGAAAAAAATTAGTGCTATTGGGGTGGGTGAAAGGCCTCTATTGCATGATGTGTCCCAACCTGCTAGGCTGCAGATTGGGCCCCTGACCTGCGAGCATGCTTTCCTATTAAGTCATTCTACACCAGTTAACCTTCTGGGAAGAGACCTGTTGTGTAAATTGGGAGCTACCATATTCTGTACTCCAGATGGGGTGTTTGTGGACATCCTCACTGATCAGGCCCCAAATTTCATGATGGCCCTGGTTATGAAAGGGGAACAAGATGAACCTCCTGGTGGCCAACAGGAGGATCTCAGTGCTGTTGCTGACTCCTTGTGAGCAACCCACAGCAATGATGTGGGCTTGCTACTGGGGGTGCCACCTGTGGAAATTAAAGTTAAACCCAAGAGGTCATTCCCATCTGTACCTCAGTATCTCCTCTTCCGCCAGGCAGAGGAGGGTATTGTACCTGTTACAGAGTCACTATTGTCTCAAGGGATTTTGGTACCCACTGTTAGTCCAGTTAATGCTCCCATTTTGCCGGTTCCTAAAGAAGGAAGAGTTACTCCAGAGGGAAAACAGATATACTGATTTGTTCAGGACCTTCAAGCTATAGATGATTTTGTTTACTGCTGCACCCTGTTGTGCCTAACCCGTCTATTCCTGAATCAGCTACCTACTTTAATCTGCACCCCGTTGTGTCTAACACTATCCTTCCATTCCCAAATTAGCTACCTACTTTATAGTTGTTGATTTAAGCAGTGCTTTTTTTTCTGCTCCTGTGGCTGTTCAGTCTCGCTATTTATTTGTCTTCACCTGTAAGGGCAGCATTGGTTTCATATGCTGATGACTCATTGGTAGCTGCTGACAACCTTTGTATTTGCAGGGAGGCCCCCATTAAACTCTTGTGCCATCTCGCCCTCAAGGCCCATAAGGTTTCCAGAGATAAATTACAATTTTGTCTTCCAAAGGTTACCTATTTAGGTCATCTTATCTCGGCTTCTGAATGCAAGTTAAAGAGGTCCCAAGTGGACGCCATTCTTTCTTTCCCCCAGCCAGCCACCAAGAAGCAACTTCATCACTTCCTAGGAGCTGCTAATTATTGTCGACAATGGATCTATGGGTATGCTGATATGACCAAGCCTCTTTATACCATGCTCTCAGACTACTCACCTGATCTGCTCCAGTGGTCAGAGAAAGCTGCAGAGGCTTTTGGTACAGTAAAAAGGCCTTGGCCAGACCAGATTATGAAAAGCCTTTTACTCTGACTTGCCATAAGTCTGAGGGCTTTGCCCCAGGTGTTTTAACTCAGCCTTTTGGGTCCCAAATATGCCCAGTGGCCTATTATAGTCTAGAATTGGATCCTGTTGCTCTAAGCTTACCACCCTGTCTGTTCCTTACCTGAATTAATTTCTGCTCAGCCAGCTGAGCTGGTAGCCCTGGCTCGTGCTTGTGCCATAGCCCAAGGACTCTCTGTGAACGTTTACACTGATTCCCGGTATGCTTTTGGGGTCTGTCATTCCTTCAGGGTATTGTGGCGCGAATGTTGGTTCCTCACCTCTGGGGGCACCCCTATTTCTTACGTTCCTTTGTCAAGGCTTTGTTGGAAGCCATCCTGTTACCTGCTGCCTTAGCTGTCATTCACTGCAGGGCTCATACCTCCTCCTCCTCTGAGGAAGCTCAGGGAAACAGAAGGGCTAATGCCGCTGCCAAGTTTGCACCCAGAATAGCCCAGCTGGATCTGTTGTGCTGGCAACTTCCCTACAACTACAAGCTTCTCCTCTACTTGATGACCTATGCTCCCTGCAAGAACAAGCTTCCATGGGAGAATTCCACCTATGGAAAAAGCTGCCTGTTACAAGGATGATCAAGGCATCTGGAGACATCCTGATGGCCGACCTGTGCCCCCCCACCCCCGGGCTTTAGTCCAGCATTTAGTCTGAATGGCTCATTGGGGCATGCACTCTAACAAAGGGGGGATATGCAGTTTTGTATCACTTAACAAATGCATTCCAGTCTTTTCATTCACAGGTTAAAGCTGCTCATCTCCCTCCTGAGACTGAGACCTGCCATACTATTTGGCCTGGAGATTGGGTCCTGGTCAAAGAATTCAGAAGAAAGAATTGTCTGGCTCCTCGCTAGTCAGGACTATACCAAGTTTTGCTGGTCATCCACACCGTCATCAAGTGTGAAGGACATCAGGCCTGGACGCATACTTCCCATTGCCGTAGAGTTGAAGGGCCTAACTGTGATGATCTGTCTGCCAATCCTGATGTTGGGACTGATCCCAGCTTTCCAAACACTTCAGAACAGTACAGATAATAATGTTTTCCTGGAGCTGGTACATGCCAGTCTTAATACTACTCAATTTTGTGTCTCCCCCCTGTTTTTTTGGTGTTCCTCTCACCCTGGAAGCAGTAAAAAGGGAATCCAACCTCAGCAACATTGACATCTCAGGCTTCACTTACCTGAAACAATGGGGTCCTTTAATCTATTCTTTTGGGAATAAAGGAAGTCCAGCTTCTTGGACTAACCAGCGCCAGCTGGAGCTAGGCCTTATGGGCTTGTTATCTGTCCCCGAATGTGTATATTGGACCAGTGCTTCAGCGCCCCAACAGAGGCTTCCTGCAGGTCTAAACTGCTCTCAGGTTCTTAATATTTCATTTATTTCCCAACCCATATACTTGCTGAGGGGTTTTGTTATGTATGTGAAAACAGTTCCTATTCCTATATACCTGCCAACGCTAATGGGGGTACTTGTGCCTTTGGGTGGTTATCCTCCCTGTATGCCCTACCCTGAGTGCAGCATCCCCACCATCGATCTACCCACTCCCTCCCAATGAATTGTAATAATGAACTTAATCTTCACTTTAAAACTGAAGTAGTAACACTGCAGTATCCCTGCTTGCAGTTCTAGCCTTGGCTGAGAAAGCCTACCTAAATATGTCAAAGCAAGTGTGCATCTTAGCTAAAACTATTAATTTTACTTCTACCTTAATTCAGGCCTTAAATGAAGAACAAGCAGAAATTAGAAAAGCAGTGTTACAGAACTGCCTGGCCCTGGACTATTTACTACTTCACTCCGGCCATGGTTGTGAGAAATTCAATGGACTCTGTTGCTTTAATCTAAGTGACCATTCACATCAGATCGAGTCTTGCTTGAAAGACCTAAAAGTCCCTGAGGGATGAATGAGTCAACCAAAAAAAAAAAAAAAAGTGGACTTTTATCCTGGTTGTGGTCTTGGATCCCAGACCTGGGACTGTGGGGAAAACTGCTAATATCTGATTTACTTATTGTCATACTGTATGTGGGGTGTAAAGATTTGTCCTGTGTGCTAAAATCATGTTTGCAAAGGGAAAGCAAAATAGAAAAATGGCGCAAGATAATATGAAAAGTAAAGGCACAAGAACTAGAATCAGAGAAGGTGAGGCTATCACCACTAGGTGGCATAGCCTCAAAGCGGGGAATTGTGGAGGAATTCCAGGGCTGAGGCCTAACAGTGTGCTGGGGCCTAACAGCACTGAGACACAGATGTATAGCTCAGTAGGCCTTGGGGGGGGGGGAAGCTGCATTTCTCTGTTCCACGAGAACGTCTGGAAGAGGGCCAGTAGAAGCAACTAGCTGATATGGAAGCTGTAGAGAGCCGTGCTTTAAGGACAACGTACTGAAATTTGGAGACAGAGAAGGTGTTTGGATTTGCCCGCAGATTTCTGAAAGTCAGTGCGTTTGGGTCAGCTCAAGGACTAGGCCAAAGTCTGTGGCGCGGGTGAATTATGATTGGAGGGTATGTGGGGTGAGGTGAGCCAAAGGGGGAATTTTGGTGGAAAAAGGATGGACCCAGAACTTAATTGGCTATATAGCAATAGTTTATGCTTTGTAATATGTCACTATATAAGAATAATGTACACTATTCTCAGGGCCCTTGGGCCTGCAGCTGTGTAGAATAAAGCTCCACTCCTCACTAAGTTTGTGGCCCATTTACTGAGAATTCCTCTACACTGCCTCTACACTTCTGAAAATCAGGCCGTTTTCCTTAGGTGCCTAAATATAGATTTGGGTGTCTAACTTTTAGCCCCCAGCTATGAAAATGGTAGCCTTAAGGTGACAGTGAGGCTAACACACAAATCCAAATTTTGCTCTTACTCCACTGAAAATACATAAAAACTCCATTATTACACTTGTGAACCAAACTAGAATTTTCCCCACATTTCCCAGAAGAATGAGAGTAACAGCTTACTGGATGTTGATATACAGCCATTTCCTGGAGTTCTAGTGCTATAGGCTGCTACACTGTGCTGTGGCTACCCACACTAATATCCCTGTTGAGAGTCATAAGTGGAACAATCTGTACAAATTGTAATTAAAGGCAGCCTAAGATAAATGTATCCTGTGTACTGCCCTCTTAGCTTCTCTTCTAACAAGGAAATAAAATACCCCACTGATAGGCTTTAAACCTTCCTGTCTTCTCTGATAAATATGTGCACTAAACTCTACAGTAAAATGTTTATTTAGCCACTCATTTACTGAAGAAACTTAATTAACTCAGCAGAAATATCATTTTAGTAACACTGCTCTCTGTCACAATTCATGGCAAATTATGCACCTGTACTTGCCCTTCTGTGGAACAGGAAGGGCACCCATTGGAGGTTAGGCAGTCACTTCTCGTGGGTAATGCCATGTTCCAAAGGGGTAGCTGTGTTAGGCTAGTCCAGGGGTGGCCAAACTTATGGAACTCAAGAGCCACACAAGTCAATTATTAAACCTTCGAGAGCCACACTGAAGCATACAACCACATTTTTACCTACTCCAAAATTACTAAGCTTAAAATTCATTGAGCACTTTAGCATAAAAATGGGGCAAATATTGATCCACTAATGTCAGATTCTAATAATTATTTAAGATTGCCATGAAACTAGGCCTATATACTAAAAATTTAGCTGTTGCTAGATATAGAACACTACAGGCTTGTGGCAAGTTTTTTTTTTAAATCTGGGCAGTACTTTGTCAGTGCAGCAGGTAAAAGTTCTCTGAGATGCTGATCTCTAAGTATTGCACAATGTTTTGAATTTCATTGTGGAATATGATGCTTCACAGCAGCAAGTTGTGCCAAAAATTGAAAGTAATCTATGTTCAGTTTTATACTTTTCTCCTTTGTATTTTCATCTCTTAGTATTCCACATCATGTTTAGGACTTGTAAAACATGATTTTATTTTAACAATGAGTACACTGCATTAGGGCCTATGAGAAAATCTAAACATGCTATGGCTTCTCTGACCATGTCACGCTTCTCTCCCCCACCCCACCCGTTGCCACTTCCCTGCCATCCCTTGCCACGCTGCTGCTTCTGTGCTCTCCCCAACCATGCCACACTTCTGCTTCCCACCCCATCCCGGCACCTACCATGCCCCCACTTCCCTGCCATTATTTCTGCCAGTAAATTTGCTCACTAAAATACTCATGGACAGTGAAGACAAAAGGTCTGAGGACTCAGACACAATTAATTTTAAAATGAGAGTTATAGTAAGGGAAAATACTGCTCTCATCTTAATCCTGTGAAGAGATGCACACAGGGACACCTTTTCAACTGTTCAGAATCACAACAGATCAATGAGAATTTATGGGGACAGGAAGCGCAAGATCAGAGCCTGTTTCAGTAAGTGCTTTGGAGTCCATGCACAGAAGATACTATAGAAAAAATCCTGTTGAGTTTATTCAGTTTGGGGTCAGGCCCTGTAAAAATTCTAAATATCAATATTTGTTTTTTATAATACAAAGTAAAATCTTTATCGGTGGGAGATTTTTTTCAGAAAGTTTACAACACAATTTTCTGTCCTCAGCCCTTCACAACAATTATTCTCTTGTCTAATGGGCTCAGATACCCATAGAGTCATTCATGAAGACTGCACTGATATATAAATGGATTTTGACTACTGGTATACAACAAAGGAGAATTAATACATGTTAAATGCTATTTAATCAGTAGAAGTATAGTGCTGCTATTGAACTTTGCAGTGAATGTAAATTACCTTGGTAATTGACTTAGTTATATTAATTAAAAATTTCTTATAAAATAAATGTGCTAGCAGTTCCTTCTGCAAACAGATGACATACTGATGTCTCAGGCACACTTGTTCAATGGACTTAAGGAATTTCTTTCTAAAGCCAGTTTTCAGTAGTGGTGGTCTATCTTAACTCTAAATCATTTTGCATGCTGAAAATGAACCATGATCCATAATAAGTACTTGTAACATTCTTTAAATAGAGGTTTTTTTTTTTTAATAACCTTTTGACAGTAGTCAGTGATTTTGGATGTAACACTTGTGTCAATTTTCAGTCGTTTCTAATGACTCATTTAATTCTCAAACTAGAAATACAAGAGAAATTATTTTGCATTATATTACAATATCTGGAAATGCCAGGTGATTTTTAAAAAAGAAAATTAATTTACAATTGCTTTTCAAGTTTAAATTGCTAATTATCATCACTTATCTGTAGTTCATTGTAGACTTATTTTTGATCAATTTATGTTGCCAGTTTTAAAATATTTACCCAAAAACAATATAAAAAAAGAAAAGTATTTAAAAAAAATCATGCACTGATGTAATTAAAGACCATATCATTATGCACACAGAGAAGGAGGGTAGAAATTAATATTGTGTGGGTAAACTGTAGTATCTGGCAGTTACTTGCTCTGAGTGCTTGTCTTTCCCAGCAGTCTCTCACAATGCTGCCCCTCCCCTCCTGGCTCTGACCACGCTGCTTTTTCCTGTAGCTCTCACAAGGCTGCTCCTCCGCTGCCGGCTCTCTCCCTGCCGCCGCTTCTCTGCTGTCCCCAACCACTGCAAATTTCTTGCCCCTGGCTCCCACCATGCCGCCCTTCCCTCCTCCGCTCTCCCAGGAGCCACAATTTTTCTTTAAAGAGCCGCATGCGGCTCATGAAGCGTAGTTTGGCCACGTCTGGTCTAGTCCAACAATTAACAAGGAATTCTGTGTAGCACTTCTAAAGACTAACAAATTTATTTATTGCTTCAGCTTTCATGGGAGAGAATTCCACCTTGAAGATGGGAAACTAAAGCATCTGATGAAGTGGGATTTTCTTCCAGGGAAGCTCATGCAATAAATAAATTTGTTAGTCTTTAAAAGTGCCACCAGACTCCTTGTTTATTTTTCTCTTGGGTAGAGAACAATAATTCTTTCCCTCCTGACCAGGGGCATCGCTAGTGCTGGGCACACAGGGCTTGTGCCCTGAGTCCCAGCACCAGTGCCCCGGGTCTCCTGGAGACCGGAGACCTGGCCACTGCCGGCCCAGCGCGGCCTCCCTCTGGCGGCAGACCACCCAGGGCCATCCCCTGGGGGGGCAGGGACCAGGGTTAATCAGCCTATATGGGCCTCCCCCCCCGGCCAGTCCATCTTGGGGGCAGGACTGGGCAGGCCCAGGTGGGCTGGTGTGTGGCTGAGGCCCTGCGGAGCTCCAGCTACATGCCTCCCCTCCCCCCCCAGGCTGGAACGCCACTGCGCCAGCAAACAGTGGGGCCTGGGGTGATGGCCCCACCTCCGGGGCTGGCCCTGGCCCTGGCCCTGCCCCCCTGGTGTTGCCCCTGGCCCGGCCCCGAACCTATTTTGGGGGCAGCAACGCCCCTGCTCCTGACTAGAGTTTTTTAAAGTTGTACAGTTACTGACCTTCATGGACTTCTCCAGTAAATCAGACTGCCTAATCATCCTTGCTTTGCCTTCTCCCAGTGTAACTGCCTACAGGAATAACTTACAATATAGCTCTTTATAAACAAAAGCATTTATTTTGAAGTGAAAGCATTACAGAGAAACCATTAACACAATAGACACTACACACATACTAATATGTTCACTAGAGATTTCCTCCAACCCTAATAAAGGCTCTGGGGGGTCCTGCAAACCCCACCAAGGGGGCTTTCCTGTGGTTATATGTTCTTAATCACCTTCATTAGAACATTCATACCCATGAGTCCAAGTCACTCCTTGTATATGATTTTGAGCCACTGATGGGTCTTCATATAACAGGTGATAAGCAGCTGAAGGGCAAAGCACCAAAAGGCAGAATTTTTCCATAACTGGGGGGGGGGTATACTTTCTAGGGTTTATATTAGTCTTGAATTTCCCCCGAGACATTGAATACAGTCCCCCAGTAATATATAAATATTTGCATTAATACACTGAACTATTAAAATACTGAAGTTAATTCCATAAGAAATAATTGAGTCCACTAAGGTTTGTCCAGCATATTGCAGGAAATTGCTGTGTGTGTCAGTCACCATTACAAACTCAATTTATCAACTGTTATAGAACCAGGATATTGGAAGTAGAATATAAAATCATGAGTATCTCAAATGCTATACTATAGAAACTCTTGTTGAATGTAGACTTGATGGTTTAGTGTAATGGAAAATGGTAGCATCCTTTTAAATGATTTAAGGCGTCTAGTGGCCCTCAGAGCCTCCTGTGTTTGAGAAGCCACCAGAACCTAGCCAGAGCATCAGGGTGCATGTGTAGCTAAGGCTTGCATGTCATATGTAGTTGACAAACATGGCTGTTTGATAGTCACTGTGCCTGTGCGGTTCCTTCATGTGAAGTATGTTGTGTAAAGATGAAACAAATAGCAGTAGTAAATGTGTGGTCTTACCCTTATTCAACTCAATTACCTAACAGCCCAGGGGGTGCTGTAGGGTGATTTGTTCCCTTGAGAGGGGAAAGGAGGAATCTAGACGCTGGATTTCATTACAAAGTTTTCTTTACTTCCTTACTCATCAGGTATGCCTATCACTCTCAATCTACTAATCTGACCAAGCATGGCTCCCAGATATTATGGAAACACCACCTCCCAGCTCTTCACCTGCCTGCTCTCCAAAAAGTTGCTCAAGTCCTATAATCTTTGGACTCCAAAAATATCATAGATCCCTAAATTCCATTTCCTTTTAGAACTCCACGAGTGGAGAGGGAAAGAATAGACTTCATAGTAGAACCCCTCTTGTTTCATTCCACCCTCAAATCTTTCCTTTTTCTGCCCCTTTCCTTCACCTAATTGTCATCTCCCATATGGACTGTAACTAAAGAATGAAAGGAAATATGGTTGGTTTCAAACTAGAGCTTGAAATGCCTAGATTTCATGATAAATGTGTTTGTGTACATATTCCAAGAATCAGAGATGAAAATTAAATGTGTGCGCCTAAATTGTATTTAAGCACCTTAAAAAGCCTCTCCATGGACTTCAGTGGAGCTTTTGGTTGTTCAGTATTTCTGAAACATATGGCCACCTTTATTTAGGTAACTAATTCTAAATTTAGGAGCCTAATTTTACACAGGTAGGTTTGAAGTTTGTACCAAAATAAATAAGTCTCCTAGGGCAGGTGGTTGCATGTAACACTAAGGCTATGTCTACACTTAGATTGTTAAATTGATTTAACTTACATTGATCTAATTAAATCAAAATAAAAATCATTAAATTGAATTAAGTTAAAGGAATTTAACATGGCCACACTAGAAACCCAAGTCAAACTAGCATGTCCATGGACAGGACTTGCTAGTTCCATTTAGGAGAGGGGCACCATGGGTGGTGTGGCAAGATGGCCCCCGTGAAGGGCCATCCTCAAGGAAGGCAACCTGGGAAAGGAGAAGGGCAAACCGTATTAAATCGAAATAATGGTTATTTTGATTTAATGCAGCTACACCAGGTTATTTTGAACTAATAAGCTTGAAATAACCCTTGTTTCAATTTTAAGGTGGGTCTTACCATTTTTGTATAACCTTTCCTTATTTCAAGCTGAGGAAGGTCCTTAGTTCGATCTAGGGAAAGCTAGTGTGGCCATGCACTACTTTAAATCAATGTAATCATCATCATTTTAAGTTAAAGTGTAAGTGTAGACATAGCCTTAGAACTCTGGCTGGCTTTGTTTCAGTATGATGATAGCTTTAACTAGCATAAATCTTTGAGATTTCTAAAGTCAGCTAGGGAATTAGTTACAATTTCCACTGACATGAACACCAGTCAGTAGTCACTTGCTGGAATTTGCAATTTAAAATAAATAAATTCTGTCTTGGTTCTTCCTTGGCTGATTATAGTAACATGAAAAGTTCAGCTTTGCCTACTAACAGCTTTTTAGTTAGAGCTAGTTGGAAAATTTTCATCAGAATTTTGCCTTGCAAAAATACAGTTTCAACAAACCTTACAATTTTCAGGAAATTCTATTTCCATGAATTTCACTTTAGAAAGCCAAACCAAAATACCCCACTTGAACAGTTCAAATGTTGAAACTTTCCATTTCAACAATTTCAGACTGAAAAGTTTTGATTTTTGCTTAGAGATGTCTGTTTTGATCCTTACTCTGTGTATATATATTTATAAAATAAAAATGAGTGAAATCAAAATGAAACATTTCAATTTACCCACTCTTTTAAACAATTTTTTTTAATAACAAATTTCAGAATCTTGGCTTTTCGGCTGACTTTGGGATTTAAAAAAAACCTTCAGTTTTTCTGACCATCTCCACTTCTTACTGTAAAATGTTGATGTTAATTTGGCGATCCCAGATGACATTTGCTTGTATTGATCACAAACAAATGGTGAAGATAGTCATCAGATTCAGAATTCTCTAGCATTCTTTCCATATAAACTAGTCATAGATTTCAAGAGTGTATTTAGGATAGTATAAATCATCTCATATTGAATAAATGTGTAATCTTATAGCTTTAACCTTTTTCTTTCCATACCCTATCTCTTCCAAAAGGTCCGTCATTCACATATTGTGCCACATCTTAATTTAGATGAATTCTTTGGGATAGAAACCATGTTCTATAAAGCACTTAGCACACATCGGGTGCTATAAAAATAAGTTTTTTTACAGGTGAATTTCAGATTCATATAGGAAAGGAAATAGAAGGGTATGAGTAGAAAAATTAGGTAGTAAAGAGACATAAGCCTGCTGATTCAGTTTTGGGCCATGTCAATAATGATCCACATCTCAGCTATGTGATAGTCATTCAGTGGCCCCTGAGAAATGAATTTGTGGTCTTGTCATATTTCTTTGTGCATGAGTGCACATCAAAACCGGCATCCTTTGTTGACAGTTTCAGTAGACAGATCAAAGATGGAGTAGGCATTTGCGACAAATTATCCTCCTAAACTTACAGGTGAACTTTTCAGGTTAGGATTGAAGATTGTTAGGACATGGCAAAGAAGCCAGTGGTTCAGCTTTATCTGCTATATAGATACACAATGGGTTCTTAGTTTCTAGGGCTGTTGATCTAGCATATTTCACAACATTTCCTTGTAAAAAAGAAGATGTAGGAGAATACTGTAGGAGGGGTTGGACTGTCTCCTTCTCCTGGCCCCACCACACAGGGATACAGGAAAAGCAATTTTCTTTAAGAAAAATCCAAATGTTTAATGCATGTTCACCTCAACACACTAACCCATTTGGGTTCCTTTCAAGGCTGGGTGGTATCCCAAAGAAATAAACAACAACAACAAAAATATCCCCATGTCACTTATAGCCTCCCAACAAATCTATTCTCAGGCATAGCTCTTGCCTCTAAGTCTGGTTGGGCAAAAGGGTTCCTTCAAAGAGCACTTTTTATCAGTTCCTATGAAATGATCCACTCTGGGGTTCAGCTTACACCTGTCTTGGCCAGAGCGGGCTTTCTTGTAGATTTCCCAGCGTTAGCCTCCCGTCTCAGAACTGCTTCATGTTCTTTATATCAAGCATCTGCTGCTTATGGCAATGTCTACACTGCAGGGCTCAATTAAGCTGGCTTAATAAAGTCTGCTTAAAGTAGATTTTATTAAGCTGGTTTAGCATGTCCACACTCAAAATGCCAGGAGACTGCCCACATCCACACTGGCAGCTGCTAGGTTGCCCTAGGAGTGGTGCATTGTGGGTATCTGGCCCACAGCGCAACACAGCAGAGGTGCCCTCTCTTCTGGCCACTCCTTTACCACAGGAAGTGAGTGACCACACCACCCTCCATACTGTGTGTGGCAACAGGGAGCCCATGGAGGCCAGGGAGCCTGATGTAGCCCAGCGATGTGCCAGTGCAGCTCTCCACACCTTCCCTGTGTTGCCCTGACTCCTTTGGCTCTGGAACAGGCACTGCAGGGCAACTGCCAATGGAGGGGCAGGACACATCAGTAGTTAAGACTTAAACACGAGGAAACAGCACATAGAGGAAGGTGAAGTCAAATCACCTGTTATAATGGGGGAAAAAATCCATAGTCAGGATTTAATCCTGTCTTCACACAATCTAATCTAAAAGAAATAGCAACTTTCTTTCTTTCTTTTGGCTAGCACCTTTGCTTAATATGCAGACGGTCCTGGGTTCAATTCCCAGGGGGTTTGGACTCGATGATCTCATGAGGTCCCTTCCAACCCTATGATTCTATTCTATTCTTTCTTTCCTTCCATGTGCTATTTCCCAGTGTTTGAATCTTAACAAACTGCTTTGATTTGCTGTTAGACTGTGACCTGATCCTATGTCTTACGCTCCCCTGCATTTATTTCCTACCAGTCTGTAAATTCCCCCATCTTCAAACTGGCCCCACTGTCTGATGAAGTGGGATTTTTCAAACTGTCTGATGAAGTGGGATTTTTCTCCCATGAAAGCTCATCCAATAAATAAATTCGTTAGTCTTAAACAGTGCCTCTGGACTCCTTGTTTGTTTTACAACAATATCAGGGGGGTCCTTTGAAAAGCGGAGACACAGAGGGTTGGTCGAAGAGGTGGAGAGACAGGCAGGGTCAGGCTGAAAATGGCAAGGGGAAGACGGGTTTGGGCAGAGAAGGGGGAGACACCAAGGATTGGGCTGAGAAGAGCAAGGGGAGACACACAGGTTTGGGTAGAGAAGGGTGAGACCCCCAGGGTCAAGCAGAGAAGAGCAGGGGGGGGAGATGCACAGATTTGGGCAGAGAAGGGGGAGACACTAAGGATTGGGCTGAGATGGGCAAGGGGGGTACACAGGTTTGGGCAGAGAAGGGGGAGACACGCAGGGTTGGGCAGAGAAGGAGTGAGACAGGCAGGGTCAGGCTGAGAATGGGGGAGACAGGCAGGGCGGGAAAAGAATGGGGGAGACATGCAGGGTCAGGCAAAGAACAGTGGAGACCTGCAGAGAAGGCAAAAGACAGGGGAGACGTGGGGTTGGGCTAAGAATGGGGGAGACATGTGGGGTTGGGCAAAGAACAAGGAAAATGCCGGGTCGGGCTGTGATGCTCAAGTTGACCTTATTGCCCTGCAATGTAGACAGGGATTTGTTTAAGTCAATGTAAGGGCCCTTAAGTCAACTTAAACACACAGTGTAGACATACCCTATGGTACCTACCCTTCCTGTGCCAGGTGTCCCTGGTTAGCTTATTTAGGATGCCTGCTCCAGGCTTCAAGAAGGGTGGCTCCTTCATTCCCTCACCCTCCTTTGCTTTCTCACAAATGCATATTCTACAGTATGTATGTGACCCAGAGAGCCCTCAGTGCCAACTGGCTGAGAGCCCAGCAGATCAAAACTCCCAGCTAGCCTAACACACTCATTGCAACAACATGCTGCTGTCATAAACTATATCTAAAAGGTGTTATGTATAGTATCCTATGCAAAATGGTAACATGCTGAACCTGAAAATCAGCTCTCTTGCTTGCTTGTTTGCTTTTACTGCAAACCATCTCAGTGCTGTGTATTAAGATGGAGCGTATAATCATAGCTCAGATAACAAGCTGTTGTGTGTACTAGCTCTTGGGAGAGAGTGAATCTGCTGTTACTTCAGTGTGGATTTAGTAAGAGGGATTTGGGACATTGCAGTGGAGATCATTTCGGGGAGCCCTGGGTCCCAGAAGGGTTGCTTGTATCACCTAATATAGTAACTGGGCTGATGACGGATTGGGGAGACTTTTATGCTATGGAGATGCTGCTGCAGTCAGGCATCTGAACCATGGCTGCATAGCCTAAAGGGACCCAAGGTTACAGTGCAATGGTCTGAGCGAACCCCTAAAGTGTCATGATGCACTAAAGGTTATAATAATGGGCAATTGATTATAATAAAGGTTAATAATAATAATAACCCATATTATAATAAATGGGTTATAATAAAGGTTATAATGGGCAATTGATTTTTTTCTCCTTTGTGTGAGTAAAAGATTTTTTATATAGCAAAGGAGAGCTCTGAGAATACTCCATGCTCAAATACCTATTATGGGGTTGGCAACAGCATTTGTAAATTCTAGCACATGTTGGATTCAATTTTGGCAGTTTCCTTCAGCATGAAAACAAACAGGCTTTCATTTGACACAACAAACTATTTTGTACTTTGTAGGGCTTGATTTTTGGAAAGCCAGTGTGTTACTGAAGAAGGAAAGATATAGCAACATTTGGGATGTCACCAACCACATCATTTTCTCCAATTAAGTGTTCTCATGAACTGGAATAGCAAATATTTAGCAGAGGGAATGTAGCTTCTGTATTTGTCTTTGATATGGGTGTCAAAGTGAGTTAGTACACTAGCTTTTCATCTGTGGCTCTAATGGTTTTAGTTTTAGTTTAGGTCACAGGTAACTGAGCAATATTTACTTGCTTGCATTTGGGGGAATTTACCAACCCAGGAAAAATATCAGAATGAAACTGGTATGTTCCACATGCAAACACAGAAGTTAGATTAAAAAACATAAATTGCCATTTCAGGAAGGTTTCAGCATAACACTGTTGTCATTCATAGAATAGTGTATGGTGAACAAACAAAGACAAAGACAAAGACAAAGCAGGCTGCTCACAAGGCAGAGAGCCACAGCTCAGTCCACCTTGTTGTAGGTTGGCTTTTGCTAGATATACTGAGGCTCCCAAGTCACATGCTTCTCTACAGAGCCCCCTAGCTTTCAAATATGACCAGGAATCCCCTCGCTGCCACACTTAAAGTGATGGTTTGCAAATCCAACATGTTCTTCAATATATCAAAACCTCTTTTGCATAAAATTGTTTTTAACTGTAAAAACTATATTCCAAATAGAAAATAATATTGCAGGTGCTAGATCTGTTCACATACCTCACTACATTTGATGGTGCTCACATTTACCCACAGTGTTACTTTGGTTGCTGTAAACTTTCTGGAGCTTTACATTAAAATTTGATTTTTATTCTGTTTCTCTCTCCAAATATTCCAAATTCAGCAATACTCATGTAGATGGTCTGCCGAGAGGTCAAGATTACAAATGTATTCTCTGGAAGGCAGAATATTAGTAGTAATCAAGTCTATTTTGACCCAGTCCTAAGGTGACACTAATGAAGAATGCCTTCAGAAAACTTGAGAATGAAATGGCAGAATGAAATGAGTGTGATTAGGTCGCTGGTGCAGTAAGAACACTATCTTTCATGCTAACTTTTACTGCCTTACTGTCTCAGGTGCTCTCTCTTCTCTCTGTACGTATCTGCTGGTTGTCAATTGTCTAAGAGTGGAGGGACCATCTATTTTGTCAGGATTGTACAGAACATAGAACAATGGGGCCTTGGTCCATGGGTATGTTTACATTGAAAAGATTGTTTGAAATGAGGGTTATTTTGAAAAAACTTCTTACCTGTCCATGAAGGCATTTTGTTATTTCGAAATAAGCGCTATTTCAAAATAACTAACCCTGCGTTTATTTCAAAAAAGCAATTCTTTCAAAATAGTTCTTTCAAAAAAAGCCATTCCAAGATGTGGAACTGGCTTTTTTTTTTTTTGAAGTAATGGCCCTATACTTTTCCCTGCCTTCCCCTATTTCAAAATAGAGAGTCTAGGGAAGACCCTCTATTTCAAAATAATAATTCCTACCTTATTTCAAAATAGAGAGTCTTCATTAGACTCCTATTTTGAAATAATAAATACAAAATAATGCTATTTAAAAAAAATTCAAAACAGTTATTTCAAAACAACTATTTCACAGTATCTTTGGCAGTGTAGACATAGCCCATGACTGGGACTCCCCTGAACTATGAAAATCAAACAATAAATATGAACACTAATAGCAATAGATCAGAAATGATTTTGTAGCAGAAATTATTGTAGCATCTTTAAGCATGGTTGAATACAGGGCTGCATGACACAAATAGTAATTATAAGAGGTAAGAAAGCAACAATAAACTGATCCGTGCACTTACTAGTGCTGTGTTTAAAAAAATCCTAACAAAATTACTTAGAAACTCCCAAATTTGGCTACTCTTTTCTTGTAGCTACGCCAGGTGTGTTCAGCCTTTTCATGCAGAGCCAAATTACATTTTTATTCTCACTCAGGGGCCAGTGATCAGATAGATAAGGCATAGTGATTCATCCTACTATTAAGATAACTTATATTACTATTAATAAAATTATAATTAAATTTAATGATAATAAATTTAATTAAATTAAAATTCATAAAATAGTGTATCTTTATGAACAAACTTCATATGAGACGGCTGTTTCATTAGCTTACTGTCTCATAACAATATTGAACACTGATTTAGTGTGGTATCTGGCATTGCTTTTGCTTGCACAAGTTGTTAATGTCTGTGCTCACACTTGATGTAGTGATGCAGAGCAATCCAGATCGATGACCATCTGTCAGGAGTGATCTTGACTTTGTTTTGATGTTTTTCATTCTTGAAAAAAAAAGATGTTTGCAGCAATATGTGCTGCCAAATAGTGTGGTGAATTGACGGGCATGTTTTGATAGCTCTGGATAAGACACTAAGGGAACATATTGCCTATAAAATACCAGAAGGTCATGCTCTGGAACAGCTTTCTTTATGTTACTGTCATTTTGGATTTCAGTTATTTCCAGCTGGACTACAACATGAGCATCAGTGGTATCAGGTCCGAATAGATCTGCAAACAGGTCCATTTCATCGCAGTGTTTCTAGAAATCTGCATATCTTTCTCTGAATTCATCCTTCAAGCTTCTGATCAGTGCAGAATATATTTCATAGTTAACTTTTCTCCACACCTTCTTGATACTATTGTATAATGGACACCTTTCTTCATAGCTAACTGTTTCTGGGTTAATTTTAACTTCTGAATGAATGCTTGGACATGCTCAGTTTGTTAACAGATTGATTCCTTCCTTCTGGTTTCACATTCAAGTCTGCAAGATACTTGGTGATGTCAACTGGGAATGCCAAGATGTTCAACCACTGATCATCATCCATGAAGCTTACATCTTTTCCTTTGTTTGGTATGAAAGTTTTTACTTCATCAAGCTGTGACCAGAAGCTGACTAGTGTGGCCACCATGCTCAGCCACAGAACTTGGCTGAAGTAAATGACATATCACAGTCTGATCCTGCCTCAGTAAGAAAGGCTTGGAACTACCTGTGACTGAGTCTCTTGGACCTTATGAAATGGACTGCAGAAACAACATTTTCCAGCAAATGTTTCATCTTCAGGTCTTTGTGCATAGCTGATTCTGATCAGTGATGTAATGATCTGTGATGATTTCATTAGGTGCTGATTTGAGCATTAGACTAATGCATTGTGTTTCCTTGTCATTGCAGGGGCTTCCTCAGTTGTTACACCACAAAGTTTCTCCTCTGGAAGACTGAATTTCAACAAGGGATGTTTAAATTAATCAAAAATGTCTTGTCCTGTTCTTGTGTCTTTCAATGGACACACGTCAAGCAGTTCCTCTATGACTGAGAAGGTTTTGGTGACTTGATACAAAGATTGCCATTTGAGCTGTATCACTCACATCTGTGCTTTCCTGAATCTTTGATCAGAAAATCTTGAAAGTCAGATGGTAGATAGGTCTTCTTTTCTTTTAGCCGTGGTTTGACATGAAAGGCTACATTCCTCTACCATTGACATTTTGTAGGACATGCTACATGAGGTTCAGTAAGGACAAGTGTAAAATCCTGCACTTGGGACGGAAAAACCCCATGCACCGCTACAGGCTGGGGAACATTCAGCTAAGTAGCAGCAGTGTAGAAAAGGACCTGGGGGTCATGGTGGATGGGAAGCTAGATATGAGTCAGCAGTGTGCTCTTGCTGCCAAAAAGGCCAATGGCATACTGGGCTGCATCAAAAGAAGTATTACCAGCAGATCAAGGGATGTGATCATTCCCCTCTATTCTGCACTGGTGAGGCCACATCTAGAATACTGTGTTCAGTTTTGGGCTCCCCACTGCAAAAAGGACAGGGACATGCTAGAGAGAGTTCAGAGGAGGGCAACCAAAATGATTAAAGGGCTGGAGCACAAGCCCTATGAGGAAAGACTGAAAGCATTAAGCTTATTTAGTCTGAAGAAGAGAAGATTGAGGGGCGATTTGATAACAACCTTCAACTACTTGAAGGGATGCTCCAAGGAAGAAGGAGCTCGACTATTCTCAGTAGTAACAGAGGACAGAACGAGGAGCAATGGTCTCAAGGTACAGTTAGGGAGGTCGAGGCTGGATATTAGAAAAAACTTTTTTACTAGGTGAGTGGTGAAGCCTTGGAATGAGCTGCCGAGGGAGGTGGTGGAGTCTCCATCTTTTGGAGGTGTTTAAGGCCCGGCTGGACAAAACCATGATTGGGATGGTTTAGTGGGAGTGGTCCTGCCTCTGGCAGGGGGTTGGACTAGATGACCTATGAGGTCCCTTCCAACCCTAGGATTCTATGATTCTATAGATGTAAGCTGTTTTTCACAAACTCCCTATCAGACAATGGTATGCCACTCTAAGCTATTTCTTTGGCTATCAAAAAACTGATATTAGTTCCTGCCTCAGAACTCAGGACTGCAGCTCTGAAGAAAGACTATTGCTCAATAATGTTTTGTTTCAGCATGTTCAGTTGATTGGTTCTCACCAGATCCATAAGGCTGTTGAATTTGCTAGTGTGTTTCATGGAATAATGCTACTTGATATTGTGTTCCTTTAAAAAGACTATCTTCTCTAGATATATCAGACAAGTTATGTCCCTATTTTGCTCAATAACAAAAAAAAATTTGGTCTAAGACCCTTTAGAGGCTCGACATTCTGAATAATTTTTTTCTTTCCTATCCACTAATCATTCCATCTTTGTTTTGATAAATATTCAGGATGCTATACTAGAGAGTAAGTTAGCCAGTGAAGATGCTTAACACACAGCAAAGAACAATCCTAGCTGGAGCTACGTACAGTAATACCCAGAGACACTGTAGCAACAGAGAAGCCAGCACCCACCTAGAGTGGTAATACATGACTATACTCACCCCCACCCTGTCACTGTGCTGATTTCTGCCCCCACAGACTCCTCAGGGTGCTGCTGATCTATTTACCTGACTGGCTCAGGGCTGGAGGGGAAGTGCTGCTGTTGCACTCTTTTTACCACTGGTTGGCTCAGAATGGAGAAGAGAAGCTGCTGTCCGCTATCAGGTTTGGGGCTGGAGGAGAGAGGTGGCTGTATCTCTTACTGCTGGTGGGCCAGATAGTAGACTTTGGCAGGCTGCAGGCTGGCCTGCAGGTCATGGGTTGGACTACCCAGAGTTATACCGTTTAAAAGCCTGATCCTCCACCCCTGAAATCAATGAGAGCTTTGCCATTTACTTGAAAAGGTATGGAATCAGACCTGAAGGGCATGATCAATAATAGGCAAGGACTTTTTAACAGAGTGTGGGGCCTGATCCAAAACTATTCAAGAAGGAAAAGCTATACCCTGTCAGATGGAAACAGGTGCTATTAGTGACAAAGTAATACTGACTGTGACCATTGAGGGAGCGAGGGAGGAGGAGTGGGAAATCTAAACTGAAGTTTAAAGTACAGGTAGTCTGAAAAATATCATACAGACTGGGAAAATTGTTCTGTCTCCTGAGACACGGCTATCATGATATTAAGTGTAACCTTTGAAAAGAGCGTAGGCGTAAGCCATATCCAGAAGCAGGTTAATCAAATCAAGGCCCTAGAATTATTCTTTTTTTTTTAACCTGTTAAGAACCTCCTATAAACACATTCTTTTTTCACAATTGATTGAAGGAATCTTATTTTACCTAAAGCAAAACATACGCATCTGCAGAAAGACAGTAGAAGCTATCCAGGAAAAGAGAGAGACTAACTAGAAGATGTAGCATGAAAAGAACAGATTCTGGCTGGGTTTTTAATTATGAAATACTATCATCATATAATATCTTGCAAAAACATCAGGCATCCTGATTTATGCAAATTAGACAGAATCACAGTTTATTTGCTGTACCTGAACTCTCCAAACTTTCCTATTTACTGGTCTGCCAGGTTTACAACAGTAGATAAGTTTGGTGGGTGAGGAGTCTTCAGGCATCTGGGGCATCATTTCAGATTTTATTTGGGGGTGGTGGTGGATGATGTAACTTTAACCATGATTCCAGGGGTTACTTAGGCATCTGAAAACTCAAGGATTTTTTTTGCAAGAAATAATTTAGACATTTAGCTGACAGGAGCACAATGCCTAATTCTTATATAACAGGGGGGGCCAAGCTTATGGAACTCAAGAGACACACAAGTTGATTATTAAACCTTTGAGAGCCGCGCTGAGGCATATAGCCTTATTTTACCTACGCCAAAATTACTAAGTTTAAAATTCATTGCACACTTTAATTTAAGCCCATTGTTTCTTGTCCTATAATCAGTGGTTAAGAATAATTATTCTCCCTTCCCCTTGTAACAACCCTTTAGGTACTCAAAAACTGTTGTCATGTCCCCTCTCACACTCCTCTTTTCCAGATTAAACAAACCCAGTTGTTTCAATCTTTCGTCCTAAGTCCAGTGTTCCAGATCTTTAATCATTCTTGTTGCTCCTCTCTGGACTTTCTCCAGTTTCTCCACATCTTTCCTGAAATTATGTGCCCAGAACTGGACACAGTACTCCAGCTGAGGCCTAATCAATGCAGAGTAGAGTGCAAGTATTACTTCTTGTGCCTTACTTACAATACTCTTGTTAATACATCCCAGGATTGTGTTTGCTTTTTTTTTTGCAACAGCATTACACTGTTGACTCATATGCAGCTTGTGGTCCATGATGACACCCAGATCTCTTTCTGCAGTACTCATTCCTAGACAGCATTTGCCATTTTGTTTGGGTACAATAGATTGTTCTTTCCTAAGTGGAGTACTTTGCATTTGTCTTTACTGAATTTAATTGTTTACCTCAGACCATTTAATCAGTTTGTCCAAACATTTTGAATTATGATCCTATCCTGTAAGGTACTTGTAACCCCTCCCAGCTTGGTATCATCCACAAACTTTATAAGTGTACTCAGTTTATGCCAGGGGTTAAAGTATAATTTAGTAGGCCCTGGAGCCCTCCAGCACAGGTGGGCCCCCCCAAAACCCATCCCCATAACCCATCCCCTGTCCCAGTACCCGCCCCTACAAACCCTCCAGCAGCCCCCCACAAAGCCCTTACCTGGGCTGTTTGCGGGCTGGCTGACTGGCTGGAAGCTGCTTCTGGCCACAAGCTGCTCTGCCCTGCAGGGGGGAGAGTCACAAACTCTCAGCCTACTGCAGCTCTCTGCTGGCTGGGCTTAAGCAGGAGCAGGGCCTAAGGTGGAGCTGCTGGAATGCTGCATTCCGACTGCCTATGCTATTTTTAGGGGGGCCTGGAATGCTGCCAGCATAAAAATAGGTGTCCCAGAACTGCATTCTGGTGTGTTCCCCCTTACTTGAACCCCTGGTCTATGCCATTATCTAAATCCTGATGAAAATATGGAACGGAACCAGACACAGACCTTATCCTTGTGGTGCTCTGTTTGTTACGGTCTTCCAGCATGACTGTGAACCGTTGATAACTACTCTTTGGGAATGGTTATGCACCCATCTTATAGTAGTTCCATCTAGTTTGTACTTCCTAGTTTGAGAAGGTGATGTGAGATCATATCAAAAGCCTTACTAATGTCTATATATACGACATCTATCCACAAGGCTTGTTACTCGTCATAGAAAGCTATCAGGTTGGTTTTACATGATTTTTTTTTCTTGACAAACCCATGCTGACTATCACTGAGCACCTTATTCTTTTATAGATGTTTGCTAATTGATTCCTTAATTATTTGTTCCATTATTTTTCCTGGTATAGAAGTTAAGCTGACTGCTCTGTAATTCCCTGGGTTGTCTGTATTTCCCTTTTTACAGCTGTGTACTATATTTGCTCTTTTCCAGTCCTCTAGGACCCCTCCAGTCTTCCATGATTTTTCAGAGATAATAGGCATTGACTCAGATGTCTCCTGAGTCAGCTTCTTGACTATTCTCGGGTGCATATCATTAGGCCCTTGTTACTTGAAGACACCTAACTTGTCTAAGTGATTTTTAACTTGTTCATTCCCTATTTTAGCTTTTGATCCTATCTCACCTTTACTGTTCTTCACTATATCAGATATCCAGTCGTCACCAACCTTCCTGGTGAAGACCGAAACAAAGAAGTAATTTAGTTCCTTTGCCATTTTAATATTTTCTGCAATTGTTTTTCCCTTCTTGTTGAGTAAAGGTCCTACAGTGTCCTTGGTTTTCCTTGTGTTTCTAATGGAGTTGAAAAATGTTTACTTGTTACCCTTTATGCCTTCAGCTTGGTTTGTGCCTTGACCTTTCTGATTTTTCCCCTATGTAATAGTGTTTTTTTTATAGTCATCCTTTGCAATTTAACTTAATTTAACTTTTTGTAGGACTTTTTATTTTTAGACTATTGAAAATCTCCTGGTTAAGTCAGTGTGGTCTCTTGCCATACTTCCTATTCTTCCTACGCAGAGGAATAGTTTGCTTTTGTGTCCTCAGTAATGTTTCTTTGAAAAACTGCCAACTATATTCAGTTGTTTTTCCTCTTAGACATGCTTCCCATGTGATCCTACCTACCAACTCCCTGAGTATGCTAAAGTCTGCCTTCTTGAAATTTATTGTCTCTATTTTAGTGTTCTCTCTCCTACTATTCCTTGGAATCATGAATTCTACCATTTCATGAGCACTGCTATGTTAATACTCCAGTCAGGTACATTACCCCACCAAGTCTTTGTGATGCCAATTATGTCATAGTTGTGTTTAGCTACTAGCATTTTGAGTTCTTCCTGCTTATTAACCATGCTTCTCACATTAGTACATAGATAGTTAAGATACCAATTTGATTCTACCCCTCCCAGTTCTGTCTAGTCTCTCTTTTACCCACGCTATTATAACCCAGGCTCCCCCCAAGTTCCAACCCTTCCCCCAGGTCACTCTGTTTTTGATTTACCTGTGAACTTTTGTCACCTTACCCATTCAAACCCAGCTTAAAGCACTCCTCACTAGGTTAACCAGTCTATGTCCAAATATGTTCTTCCCCTTTCTTGATAGGTGGATTCTACCTCTGCCTAGCAGTCCTATTTCCTGGTACAGCATCCAATGTTTGGGTTGCAAATATTGCACAGGAATCTTGGCCTAAGAACTATTTTCAGTCAGATAAACAGCCTTTTAAATAGGTTTGGAATAGCTTCTTGTCGTCTGTGGTTTTATAACTTTTTTTTTTTTTTAAAGTCACAGGTACTGGAGCTAAGTGTGGATGGGGGTGAAGCACCCCTTGACTTGAAAAAAGAATTAGAGTGCTGGAAAAAAAGTGAAAGTATTAATTTAAACAATATATGTGGTGTGACAGTGCTTGCTTATACTTCATAGTAGAGAAAGATTCCAGATGGTCATTCTTCATTGCTGTTCTGAAAGCTGGACTGACTGTCAGGTAATTGTGCATTCCTCGCTGAGAATCCCTATGTATCACACTGAGCTTGTTTCTGCCTTTTTAACATGTGAAGGTAAGGGGCAGACCATTGCAGCATCTTCAGACTGTGATCACAGCCTCTTGAGAGCTTGCTTCCTCCCACTAGCTGAGTGTTTATTTCAAGATTAAAAAGTGCTGCACTGGCTCCCATCCCTGTTATTCGCTCTGCCACACCTCTGCATTCTTACTGGCTGAACAAAAACTTAGCTGGGGGCCAGAGACTGAGAGAGGAGAAAGCAACGTCATTGATCCTGGCTGGTGAGGGAAAAAGAGGGAGGAAGAGGAGTCAAGCAAACGGCAATATTCTCAGCTGTTACAAAACTTACTTAAATTTACCTGCCATTCCTAAATGGTACCCGTGTCAGGCACATCTTCTGAGGAGCTCATAAATTTTACTAGGTTATTATTAAGGCTTCAAACTTTCAGAGTGCCTAGAAGCAGTCCTTATGAGTTCTGAAGGAGTTCAGGAGCTTTGGTTTGTGGTGCACATAACCTAAATACTATTTGAATAATGATTTCAAACTCATTCAAATCATAAATAGACTCCTGTAATGCATAGGAAATTAGACTAGGTCAGTGGTCCTCAACCCACAGCACCCTTGTTGCCCCATCTGCATAGAGCCGCAGTGCATGTGACATCCTCAGGACCATACAGGTAGCATGTGTGTATGTGTATATGTGGCTCACATAAGATGCAGCTCTGAGTGTGGCCTACAATGGTAAATAGGTTCAGAACTACTGGGCTAGGTGATCATGATGGTTCCTTCTAGCTTTAAAGCCTATGAGACTTTCACTGAGAGTATGCAAAATAATTCTCAGAACCACAGACCACTGCTGATGCTGCAAGCTTGTAAGAAAGAATAGAACATGTGCTAACAACTGTCCTTACACAGCAGAATTGATGAGAAAAATTGTCAACAATTAAAAACTTTCCAGGCAAGAATGATTTACTCATATTCTATGCCCTTTCAGTGATTACTCAGAGTGACTTCATATAACCTTATGTGAATAATGGCTATGACTGAGGCTAACCTCATTATTTTTTGATGTAGAGATGAAATGATTGAAGTCCATCTACTTCCACTTAATGGTTGAAGTCAATGAAAAAATTTGCAATGGCAAAGAAATAGCTACACTGTAAATTTAGACGTGTATTGTGAGGAGAAAAGCTCATGAATCTTTAGGTGCTGTTCTTTTTCCCCAGCATGTTCATTAGATGGTGGAAATAAATAAGTGCTAATAAAACCAAGCCCTTGAGTAATCTCACCATTACTTCTTCTCCTCACTGGCTTTCAGAACATTGTATCTTGTGATTTCTTACTTTTATAAATTCTTCAATTGCTATAGAGTCTCTTAGGGTAGACAGGAAGTGAATTTCTAATCTAAAAAACAGAAATCAAATTTTGTTTTGGACAAAAACTTTTCATGCCTTCTTTATATCTACACATTCACAGCAAAAAAGGTCATAAACCCATTTTTTTCCCTTTGCAAGTCTTTAATGAAGAATAAATGAGGGGGAAAAATCTGCAAATGTTTGAAATTTTAGAATATGTATATGCTATGTTGAAAATCCATCAGACAGCCCTACTATAATGCACAAGATGCAAAAAAAGGAAACAGACTGTAAAGAAAAATTAAACTGACTAATCTCAGGATCCAAATAAAATGAAAAAATTAAACAAAGTGAATATATGTGGTAAAATAAAATTAGATATTGAACAAAGGGTATGTCCACACTTAGTCTTTAAATTGAAGCAATGCTGATTATTTCGATTTAAAGAAGGGCAGGTCTCTACTAGCTTTCCTTTTATCGAAATGAGGAGCCCTCTCATTTTGATACAAGGAAAGCTCATTTCTGTATAATAGAAGCTTGAATTATATCAAAATGATGGTTAAATCGAAATGGCTGTTTTGAAATAATGCAGTATATCTGTGCTATTTCGACTTAACCATTATTTCAATTCTAAGGGAGGTTTGACCTTCTTCCTCCTCCCAGGGTGCTTAGCACCCTGTAAGGAAGCAGCTGCCCTCCAGCACCTGGGCCAAGCAGCCCCAGAGGCACCCTCCCACCTGCACAGGGCAATCAGGCCCCAGTCTCCTGGCTGGGCGGGGATGGGTAAAGCCCCCCCGCATCTGGCTCTGGGGGTGCGGACCAGGCCGAAGGCATCCCCCCATCCAGTAGGAGCCCCGTGTTCTCAGCTGGGTGCATAGAAGGGATCCCCGCGCGTGGCTTTGTCAGTGCTGCCCAGGTGGCAGGGACTGCATCCCCACGCCCAGGCTCCCCAGGTGCTTACCAGGCAGTGGGTAGAAGGGATCTCTGCACCCGGGTCCTGGAGTGCTGGCTGGCATGGGGAGAAGGCACCTTACAATCAGCTCCCAAGGCACTTGCCAGGTGCGGGGAGAAGGCACCCTGTTGGGCACAGAAATGCATTCCCTGGCACCTGACCAGCGCCAACAAAGCCGGGAGTGGGGTGCCTTCTCCCCACCACCCAGGAAGCACTGATAAAGCTGGGCAAGGGGCCCCTTCTACGCGCCCAGCAAGCACTGACAAAGCTGGGCATTGGGGCCCCTTCCCCGTGCCTGGCCAGTGCTGACAAAGCTTGGGGGTCCCTTCCCCATGCCCGGCTGAGTGTGCAGGGCTGCAGCTAAGTGGGGAGGATGCCTTCTCCCTACCAGGCTCAGTGTACCCGTAGCCAGGTTTGGGGATGCTTTTTTCCCCGACCCAGATCATCCAGCTAAAGCTGGGCAGGGATTTTGGTGGTGGCATGACCCATCTGGGGGGACATATTGCCACATCTCCCATAGTGCCCCTCTCTTGAATAGAGCTAGCAAGTCCTGTCCATGGACATGCTAGTTCAATTTGGATTTCTAGCAGGGACATATTAAATAGATTTAACTTAAATCGATCTAATTAGTTAATTTAATTTAAGTTAAATCAATTTAACCATCTAAGTGTGGACCTAGCCAAAGAGAATTTTAATGTGCTATTAGGAAAAGTAAGATTTAAACATATGCATTTGTATGTTGGCAGTGTCTATTTAAACTCAGCCAAAAAAAAAAAAACCCTACACTAAATTTATACTTTACTGGCAATGGCACTATTAAGTTAAATTCAATATTGAATTTTTATATTAAGTTAATTTTTTTCAAAATGCAGCATACATTTCACTTGGACCTGCTATCTTCCCACAGTTCAGTAATCATTTATAATACTGTCATTTGGTTTATGGAGCCAAAGATTGTGCTGAGAGCTTTATGTAATATACACAGAACATTTTCATAAAAATCTTAATATCTATGGACTCCAGTCCAGAAGACACTTATTCCTGTTTGTAACATTGTATAGGGGAGCAATCCTATTAATTTCAGGTTTCATTCTGAACATTTTCTATGGATGATTTTATGGTTCTACTCATGAGTAAAGTTTTGCATTAAGTGTTTGTTTGCAGGATATGGCCCTATGAATGAAACTTACCCCTGTGCAAATGGCCAGCACAAATCCAAGTGCTAAATTTAAGATACACTTAATTCCCTCAGGCTCAAATGTTATGTAAGAAGTATTGGCCATCTCCACAGAGCTGGTTTGCTCTGAACAGATTATCACTTTTTAAGCAAGAGTGTGTTCTGCTTATCCTGCTCATTGAGAATTAACACACCATTATATCCAGGATGAAAAGGGGAGAGGGAGAGAAGATATTTACAAAAATCTGGCCTTATTAAGAAGTCAAAAAAGGCAGTACTGTGCCAATAACTGATGAGAACATTGATAGAAGATCAAAGAGTTTATATCTCAGATAAAGTGAAAGACTGGGGAGCAGCTTTACCTTTTCCAAAAGTTACAAAAGAACTTGGCTAATGTGAAGAAAAAAAAAGATGGCTATAAACCAATTATATCCGGTGTCTGCTGGTGCAATCAGAAAACAGAAAATGAATGAACAGAATCATTTGAACCAGAGAGCGAATATTTATATATCAGCTGGATTGCTCATTTTCCTGCCTTCCATCAGTTGGAGGGTTGTTTAATATGCTGCATCTGCAGCTGGACAGAACCAACATGTGCCCTTTTGTGTTAATAAAATCTGATATCCATTTCTTCCCTGTGTTTCTGTTAGTAGTCATTTTAATTTGAAGAGTGAATGGTTAGTAAACTCGTTAAGGTCAGACTGACAACCATGTAGATCCAAATGCTCTATATTTTGAAGGACGGGTACATGGTGGCCAGTGTCACTAAAACTTCTCCACTGTCTGGCCAATGCAACCCTTACCTGGAATACTAGAAGTGTGAGGGTGAATGCATGCCCATTCAAATTCTATTCAGGCCTTGGGCTCTCTTCTGAGACTGCGACTAAATGGTGTCCATAAGTGTGAATTGCAGTAGGCCTGTGCACCACTAAATCCACCACTGTCAATTCAGTGTGTCTGGGTAGAGAGACCTAATTTATTTCAAACGGACACCCATCAGAAAATAACTGGACACCCATCAGAAAATAACCACTGAGCTGAATTTGAATTGGCAAAATAGTGCAAACCTTTCAGGATCAAATTGCATGGTGCATTCTGGCCCCTTTGTATTGTTCTGGTGGCACAAAGGAACTGGAAAGCAGTCTGATATAGCCACTTGAGATTTCCATGCCTGGAGAATTCTCAACTGGACTATAGCTACCCCACTATATGCACTTGACATACCAGGTGTGGCTGGAGCATGCTGTGCCACACGTTATAGCTGATAGATGTGTCAGAGGTGTACAGTGCCTTGAGCCCCATGCCCATTTTTTAGAAGAAAATTAATGGGTTTAGAAGGAGGAAGACATGTAGAAACCCAGCTAACAGTAAAATAAACCAGTTACGAACAAAATAGAAACTTGCTTATTTTCTGCAGATTCCTGGGGTTGTGTTGTGTCTGTTACTTTCAGAGGTAAGTAACAGCAATTAAACCTAATCGTTAGTCCTGCTGACATACTTCAAACATGTCATCCGTTTTGGGAGAGATTACAAGGTTCAATTAGATTTCCCTTTCAAAGTATAAGCTAGCTGTAACTGGCACAATCTTTCAAAATAGAAGAAAGTTTCTAGACGTAACTCACATAAAAGAATAATGATAATCATAAAATTCTGCAAATCAAATATTCCCTGTGTTTTAGGATTTAGGTTAAATTTGACAATGGTTACTAATGTTACCAGCATACTTTGTTCATTAAGATCCCAGCAGGGAAAATTCAGATCAGAGCAATTAGCTGATCATTTTTATTATTCCCAGAATCACATGATCTCTCTCCACAGACTCCTAACTCCCTGGGGCTAAGGAAGTGCCTGAGAAAAGAAGAAAATGAAAATATTTAGAGTTACTTTATGCTCTGATTCAGCTGTGCTTAGAGGAATTTCTGGCTGCCTCAGTGACTTAGATTAATATTTTGACTGCAGAGTACTGGTAGTGGTTTTTAGGGCTAGCACTAAGCATATAAATGGGTGATCTGAGCAGTTGCCTGGGGCAACAAAAAGTAGATGGTCCCTAGCAGTGTTGTACATTATTACTTGGAGCAAAGGAAATTTCAAATTCTGGCCCCCATAGATTTGTTTGATGCTAATCCACTCTTCTGGAGCAGGGATATTTAATACCTTACTGCTACTCACAGATCAGGACTGATAGGCACAATACATAAAGAATATTGGTCCTAGTTCTGTATGTTGGTTTATGTAGCTGGAACTTGGCAGTCACGTGGCGCCCCACTGACTATGGAAGTGTGCCATATAGGTGCAAGCTTTTCACTTTTCTGGAGCAGGATGAAATGCGGGTGGTCTCAGACTGAGATGCCATACTTATTTACATTTTGCTGATAGTAAAAATTTTTGTCTTCCTACCTAAACTAGACCAACCCCCCCCCCCCACCCCGACCTGGCATATCACATTCACCATGGAATCATTGTGCCTTCCAGAGACTCTTATCTAGCCTTGCAAGCTTACCTTTTGCTTGCTTTAAAACAAATGATGTAAAACTCATCCTCCTGTTTCTGTTCCTAGCCCTTATTTCTATTCTTACAGCAGCTAGAGGCCTCAGTCAGGAACAAACTCTTCATTGTCCAAGGCTTGTCAACACTTGGAAGCTGATGCAGATTAAAGCTGAGTGCACATTTAAAACTCAATGGCTGTTCATGAGTGCGTTGTATCTGTTCATTTTAGCTCACTTTTAAATCACCTTCCAATTATTCCCACTCCTTTGCACTGAGCAGTGCTTGGAGAGAGCCAGAGCTTGCTTCTATGTTGGTTTTTTTTTGTGTGTGTGTGCAGATTTGAAGTGAGTGGAGCTACTGGTTTATAAGCGAAGCAGGATTTGGCCATATTCAGGAAACGCCAAAGAGGCACAGCAGAGATTATGACAGAAGAATTTACTGACTAGAACTGGTCAAAATATTTTTGGCTTGCATGAAATTTTGGGTTCATTCCAAATGGCCATGAAACTTTTTTTTTTTTTTTTTAAGTTTCCTGTGAACTGAGATTTCCAACACATTTCCAAAATGAAGTAAGCTCTTCAGGAGTGGTAGCTGCTGATCAAAACTGACAAGACTTTCTGTTTCAGTCAGCAGGTGGGAATGGGGCAGCTTGGGAGCCAGCTGGCATCGAAGCCTGGAAGCTCGGAGATCCTTGGCCCAGGGCAGTCTGTGACAAACCTGCCTCAGACATGTGCAAAGCTACGTCTACACTAACCAATTAGTCCAAACTAAGCAAGAAATTTCTTAGTTTGAACTAGCCAAAGCTTAGTTCGAACTAACAAGTTTGACTGGTTAGTCTGGACTAAGTGCTTAGTTTGAACTTTAAGTTCAAACTAGAGTGATGTAGACGCCAACTTTTTTTAGTTCAAACTAAGCCATTAGTCCTGGCTATGGACTGTGGAAGTTTTCCCCAGGGTTTGCAGGCTCCTGACTTCATGTCAGAGGTTGGAAGCCTTGGCATTGTAGGGCTGCCACAAAGCCACAGACTCTGGAGGCCTGGGGTTTCCAGCAGCTGGCCAAATGATCTGGTGGGAAGCCAGAACTGGCCTCTGACAGACCCTGTCTGTGGTTGGATGAAAATTCATCCAACCAGAAGCATTTTCACAAAATATTTCTTCTTTTGCAGAAAACTTTTGACCTGCTCTATCGTGGACTTGTGCTATGAATAATTTATTGAACTGCCACACCCCTGTCATCTTATTTAGCACAGATGTGAGATAGCAGGTGGGAATAAACTGAAAAACCTTTTGTTTAGTGCCTTCCTTTTCAGTAGGTCTTGTAAATCAAGGCATGATATTGTAACTACAATAGTATTAAAAGCTAGAAGGCTTTGTTTGTGGAGAATACACAGCTGGCACTTCAGAGCACATTAGGACTAAAGTGCTGAAAGGATGTAGTTTGCCAAGAAAGTTGTTGTGCTAAGGTGTTTTCCTCTTACCCGCCCTTCAGAGTTTTTGTGCCAATTGTCATTTCTATTCTTAACCTCCCCTTCTTTCATAGGCTTTAAAATTCTGGACTGTGAAGGTGGTTTGTTATGGCCTGTGATCTCACACCCAGCCTGTGACATAGAAGGGAATTGTGTGCATAGATTGGTTATGTCTGCATTAGCCAAACTTAATTCAGACTTGCAAATCTGAAGTAAGACGTTCTAACTAACTAGGAACTTTTTAGTTTGACCTAACCACACATTCTAATTTGAACTAATGCTAAGTTTGAACTAGAACACATGGTTAGTTCGAACAAAGCCTTAGTTTGGGTCTTGCCCACGCTTAGTTTGAACTAAGGTGGCTACTCGAAACTAACCCTGGTACTAACTAGTTTGGACTAAGCTTTCCCTAGTCTGAACTAAGAAATTTCTTAGTTCAGAAAAGGGAAAGCCTCCTTAGTCCAGACTGATTTGCCAGTATAGACATAACCATTGAGGCTCTGTGACTCTCAGTGAAGAGGAAAGAGAACTCCTGACATAAAGTATTGCTGCTCTGCACATAAGCCACTTCTTTCCTCTATCTGTGATCTGTTTTCAATCATTCTATTATAAAAAAAATTGGGATTTTCCTGTCAGCTGTGTAACAAGGTCGTAGGTTCCATTAAGCTCAGCAGTGGACTGTATAGGAAAACAAGGTTTTCAAAAGTAGCTGATTTGGGTGCTCGCTCTCCCTTTCTCTCTTCGAGCCTCAACTTGAAATACATTAAAGAAACCTGATTTTTAAAAAGGCCAAGCAGTCATCCTTTGAAAATCAGGCCCCTCTGTAATGTTAGGAATGCACAAACCCCACTTCCCATGGCATATAAAGCCCCAGTGTTCAAATGTGGGATATGAATGGGACTTCCTGTGTGCTTAATGGTAAGCATATGTGTTTGTATTTACAGGGTCGATGCCTCATTTTGGAACTGTATTGGTTGTTTGCTAACTCTTTTCTCTTCTTGGAGTTCTGCTGTATCTATACAGGAATCTTTGCTTCTGGAAGCTCTTTTCCAATAGCAATGAAATGTCCTGACATTCAAGAGTGTACATTTATTTATAAACTTCACTAATCCCTGCTGCAGGTGCTCCTTTCACATGAGACACCTTCAAATAATTTGCATAGTTATCCAGGGAGAAGCAAGAATATCAATCTCAATACTACAAAGCAAGTAATTCACTGCAATTTCCAATCTAATATTCTTTTTTTCATTGGCCAAGGATATATCTTGAATGTTCAGAGGAATTATATTATCGTCATAGCTATTCTTTAAGAATCAAACATTACATACCAAAGGAGTCTTAATCACAAAGAAGAAACAAAATCCTAAAAGCAAACCAAAGCCCTAATTTATCATTTTGGCATTTCACCTCAGGGTAAAGCTATTAAATCAATGGAATTGTAACAGCATAAAATTGAAACAACACAGTAGTGAATCAAGCACCTAGTCTCTAGATATTTTAAGCCTGATTTGGAATTTCTTTGAACCTGATTTTCCTCTTATCTATACCAGTATAAATCTGGCATAACTCCTCTAAATGGAATAAAGTTTTAATGGTGTGAAACAGATGTAAATAACAGGAGATTGAGGCTTTTGTAGATTATTTTCTATAACCCATGGTTTGAAAACGAGTAGAACTAGTCAATGGTAAGATTATTTCAAAGTTTTTGTGAAACCAAGTTTGTTTTCTTGACAACTGAAAATAAAACTGAAGTCACTTTCCCAAGGTCACATGGTAGGTCAGTTAAAGATCCAGGTCTCTGGATTCCCAACCCAGTACCCTATCCCTGGACTACTCTATCTCAATTGCTGTCATTTTCCCAATCCTTTTTCAGGGATTTTTGCCCTGCTCTGCTTCTTAGTTCTGAATACACAGATATTCACTATGTAATGTTGATGCTCCCTCTCTTTAATTGTTTACTTTTGTGAACAAACGTGAGGCCATTAAAGTTCTACTTTGTGTTTTTAAATCACTTTTCCATTAGCTCAGTTTCTTCCTAGTTCCAAAAGAACATACTGTGATTGTTATAGCTCCATTTACCAAGGAGGTCCACAAAGTGAGTGTTCAATTGTGTTTTACTATGTGGATATGACCCATGTTCTTTACAGTTGGCTATGACCCTTGTTATTGGAGGAACATATGATTCCTTTAGGCCGAGCACTATAAACATTTTGTAAGGTTAAAAGAATGTACCGGTCAGAAGTTACTGGTAGCCAGTCATCCCATTTCTGATGATACATCAAGTGGTTATGGACCAGATTGTGATACCATTATGTCCTGTGAGCAGTACTTTACTCAGCAGTAACTTCACTGTGGCTACTCTTGCCCTAAGAGCAGGGGTCTCAAACTCAAATCACCACAAGGGCTGCATGAGGACTAGTACACTAGCGCAAGGGCCAACCACACGTGAGGACTAGTACTTTAGTCCAAGGGCCACACTACTGAAACCTCTTCATACAATGATGTTGCAAATATTGATAATGATATTGTCATTGCAGGCCACAAGTAATAACTTTAGGGACTGCATGCGGCCCTTGGCCGCTAGTCTGAGACCCCTAGTCTAAAGTGTTGCTCTGTGGCAGTAAGACGATAACAACTACCAATGCATTAGATTCTCAGATAGCAAATCATGGAAGCAAGTTCAGAAAGCAGTAGCTGTAGTGAGTGCATTGGGAACTCCTAACTCCTCCTCTTATCATTACTAATTGTACTATCAATGACCTCAGGTATCCCTCCTGTTTAAAATGGGAAGTACATTTACATGAATACCATTAAAACCCTATCTGCTGGTGAAAACATAAATAGTAAACTTGTTAAGGGTACCCATCATACTTTTTTTTTAACATTCTGTAGGCTGAAACAGAACAAAACCATCTATTGAATATCGAAACCTTTGTAAAATTTTTTTTGTTCCTAGAGCTAAATTCATTGACTAAATTACTCATCATTGCCCACCCCTGTTCACTGTGGCTGAGAGTAATCCAGAATTTTTCTATTTGCCTTTTTCAACCCAATAGAGTTTTTAAATGGGAAATTGATTTAGAGCACAGAGACAAACAACTTTAACCTGTTTAGCATCTACACACAATAAACTCCCAGATCATCCCAGGATGCATGTTCTAAACATTATTCTGGTTTTGACAAAACTCTTACTTTGACATACGATCTTCCAATGTAAATGGAGACTATAAAATGTCATACAAATATTAGCTGGTTTTCCTAACAGTCAGTTCTCCCTGCATAGGGAAAATCCATAGTGCCAGGAATTGTAGGTAACATTTTATTTACTCATTTATGTATAGCATGCACTGATTGCTGTATCAGTCTTACTAGTACTCTGTTTCCCCTTCATTAATCAATCAGGCAATCTTAGCAGGTTAACCACGACACCTTGCTTTCTAGCTTATACCTTGCAGCTGTCAGCTCCAGCACACAATGCAGCCACTTGTACATGAAAGTTGTTTGTTTTTTGTTTGTTTGTTTTCTGTTTGATCCTATTTTTTTCTTGAAAATGGATTGATCATCTGCTTGGTCTGAAGCCAAGGTGAAGACTTTGATCATGATCTGGATTAATATACTAAAATTGTGTGAACTTACTTGTAGGAGAAGACACTGAAACTGCAATTGAGTATTTTACTATGAAAGCAATTGTTCTAGTTGTCAAAGCATAAATGTAGAGAGGAAGGGACTTGCATATTTAAGCATGGGAGGGAAGGTATTCATGAGGCCAAGCATGGTATTAAAATGTGTTCTGTACTATGAAAGAAATTGTCAACCCATGGACAAGCCCCTGGATTGTAGAGCTATGGCTTGATATGTGAAATAACCTGAAAGTTAGACTCTGTCACCCTTACTCACACTGAATAGTATTTTTTACTCCTCAGGTAGGCCCATTGATAGGTTAGTCCCAAGGGAGAGAGAATCCTTTCTATTCCCTAACAGGCCTGCCCCTCAACTAGTGTGTGTGTTTGTATAAAATACAAAGCTCCAGGAGATCCCTATTGTAGCTTTTTGGAATCCTAGAAACAAATTAAATATCTTTTCTCCAAAGTCAAAATTAGTACCTGACTCCCTCACTTTCCTAAAGCTTTCATGAACAATAAAGCCAAAGATTTTCATGGGTGACTTTCCCCAACTTCCACTGTGCAACTTGAAACAGCTGTGAGGCCACTGAAACCATATGTACCTCTATGTGTGTCAGTATAGGTACACACAGGTTGATTGTGTAATGATTTCTGACTTGATGTTGTTCTATTTCTCTCCTCCTCTTGATGACCTTTGGGGAGTTTTGCCAGCTCATGAAGCACAGAACAAGCCAAATCACTTTGTAACAATCTCTTCTCGCATATTGTGTCAGCTTAGAAGCAACACTCACCCCAGCAATAGCCTCAGGTTAAAAAGGACCCGTGGTTAGAGGTGTGCTTGTGGCTGCCGAAAAAGTGGACAAGGATGCAGGTAGAGGCAGAGAAAGGAAAAAACTCATTCCAAAAGGACTTGAGAAGGATCTTCACAGAAGAGATTTAGAAGAGCAAATTCTTATGTTTTAGCACTTGATAGGGAGCTAAGCATCTGTACCTTGCAGATGCCAGATAGTATTAAAGAAACTGTTGTTACCAACTCCACAACTCCTTTCACAACTCAGTACACAATGTTTGAAGCTGATGATGATCTTTATTCTTTGTCAATGAACTCTTTTGCTTTACCTCTCGTGTTCATGTGTAATATTTGAAGGTTTAATTTCCTATCAACTCACTATGGCACAGGCTGGCCCAAGTCTAAATGTTTTTACCCATAAGTGGATGATAAATGAAAATTGTTTTCCCACCATGTAGAGGGAGGATATATCTTTAAAGAACTTTGGCCAAACTTGCTCTATCTTTTATTTTACTATATTGAGTTGAGTACTTCATAACTGCCCTAAGGATAAAAATTAAAATTCCTAAATCCCTAGAAATACCTCAAGTTCTCACATGCAATTCCACTTTCTACTGTAGGAATCATTAAATCTATGAGTATTTCATTGTAAAGTCATGCAATTATCATGTGCTACTAGATACCTTCCTCCCGACGGTGTTGTGATAAACCTAAAACACATTTCACTCAGAGTATGTCTACATTGCAGTTGGAAGCAAAGTTCCCAGCTTAAGCAGTCAAATGTATGCTAGCCTGAGTTACCATGCTAAAAATAGCTGTATGGTTGGGCATAGCAAGGTGAGTGACCAAGTAACCAGAAGATCTTGGCAAGTTTGTACTTGGAGAGTTAGACCAAGCAGCCACCTGTACCCCTAGCTATGTTTCTGTTTTTAGCATGCTAGCTTAAGCAGAACTAGTGTGTATGTGTACCTGTGCTGGGTAGACATAGGAGCATGCTTCCCTAAGCACAAAAAGAGATGGCATTGGCCCCTGATTTCAGAATTTTATTGTCCCCCTATTCCCGCATGGTATCTTCACAGTTTCCATGGAGTTGCTATTTCTGTTATTCTATGGGTAGGGCCCTGTGGGGATACAAACTTTGTATCCACAGAAATGATCCATGGATGTAAAGCAGTTATCTTCAGATTTGCAGGGCTTAAGATATAAAATTTAGATCCACATCCATCTGTAAGCTGGAAAAATGAGACCAGATTATTCACATCTGTGGCTGTGGATATAAAACGGATATTTGTTAGGGCTCTATGTTTGGGGATTTTCAGTTCTCTCTACTTGGCTACATCTACAGTGGCAAAGTTATTTCGAACAGGGAGGGGCTGGGGGACAGATCAGCATGCCTTGGGGGGGGAGCGGCACCCCCGGTTCCCTGGCTGCCCTTGTGGGGAACGCGGCCCTGCCAGGGTTCCTGGCTGCCCCAGTGGGGAGTGCAGCCCTGCCGAGGGACTCTGTCTCCCACAGGCAACAGAGCCTGTCTGGGGCATCTCTTTGGACGGGAATCCTGCCCTGCCAGGGATATTTTTCCCCCAGCAGAATGGAGCCCTTCCGGGGGAATCCCTGATAATTATTTCAAAAAAAGCCAATTCCATCACCTGGAATGGCTTTTTTCAAAGTAACTATTTCAAACGATATGCTCTTTCAAAATAAAAGCAGGTTTAGTGATTTCAAAAAAGCGCTTTGTTTTCTTGAAATACCAAAGTGCTTATTTCGAAATAAGTAAATGACTGCATAGACACGAAAAAGATTTTTTTTTAAATAAGCTTCCTTATTTTGAAAAAAACTTTTCAGTGTAGACATGTCCCTTTATCTCAGTGATGGATTTGTATATTTTTCTCCACTTAAAAGTATTTTTATTGAATTGTCTGGAGCTGCTGCTCTCTTATAAGAATTTGTGCACTTCCTTCAACTAAAACTGTTGGTGCCTTTAAAAGTCTGCATTTTCTTCTAAAGTAGCTGTTGAGGGCCCCTGTTGGAAACAGGATGCTGGAGTGGATGGACCATAGGTCTGATTCAATATGGCAATTTTGGTGTCTTTTATTGTATGTGGCCTGAAGTGTGCAATAGCATATGGAATCAATTTCTCAGAGTGACTTAAGGTACGATTGCTTTGCCAGTACCTATTTTTGGAGTTATTGTTTGTATAACTAATTCTGGGTTTTAGAATAAGAATGTTTTGTCAGAAATGGAGAGGTAAAAAGCAATAAACTTTTTTCCTCATCTGAAACAGACAAAGAAACCAGCCCACTAGCTGCACCAATCTAATCACATCTCACCAAAACATCTCATCTACACTTATAATTTTCTAAGAGATTTAGAATGGTAAAGCTGGAGCTGAATAATTGGAGTGTTTCACTTTTCTCAGGGAGGTTAAAGGGTCATTGCTTTGGATTTCTGTAAGTGCTATGAAACAGCTGTATTCTTGCTCAATTCACAGCTGAGTGGAAATAGTTTTATTGCTAGGCTTTAAATCCTGCACAGGCTTGCTAATGGTGACTGTAAAACAGCTATGATGAACTATAGTTTTAAATTCCAAAGAGGTAGCTGTGTTAGTCTAGCTCCTCAAAACAAACAAGGAGTCTTGTGGCACTTAGACTATGTCTACACTTAAAAGGTTAGTTTGAATTAATTTAATTTGAATTAATTAATTTGAACTAATAATGATTAGTTCAAATTAAGTTAATTCGAACTAACATGGCCCAATAGGAAAACCAATTTGAACTAACATATCCATAGACAGGAGTTGCTAGTTTGAATTAGGAGAGGGGCACCATGAGAGGTGTGGCAAGATGGCCCCCAAGAAGGGCCATGCCCCCACCCAAAATATAGAAAGAGGAGGGCACCCTAGGAGGAATAAGGTCAAAAAGCATTAATTTGAATTAATGGTTAGTTCAAATTAACATGGCTACACTGGGTTAATTTGAACTAACCTGTACTTCAAAGTTAAGTGAGGTTTTATAACTTCCAAGTAAGCTTTCATTAATTCAAACTAAGGAATTCATTAATTTGAATTAATGAAAGTCAGAGTAGCCATGCATTAATTTAATTTGAATTAATCCTCATTAAATTGTAAGTGTAGAAATGCCCTTAAAGACTAACAAATGTATTTATTTCATGAGCTTTCGTAGGAGAAAATCCCTCTTCTGTATTTCTGTGAAACATTTGCAAAGGAAGACTTAGAATTTTAACAGTTATAATTCTCAGACTCTTTGTTTAATGCCTTCAGTGACTAAGAAGTGTACAATGTGTATCCATTCTGGAAATTTTTCGGATGTATGTAAATAAGTACAATGAATGTTCTTTAGCTCTGTTAATGTGAAGGTGGAGTTGAGGAGCCTTAATAGGGACGTTGTTCTTAGTGGTGATATATGAGCAGAAAACACACTGACTTGACTTATAGATATCATGGTAACTTTCCAAGGCTCACCTTTCTTAAAAAAAGTGTGTCAACTGAGAAAATTTAATTTGGATGTCACACAAAGGGTTAACACTGCAATGCCATTTAGTCACCTTTTAGAATAGGCCCACGGTTTAGGATCATTCCTGTGAAAATCTGAGCTAGTGCAATACTGTCTGAGTTTAAGAGGAGGTTGCAGTGTTTGATACCTGTGAGGAGGTCCTCAGCATTCTGCAGGATTAGCCCCAGACTAAGTTCCAAAAGTGTATCAATGTCAAGGAATTGTAATAATCACAGTAAAAGTTACTGTCTCAGTAATTAAAATTAGAAAATCATCTTTTTCAATGATAAATATGGATACGTCCCATACTAAAGTTTAGTTTATAACACTCCGTGCTGGAGACTGTTGACTTTATTTAAAATAGATGGCATATTCAGGGGAGATTTTTATATATTACTATTAAGAAACCATAATAAAAGAAATTACTTAACTTGTGCAAACACCAGTTTTTAAACTTTGGCTCTTCAGGTATTAAGTTACTTTTGTTAAACAATAAGCCTAAATCTTCAAATGTCTGACTCTATGACCTGATTTGCAGGGGTGTTTAGCTCCACAACTCACTGGGAACAGACGGATACATATTAAGTCAGGCTACATATAATGTCATCTAAGCTGCATGATTTTATTACAAATTCTTCCATTTATGCTTAGCAATTAAGTCAGCTAGTAAAATAACAAAAATGGAAATAGCTGGAGGGAGAGCCAGTCCCAGTCCATACTGCAGAAAATGACATTATTGCTTAATCCCCCCTCCCCCTGATACTAAGAGAAGTGGTGGAACAACCTCTAATTAAGCATATCAGAAGATATTCAGACAAATCCTTGACATTGAAAAGAAGGTAAAGTACATGGGACATGCCTTCCTTATAAGAGGTGCCAGCAAGAACTAGCATGGAGCTCCCATAACATCAAAAGACATTAAGGAGCAATTAAGGGCTGTTTCATTTTCTAGTCCTGTATTATCAAGGTGAAGTAACTAAACTACTTCCTCCAAAAGGAAGATAATGAGGTTATATACAATGGTAGTGGGCACCAGCACAAAACAAAGCCATGTGGAAGTAACATACGACACTTTTACAGTGCACTATTCTGTTAGCCTAACAAACAGAGGCATCCAGGGATTGTTTGTTGCAAGATAAAGGCCCTTTATTTTACATGCTCACAGTTAAAAGACTCTAGATACATGCAAACACAGAGAAAGATCTCAGAGCCAACATAGTCTGTAATGATAATTATCCCATTGCCAGTGCAGAGGCTCTTTGCTGCCGGGAACGTTGGCATAATTACTACATCTCCAGAAGTGGCTCTTCCCTCACTGATATAGAGCTGTCCATACCAGCACTTAGGTTGGTGTAACTTATGTTACCCAAGGAGGTGACTTATTTTTATCCCAGGACAACGTAAGTTATACTGAACTCAGTGCGAGTGCGTACAAACCTTTAGCATTCTTATTTTTATATCTGCTACAAAAGGGCTCTGGTTTAAACATACTGCCGTGTCCTTAGTGACGCTTGTAGAATTGCTGAATTCTGCTTGCTGGGGGCTCATGGACAGAGACTAGTCCATGGTGATTCAACCATGTTGGAGAATCCAACAATTTTCTTCCTAACTTACAAATGCCTGAAGGTGTCACAGAGAAGCACTGAAGATTCTTGGTGGTAATGATGCTACCTGTCATTACTACAATTACATTTCCAATGGCTTTTATTAAAATAGAAAGAGAACCTCTGTGAATGCAAGGAACTGTGGTCAACAGGTGCTAATAAGCCCCAAACTTTTTTTTGTTTTTGTTTCAGATGCTTAAAAAAAGGGGGGGGGGAAGAGGGCTGTCTTGCTGTATGAAAACTGTAATTCTAAAGGCTAGGTCTACACTAGCTACTTAGTCTGGACTAAGCAAGCTTAGTCAGGACTAATTTAGCTCAGATCTACACGAGGCTTTCCCTGGTTGAAACTAAGACATTTCTTAGTTCAAACTAGGCAAAGCTTAGTCCGAACTAATACGTTTTCCTGGTTAGTCCGGTCTAAGTGCTTAGTTTGAACTTTAGTTCAAACTAGGTGCCATGTAGACATGGACTAAGGCTTAGTTTGAACTAATAAAATTTGAACTCAGCCATAAATTAGGACTAGCTGCACATCCTAGATCAAACTAAGAAGTTAGTTTGAACTAGAACAGGTGGCTAGTTCGAACTGCAAAGCAACAGTTAGTTTGAACAGGCCCAAGGGTAGTTCAGACTAACCTCAGACTATTTTAGTTTGGACTAGCAAGTCTAAACTAAAAAAAAATAGTGCATTGGTAATGGTTTTCCATTAGATTCAGACACCTACATGCCTTTGATAAGGCCTCTGTTTTTATCAACTACTGCTTAATTCTCTGATGGTATATTGTTTTGAAAAAGCCAGATTAGCAGTTGGCATTGGGCTACACACAGCTGCTGATGCTACTTTATCACTAGAGGAAAGTTTACTTTTTAATTAGTCGTTAGCAGGGAAGTAAGGAAACACCGAATCTTTATTTCAGTATATTATCTTCGCCCACCAGCCTTATACACCCACTTTCCTTTCCAATTGTTCCTTGTACTATGACTTAGATTGATAAATACTTCATTATCTCAAAGACATTGTTCACTTAAACAAATACTACTAAAGTAAGCATTTACCATCCTGTTGTTCATTTTCAGAGCAATACGAGCAAAATCAGAGTCATTTGTACTAAACCCACGTTTAATACCTTGACTGATGCGCTATTCTCTACTAAGGCATACTCAGTTTAGAAAAATGAAATTTATAACTTTTATTATTTACATATGCTTTTGAACTGAAATGCTTTTTCTGTCCATGAATTGATACAAAGCAATACCAAGAAGCCATGTAGTGTGGAGAAGTTTTCTTGGTTTAGAAAATTAGGCTGCAGCCTCTTATAAAACCACCTAAAATTCAGTGGAAAACAGGAAAAGAAAACAATGACTGAAAGAAAGGATTTTCACATTGCAAAGCATGCTGAAATGACTTTGGTGGGGGGAAATAATCATAAAACAAACATAAAAGGTTAAATTCTGCCAAAGAGTTGGCCCAGTGTGCTAGATTCCCCAGCTCATTTAAATCCATGGTATGGCTGCAGGGAAGTGATTGACTTCACTGGAACTATGCTGTTTCACGTAAGGTGGGTGTCAGGGCTGTCTCTGATAGCTGCACAAGAAGGAAAACACATGCAGTCTCCTGAAGCCATTTCCTAAAAAGTAGTCCACTTTTCAGACAATAAAACTCACACATCCAGACCTACTCCCAGAGTGACTTCTTTCATCCAGAGCCAGATTAAGACATGCTGAGGCCCTAAGTCATGTCAAGATTCAGAGGCTCCATATCATAAAAAATAAAGGGAAAAAAGTGTATTACCTTATAACAGAAACGGTAATGAAAACTAAATGATAAACAGTTATATCTGCATATGTGCATTGGCAAAGATGCAACAAAAAACAACTAAATAAAACATTCATCTTGCAAAAAACCTTATCTGCATTATAAATTTCAATTATGATAATTCTTCTTAGTTATCTCAGACATTTTTAGAGGCCTCTCATAATTTGAGTCCCTAAGCCATGTTTTAGTTGGCTTGTGCACTGCTTTTGTCCATAGCTGCCTCGTCTTTAACCAGCAGAATTTGATATGATCGACCCACACTTGATATAAGACCCTTCACTACAAATAGAAATGTGATAAGGTTGTAAATAGACTCATGCAGAACCTGGGTTTACTCTAGTTTTATTCTGATCTATGTAAGAATAGAATCTCCCCATAAGCCTATAGGTCCCAGGAAATATCTATCATAAATCCAGTAATTCCAGATAAATTTGGCTTGGTGCTTGGAAGTACATATGACTAGATTACTCCTAGTACAATCTGGTGTATTCTAGCTGTGTGCTCCCACATGATTCACAATCCAGTGTGACCTTGTTGTTAGACAGTTTATAACAGAGGCCTCTCTGTAGACAAAGTTGAATACGAGGGGATATGCAGAAGCATGCCTGTGTATCATCTGCTTATCTCTGTTGGCCACTATTACTCAAGCCAGCACAAAAAGGTAATTAACATGAGGTACACCTTCTGGTTTTTCTAATAAATTTTTCCTTTTGACCCCAAAGTTAGCCTCCGTCTGGCTTTCCTTTTCTCTAACATTTTAGCCAGACATTCTGGATTGGCACCTTGGGAGCTGAACTTGCCCTTTGTCTTTAAAATCAGAAACATTCACTCCCCTCTTCATAGAGAACATGAATCCATAATAAATAATTGCTGTAATTGAACTTGTACATTCAATGGCTAGGTCTACATTATAAAAACTAAGTTGACTTTATTAAGCTGACTTAATAAAGTCTACTTAAAGTCGACTTTAAGTAGACCTTATTAAGTTGATTTAGTGAGTCCACACTGCATTAAGACAACTTGATAAAGTTGACTTAAGCCAGGGGACCCATTTAAAGTTGACTTAATACATAATGTCCACATTGTGTTAAGTTGACTTAACCCCTAAAGTCAACTTTGAGGGCAGGAGTTATTAAGTTGACTTAAGGAAGCCCTTAAGTTGACTTAATCACCTTCAAATGTGGACAAGGCTTTGCTCAAGTCGACTTAAGCCTCCTTAAATTGACTTAAGCCCATAGTGTAGACACAGCCAATGGTGGTAGGAGAGTGGGCTGGTGTTGTTCATAGGCAAAACCCCCCACTCTCTCCTGCAGAGGCATTGCTGACACTGGGCACAGGGGGCCTATATCCCAAATTTCCCTGGCGGGTCCCCAAATGAAATTTCTCCAGCAGCACATGTGCAGAAGCATGTCTGCCTAGGAGGGTGGAGCTAAGCTGCTCCTTCTAAGCTCAGCAGCGAGACTGGGGATTGGCTAGAGGGCTGGTAGGATTTGGCAGGTCCTGGGTCCTGGCAGTGGTGAGGCCAGGGATGGAAGGAGCAGCAGGTCCCGGGTCAGGCTGGCGCGAGGCCTAGATCTGCCAGTGGTGGTGGGGGAAATGCAGCAGGCTCCAGGTCAGGTGGACAGCAAAGCCAGAGATCGGCCTGGGTGGTGGTGGTCGGCAGGCCCTGGGTCCTGGTGGTGAAGCCAGGGATGGCCGGATGGGGAGGAGTGGCCCAGGCTCCAGGTCAGGCTGGGGGTGGGTCGGGCTGGATATGAGTTTGGGGATTGACTGCGGGGGTAGGCCTTGGGTCAGGCCGAGGGTTGAGCGTGGCTGAGGAGACAGGACAGGCCTTGGATTGAACCTGGCTGATGGCACAGCCAAGGATCAGCTGTTGGGAGAGGGACAGCAATGAGGCTGAGGATTGGCCGTGGGGTGAGGGGGAGGTCCCAGGTCAGGCTGGGCTGTCAGCACAGCCCGGGATTGGCCAGGGGGAGAAGGTGGCGGCAGGCTTTGGGTCGGGGTGGCATCATGGCTGAGGACTGGCTCAGGGGGAGGAGGCGGCAGGCCATAGGTCGGGCCGGTGTCATGGCCAGGGATTGGTTGTGTTGGGCAGCAGGCCCCAGGTCAGGTTGTGCCAGTGGTGGGCAGGGGCTAGGGTGGGGCCCGGAAGGGGCAGAGGTTGTAAAGAGGGCCTGGAAGGGGTGGGGCCAGGAAGGGGCCGGGCTTGAGCATGTCCCCTGAATATTTTTGCTACCCAGCAACACTCTTGCTCTCCTGTCATTGCAATGACTCAATTAACCATAGCATAAAACACAACTGAACCGCCCCTTTTTTTTTCACTAAGAAAACATATAGGACCAAAATTAATCCTGAGTACAAGTCTGATGAAGACAATGGATACATCAGTGATTAATTTATGAGCACCTCTTCATAGGTAGGTGTCTAACTCCCAAGAAGGAGAGATCTGTGCTCAACTGCCAGCAAATCAATGTTTATGAAAGTGAGTGACTACGAACAACACTTTAAATTCTCCTCTGTCTGCTATATAAAACTTGCCTCACAGGAGGTAGCAGAACAAAGCCTCATGTGCATTAGAAGCACGAATTAATACTATGTCACAATTTAAAGCAGGAGGCATTCTGGACACTAGTATTAAGCCTCCTATCACACAGCTCAGGGCAACTGTTCCTATGTTCTCCGTGGTCCTGCAAACACACCTACTCTTAAGGTCTCAGATCATCAGCTGTCACCTCTCTTGAGTGGAGACAGATATCTTTCTGCCCCCTGGCTTGGGGCTTTCCATTCTGCATAGTTTTCTGCCTACAGAATGAATTCTGCAGCGAAGTCAGACCGCCTAAACAGACTTGCTTTGCTTTTCTCCTCAGAGACAATGAACAGTGTAATCACCCACAGGTAAGTCATCACTCAGCTCTTTCTAAACCAGCCCATTTATTCTTAAGAAACAAGAATTACAGAAAAAAACATATTAAAACAAAAAAAAAGCCCTACATGCCTGCTAATATGTATACCAGAGTTCAGTCTAGATCCAGCAAGGGCTCTTGGCCAGTGAGAAGACATTCAAACCTCACCAAGAGCTTTTTCAGTGGTTACAAAGCCATAACCCCTTTTACTTTGAACAAGAACATCAACTGAGCCAAGTCCTTCCAATATGTCCCACCAGGAAGGATTAGGGTGTTGCCTGAGGCAGAAGGTTCTGTTCATTTGCTGAATGAAACAAAAAAAAATTTGTCAGTTTTAACTTCAACTATTTTACCACAAGTCCTTTCTTTGTCAGTTGATCCTGGGACAATCCAGTTTCAGCCAGGATACAGGGGCCCTTCCAGGTGTTGGTAGCTCTCTGGAGTGTTACAGTCTGAGCGACATTGCCTGACCCCCCCCCCCCCGACTGTTCTAAGTTCCTGGCTGGCCGTTGCTGCTTTTTCCCAGAAGAATCCATAAGAATCCATGTAAACACTGCCCCACAATGATACTTAATTCAATAAGATTTATCTTAATTTGGTGAAAGGCTTTCAGAATATTGCAGGGACTTGCCCCGTCTGTCATACCTTCTAATTAGTAAATCTTGAACAACACATTATATATGTTTCATTCAAAAGTTTTATTGAATTTTTTAACCTAATACCAACCTCTATTTTTAACCATGTACGTCTAAAGTTTGGCATCTAAGTCTTTAGTGGGGCACATATATACATCTTCTGAACTTCTAAATGTTTTAGTGGATAAGCACAATTTTTTTAAAATGGGAACTTAAAGATTAGATATTTAAATATGTAGTCTGATTTTCAAAATTTATTAGTAGCCTATTGATTTTAATACGAAACAACACTGAGTTGGATATTTATATACCTGTTGTAAAAAATATTGTTCTAAATAAACTAGGTAAATGCCAAATTGTAGGTTTAATTTGGGAGTTGGATCTAACAAACAATGTATTAAAAATCTGAGCTACAAAAAGGGATTCTTTCTGAGTAGGGTCCCTATGGATGCTAAACTGTAGGGGTGCTTGCATCCCTGCACTAGTGATGGGAGAACCTTGATAGCTGTGTCTGTTAGGCTTACCCCGGTGCTGTGTGTCCTTGTGCTGCATCCCAAGGCTAGCCATTGGTCCTGCCATGAGTGCAGGGGACTGGACTTGATGACCTCTCATTGCCCCTTCCAGTTTCTATGACTCTATGATTGTGTCTGGACCAACCACACCCCCTCAGTTCCTTCTCAATTACCCAGGGCTGGCGATGGAGTGATGGAAAAACTTTAATCCTGCCACTCACCTCTGCTGATTTTTTTCTCTTGTTGGGGACTCTTTCCCTAACAGGCTAAGCCTGGTTCATTGGAGTTCAAGAAGTGCCTATCCTGTCTTTTCCAAGACTATCCCTGTAGCAGAAAAGCACTCCTGGTGCATACGCCACCTTCTACAGAAGTGTGGATGTGTGATCTCTGCCTGCAACTCAGGCCCAGATCTCACAAGGACAAGGCATTGAGACAGAAGATCATCTTTATGGAGGCAGTCCTTGAATTTTCCTGGGCCTGTGCTAAGAGTCACCTGGCAGAAAGTGATTCTTTCCCACAGCCCTCAGCATCTTTCCCACAGCCCTCTTTAGCTAGATCCTTGAGTTGGTAGAGCTGCTTTTTGCCATTCACCTCCCTTTTGCCAACATAGGGGATATGTTTGGAACAAAGGAGATGTGACTAGGGTTTCCCATTCACTGCTGATGTCTAGATGCTATTTCAGACCCTTAAAGCAGATTGTAGCCTGTAGTAACCTCCACTGTCAGACTGGCTTGGTACACTAACAACCGAAGGTCAGGAAATGCAAAGATGAGCTTTATGTTATTTTTGCACCTCTTTTTCTACACTTTGTGATTTTCCATCCTAGCAAAGAATCAGGCTTCAAATTAGCTTCAAATTCTGAAATGTGTTTCAGCTCACAGCAAGTGACAATTCAGAAGATTACCTGATAATCACTGTTGTAACCTGGGAACAATGTCTTCTATGAAATCTTAGAAGACGCACTGAAGAAAAAATGGTAAGGACATTGTGAATATAATTTGGAACTCTGTCAAGTAATATCATCTACAGATAAAACCATTTTGCTGTACTTGTGTTTCAGAGCTCTTACATTCAATTTAATGATAGCCAATTGAGCAGGGTATAAAATAACTCTGTAGATCACAATGATGAGATCAAACAGGTGCCCTGGAAACACATTGAATTGTGAACAATGTGACAAGTCTAATCTCATTTATCTGTCCTTAGAGACTAGTCTGTGATTTACATTATCTGTAAAATCAGCCATGAATGCATATGAAACTGCACCTATTTGAACAAGTATTATTATTGGCTTTAATAAATGCATTAAGTCCAACTCAGATCAGGGTCCCATTGTGCTAAGTGCTGAAAATACAAATATTATACAAATGTAGTCATGCTAGTTCGAACTAAATAAATTCAAGCTAGTGGTAGTTCGAACTAACTTTTAGTTCAAACTAGCCATGCTTTTGTAGTTTGAAGTAAAAAGTTAGTTCAAAGAAAAAGAAGTGCAGCTAGTTCAAACTAAAAAGTTAGTTCAAACTAAAAAAACATGGCTAGTTTGAATGAACTTCAAACTGCTTAGTTCGAACTAACCAGGTCTGAACTAAGCAGTTAGATGTAGATATAGCCTTAAAGACTAACTAACTTATTTATTGCATGAGCTATTGTGGTGTTTTCCAGCCATATATTTTAGTCTTTATCTGTGATACTTGCTCTGTTAGTAATAGTCTAGCATACAGCTGTTATTGTAGCCAGCTGGTATGTGCGACCCCCTATTCATTAATCTTTTTAAGAGGCATGCACTCAGTTTTATTTGCATTCATGACATATAGATCTCCACCATTATTTGAAAAAATGCTGATCACCAACTAGAGATGCAAAATTTTACTTTCACTTTAGTGTGGCTCAAAATTGCAACCATTTTATCTTTACTAGTTATTTTCCTTAATCTGAAATAAATGTAATCCAGAATAAATTTTTTTGATCCCTCTGAATCAGGAAATATAATAAAAAGGTAAGCCCAGCAAATTATGTTTAATAATTCCAAAACAAAAATGTGGGTCTGTAGATCTATCTGTACTAAGAATGATTTTTGAAAGCTGTTTACATAGATAACAGATAAAACTGGTACTCGAAGGGTATGTCTACAGTCAGAGCTAAATTTGAATTGATTCTCATTAATTCAAATTCTATTAAGTGCATGGACACACTGGCTTTCCTCAATTCGAACTGAGGAACTCCTCAGTTTGAATTGATGAAAGCTGACTTCGAATTGGTCAAACCTCATTTGACTTCGAAGTCAGGGTCAATTCGAACTTAGGAATTCGAATTGACCCATTGTGACCATGTCAATTCGAACTCACTGTTAGTTTGAATTAGCCACTTTGATTTTCCCTATACAATAGTGCCCCCCTACCGAATTCAAACTAGCAAGTCCTGTTCATGGACATGCCAGTTCCAATTGGATTTTCTAGTGTGGCCATGCCAATTCGAAATGACTGAATTTGAATTAATAATTATTGGTTCGAATTGACTAATTTGAATTCAGTAATTCGAATTGAAACTCTAAGTGTAGACATAGCCGAAGAGATCTGGTAACGGCCTCTATGTTAATAAAAATTTCTTGCGCAATATAACCATCAAATATAGCACATTGGTTAGACTGAAATAAATGACTCTGGGACCAGTCCAATGAATCAGAGTTAACAAATCTCTTTCTCTATCTGTTCCATACATTCAAATAATTTTCTGCATCTAATGCTTCAAATAGAGTCAGAAAGGACTGTTGCAAAAATATTTATCAAAAATGTTGACAACATGTTAGCTATTTTTAATATAGCAGAAATTTTTCTATAGCAAACTTGGAGGCCACATGTTTTCACAAGAAGGCTAATATTGCTGTCTAAATGAAGAATAAGTTGATCATGGAGTAATCTTCGACTTTGGAATAGGGGTGTAAAATAGAAAATTGTTCTTAGCAATGTAGTTCAGAGGTAGTTTCACTTAAAAAAAAAGGAATAAAAAAAGATGATTTTCATTCCAAGGCTATTTCAATTATACTAAATAGATGAACTAAGAAAGTGGAGCAGGGCGTATGGGAATGGATTGTTTTAGGTAAAAAGGGTCAAGTTGATCACAGGGAAATGCTTTCCCTGAAATCTAATCTGACAGGTTTATACAAAGATTTCAGTTCCAAAACGTGGCTTTCATTACACATTCAAGATGTGGACTCATGTCAGTGGACAGATTAGACCGCTCTCCACCCAAAGCTAAATTTGGATGATGAGGTTCAAAAAGAATCTAATTCAGCTGTGCCACTGCCTGCAGACTCATAAACAGAGGTAGACTAAGACATCAAAGGGAAACAGAAACTTGTTTGGGGACAGCAAGTTACTTGTACATGTAGTACAATTGCTTGTCTTTTTGAAATGTTCATGGGGGCATCACCTTTTAAAAGATAGACATCCATGCACAGAAATTTACAAAAACAGCCATCTTTATAGTTGCACATGCAGTTCCTGCAATTACATATAGCAGAAATTGTGTTTAAGCATACAAGTAGTAGATATTTCAGGCCTGATCCAAAGCCATTTGAAGTCAATGGACCAATTTCTATTGACTTCACTGGCTAGATCAAGTCCTTTGACAACTAATAGGCCATATGCAGATCTCCTTATCTTCATGTGCCGTTGGGGGGGGGGGTACATGCATGGAAATGTGCATAGGCAATTGCATCTTTCTTTGTGTGCATGCAAATGGGCCTCCAGCTGTAGAAGTTTGGCCCTTAAAAGTTGCTTATCTGTCATTCTGATGCAAGTGAAGACTTTCTCCCAGGCAAAATTCAGCGTTAGTGTCAACATGTTCCTCACTAAAGAGACCACTCTTGTCTACAATATTTATTAGGGACAGTGGCTGATATTTATAAAGTAGTTTAGAAAATTTAGACACATTTTCCAATAAACTTAATGAAAGAGGCGTCTAACTCCCTGTAATAGTTTTTGAAAAGCTCTTTATCTTGGGTAAAACGTGTCATGTATAAATCATTCGTTGAAGTTTCACATTTTGGTCTTTGTTTAAGGAAAAGAACAATCTGAAATAAATCATCCAGACTGAAAAGGGTTAAGCATCATTGACAACACTCCTCTCAGTTGCTTCCCCTACTTGGCCAAAAGTAGCTTTATAGCTTCTTCTCCCTACAAAAAAAGGATAGATGAAAATATATGGTTTTCCCATATGTGTAATGTCTAGGTTCCTGAAAGGGGTAACATGATAGAAGGCATATTTTTCGATGCATCTGATGACACATTCCAGCATCAAAAATATCAAATCTACTTCTTTTAATTGATTTATGCCCTACTCTTAGGCCAAAGACTCTAGACAGCACCAGATCATTCTATAAGCACTTATGCTTAAGAAGAAAGCCACGGTAACCCAGCCTAGAGTTGGCTGGCACATTCCCATGGAACCTGATGAGCCTTAGTGGAAACAAAGCCGCCCCCCCCCCATACATTGGCCAAACTGGACAGTTTCTACACAAAAGAATAGATGGACACACATCAGATACTGAGAATGCTAATATTTAAAAAACAATAGAGGAGCACCTCAATCTCCTGTGATACTCTATACCAGACATGACAGTTATCATACTTCAGAAAAAAACCATCAAAATGAACTTCAGCTTGAAACTGCAGAGATGGAATTCATATGTAAATTTGACAGTAGCAGACTAGGTCTGAAGAGAGACTGAGAGTGGCTAGCTCACTACAAATGGTAATTTTCCCTCTTTTAAAATTTTCATCAACTTTCAGCATTCTTACCAACATTCTCATCATTCATCAAGTGTTGTTAATGGGCCACATCTACACTGTTTGCATTGCACTGACCTTGTTACTTTAATCTTCATGTCTATATATACCTAGCATAGTGCAATTTTCATTTCATACATCTGAAGAAGTGGGTTGTAACCCCTGAAAACTTCTGCCTTAATAGATTTGCTACACTTAACAAGTGCCACAAGACTCCTAATTTGGTTTGCTGAAATAGACTAACATGGCTATCCCTCTGGAATTTGTCCCCCCTATGAAGAGGGTTGTAAATCTCCTCAGAGATGGGATTACAAAAGAGAGTCTTCTGCCTAATTCCTTTTGATATAAGCTTCATGGATCTAGGTGTAGAAAGGAAAAAAGTGGGGCAAAATTCTGGTCTCATAAAGGCAGAACTTAAAAAAACTGTAAATCCCACCCTGCTCTCAACATGTTTGTGTAGGTTTACATATCAGCATCATGCCTGAGAGTTTCAGTCATGAACCAGACCCTATTGTGCCAGAACCTCATTGTACTGGATCTGTACAAATCCAGAAGAAAAAGGCAGTACTTGACCCAAAGAGCTGGAGCTATACTGATTCTGAAGTTCTTTCCTCTTTAGGAACCCTTTCTGCAAGTTCGATATGTCCAGCCAACTGTGAGATTTTATAAACTAAGAACTCTGAATTCATTTGGCTTTCCAGTTGGCAGATTATACCTTGAGCTTATTCCAGAGCGTTAGCTGACTGTTCTGGAATACTGCTACACTAAGTAAAGGATGAAAGTAACACATAAAATCATCCCTCGACTGTAGAGATTTCTTAGTGTGTGTTTTAAAGCATACTCAATGTTACTTTTTATATTGGAAACAATCACATTTTTTCTTTCATCAGTGTAATGATTAACTGACTAAGAGGAGCAAAGTGTAAGTGGTTAGAGCTCAAGGGTGCTATTGTCTGGTAAGAGGTCATGGGCTCATTCAGATTTAGTGGCTGTGAGGTTAGGAGCTTAAAATAAAATGAATGTCAGTTTGCTCACCTGATTGGGGGTGCAATATTAAATCAGTTATCCACAGAAAACCAGTTTACAGATGGAAAAGACGGAAAATTAAATAAAAATGAAAACATATCTCTGTTGGCCCAATCCTGCAAGGATTTAGGTACCCTCAGCTCTCTTTAAACTGTGAGCGACCCTAACAAAGGGTCCAGTTACTCACCTTGCCCTTTGCCTGTAGCTGTTGCACAGTGTAACACTGCTGCTCTTCGTTGCCTGTTTAGAACTCGTCAGGATTGTAACCAACAGTGGGTCATGATTTATCATGTTTTATTGTAACAATGTGTCCAATGTATTAGACAACACACTAATCACAGCCAATGACTGTTGAAATGGAAGAACATAGATGGATGTATCCTTTGTGACCTTTCTGTGACATATTCAGACAAAAACAAATTCAGTCTGTTCAGATGTCTTATTCTATCTCAGCTGATACAGAGATCCATTTTTGCCTCCTGCATGCTTTTTTTTCTAAATATAAAGCCTTATTTTTGCCCTGCCCAGGAAAAATTGCAGAAGAGTAATAGGAATACAGTAAAATCTATAGTATTCTCCTTGCAGCATTTCTTCCAGATGCTTCCAGTGGACTCAAAGTTTCCCACCCAAAGGATGATGTTCCTGTGTCTTTTCCATAGGTTATGAGTGGGGCCCTCATATGCCTATTACAGACATAAATAATAATTTTAACTCTCCAAGCCAGTGTTCCAATATTCCTTTATTAGAAGTAGTAAATGACATACATCATATTCTATTCTATTCTATTCTATTCTATTCTATTCTATTATTTCTCCTGTTGTCCTTTTAGGGTGTATAGAGAAGATCACAGACTTGGAGCCATGTTGAAAGTTTAACTAAATATGTGTAACCCTTCTGCCAGGGTGAGCTGGCAGAACAAGGGCCAAGTTCTGTATCTAGGGGTTTCCAAATAATGTAACACCACCAACTGGCTTTAGCCCCCACCCAGATTTCTTGGAAATCATGCACTATTCCCTGGGCACCCCAAAGGGGTAAAGCTTCCCCACTCACGAGCATGAGATAAGTGTAGTGTACAGAACTTTTAATAGTAATAAAACAATGTAAAAAACCAAATAACAGAAATCAGCACTGATCTAGTAAAAGCAGTACAAAGCAAGGTTCCCAACAACCCACACCGCTTAACAGAACATACAAGACTTAATGGCAAAACCCGCACTGATCTGGGGAATCAGTGCTAATAAGGCTTCCAACATGATCCCAGTATCATAATAGCAAATGTAAACTCACTGGCAAGATCAGCACTGATCTGGAAAATCAGTGCTAACTAGGCTCCCAACCAACCTTGGGGTATGTAGGGAATATCTTGCATGCTAGCTGTCCACCGGCACCAACCACTGGTCACTCACTCCATCCACTAGCACGGTTCCTTGGCTCCACTCACTGTCCACCAGCTCCACCCACCAGTCACTCACACCACCCAGCTCACCACTGGCTGCTCTCATCATCCACTGACTCTGCCCACCAGTCACTCATGTCACCCAGCTCACTGCTGCCCACTCTCACCATCTGCTGGCTCCACACCCTGGTCTTTCCATCTGCTGCTCCTCTTCAGTGAATTCAGCTCAGAGACAGAGGGTTACCTGTCACTAGTAATTTCAGTTCAGAGAGAGAGAGAGAGTTTGCCTCTCTCAGTGATTTTAGCTCTTAACCCTCAATAGCTGCAAACAACTACTTCCATTTAAATTGAAAAAAAAAAAAGCCTTAAAAGAAGCCCAGCCAGATCTATCATTTGACAGTGGGGCTAGAGGTGAGACAAAATACCTCAAGCCTAGCTCCAGAAGTAGCTATACAAACCCCTTCCCCTATCTTCACTTTCTAGGCTAAACGATCAGTGGCCTCTCTTACAAGTCTCTTTTTGGCTAAGGGTAGCTTTTACCCTTTAACTAACCCAAACAGATTTGGAACAATCAGAGAGTAGCATATCACCAAAGACAGTATTTCATATTTCCCCTCAGAAGAATTACAGATATTGACAGATTTGTGATCAGATCACCCCCAAAATACCATTACCCATATTGACCTGCACCCATAGTTTTATTATGCTAATTTATTCTTTGTGCTCATGCAAATACTAAACCCATGCCAATTAGTTGTCCCCCTCAGAAACTGTTAGGCACAGCTTCTAAGCCTGCCTTAACATCTGCATAACATCTGCCAACAGCTGCCTTCTACCCCTCTGTGTAGCTGCCTATACCTCTCTTGTGTTGTCCTCAGGCAATTCCTATGTATTTGCATATATAACCATTAATTTTGTATTGCATGCAATTTTCCTAAATTGCACTAATTGCAAGGATTAGTGAGGAAAATTTAATAATCTGTGTTATAGAGGTCAGAGTACATAATCAAATCGTCCATCTGGCCTTAAAGTTTAATAATATATGAAAATAAACTCAGTTTCTGGCTCCTTACTCTGTGCTGCATGATATGCCTTTTCCATTAGCATTCCCTTTTCTGAATGAAAGGGGATAACCTGGTTCTCGAATTGGCAAGAAGTACCATGTGACTCAATTTCCATATAAATGTAATTATTTTTGCCCCTATGTATAAGTGAATAAAGTGTTCTGTAATGTGGAGCGCACTGTTTTGGGGGTATTTTGTAAATATGAACAAATATTTGCCAATAAAATATCAGTGTGGGGGTGTTAGCTGATTTTGAAATTAAATAGATTTTATAAAATATGGTAGCAATCTCTATTTTTCCCCATTAAATGACAATCAATGTTAATAAAAGTGAATAAAACCACTATAAAATAAAATCATACATAGCTGAGTTTGTACCAAACACACAGTCGATGTCTTTAGAAGAGTTTTATGCATTTGATGGGAGGTGATAGTAGCTCATGACCTGAGATATCCTAGGATGCAAAAAACCATTGGGACTACATCAATTATTCTCTTACAGACTATGTCTACATTGCACAGCATTTTCAGAAAAACTATTTTCGAAAAAATTATTTCAAAATATATTCAAAACAATTATCTCAAAATAACTTTTTTCAAAAATGCTATTTTGGGAGAAATGTCTGAGGGCAGCTCCTTGTCCTGAAATCCTGTGGCTTTTTTTTTTTTTGAAAGTGAAAATCTACACCAGACTTCCTTTTTTGAAAAAAAGAAAGCCACTGGAAGAGATGGCTTTTTTCGAAAAAGCTATCTTGAAAAAGGCTTTTTCTTTAAAAAAAACTGTCGGGGTTAGCTTTTTTAAAAAAGTGCGCCAGTATCTTGAAATACTGGCATGCTTTTTTGCCAACACTCACCTGGTTACCATTTGAAAAGAAAGCATTTTTCAAAAAAAAAAGCCATCGCTGGGTGTGGAAAGTCTTTTTTTGAAAAAGCCTGCCTATCACTTCCATTGGCTTTCTTTTTTTCCAAAAAACTAAGTTCGGTGTAGACTTTCACTTTTGGAAAAAAAAAAAAAGCTGCAGTATTTCAGGACAAGGAGCCAGTCCTCGAACCATTCTCCCGAAATAGCATTGTTGAAAAAAATGATCTCAAGATAATTATTTCAAATATATTTTGAAATAATTTTTTTCAAAAAAAAGTTTTTCTAAAATGCTGTGCAATGTAGACATAGCCACAGAGTTGGTATAAACCATGGGTCTCATGGATCATTTCTACTGATTTCCTTATATTCTTCCCAATATTGTCACCTATTATACCCCATCTTAATAAATATATTGCCGTCCCCTACCCTAATTTAAAATGTTTTTCACTCTTCTCCACCCTATCTAGCCTTGCTTTTGAACATCTGAACATGTAATCTTTCAGGATTAAAGTGAAAGTATCAACAATTTGAACCTGAAATGATGGCAATATATTGCTCACTCTGAACCAGAACAAGGCAATTATGTGACAACTATTTTTAAATGGGGTTTTTCTAATTACTTAGAATGCAGCTGTGGTCAACTTCAGACTATGTCTCATATCTTTAATGACTGCTCACTGACTTATTTTGATGGTTGGCTACCACCTCTCCATCTGGCTTGTGATGATGACATCATCAAATGGCTGGGCATGATGCACATTGTGCTGATAGACTGATAACTAATATAGACTGGCAGTTCTGGAGTTTGCATGATAGACATCATGAAAAACTGATCCATTCACCACAGGTATATGCAGTCACCATGCTCTTTTTCTACACTAGAATATGAGATATGAATGTAATGCACTGTTGCAGTGTGATAAATTAGGTGTGTTTAATGCCATTCCCTACCTTTGATTTTGGTCTGCTTTCTGGTACAAAAAGCTAACTGAAGAAAAATCTTTATTGTTTTGCAGTTTCATCCATTAAATTTATTTGAAGTTGAAACTGACACTGATACAACAAAAAACATTTGAGTTCTGGGATAACATTCAGTTATGATTAAAATCACAATAAAAGTCATAAGGTAATGTTTGACTAGCGAGGCATATAATAGAACAACTGATAACCTCGGAACTACTAAACTTATGTGGCCAAGATTTTAAAAAGTGACTTTCGGTGCCCCCATTTTGGGGTACCCCATTTGAGACACTTATTTCAACTTGTTAGCTTTAAAAGTCTTTTGGGAATTTAATGCCAGGGCTATAAGATCTACCATAACTGTAAATTAGTGGCAATTTTTCCTGATTTCTGCTTCCACCTGACCAGCAGAGTCTTTAGAAATAAAATCCATTTATTTTATCTGTTCAGCTCCTTAATAACAAAGCCAAGTTCCAAAGGGGCAGATGTGTTAGTCTAGTTCAGGAAAACAAACAAGGAGTCCTGTGGCACTTCTAAAGACTAACACATTTATTTATTGCATATAAATTTGTTAGCCTTTAAGTGCTACAGGACTCCTTGTTTTGTTTTGTTTTTTTAAATAATGAAGCAGTTGCTGCCGTCTTGATACATTGAAAATCTTTAGTTTTTAAAACTAAATACCTCCCACATTTTATAACCAGTACAGGACATAAGGAATATGATGCTTTAATTATATTTTTAAGAGCAACCCTGCGCATGATTACTTAAATTAAGTTTAGGTAATACTGCTGGGAGAACACTGCCAGGGCCATTATAGGGTTTCTGAATCAGAGATCTAAAATGTTAAAACCACAACCTTCTATTGTTTGAACTATGACAGTACCTCCTTTACCTGGCTGCTGTAGAAAACACTTATACTCTTACATGGATCTGCCATCAGGTAGGAAAAAAACACCCACACTCATTGTTGGGTACACTTACTATGCCATGATGCTGGGAAGTCCCTAAAACCATACATGAACTCAGAAAATAAGACATGTAATGGCAACAGCTGTTCTGGGCTCCTCCCAACCACTTCCACAGTACTTATAACCAGATAAGAAAACAAGAGTAGCAACTCTATTATACTTTTGCTCTGTTTGGGAACTGGAAACTGAGGGTTTCCCATGAAATTAAGGAAACAAAACTCTATTTTTTTTAATAGGTTTATTATGAATTCTTTTGTTCAGTCATGGATGAACTGGAACATGAAACAAATAAAACACTGGAACAAACTGACCTGAAGAAGAAATTCAAACTGGACTAGGGGAACAGAAATGCTTTTCTTGATTTATTCATATTCCCCCCTGCCCACTGCTGCCTGTGGTGAACAATGTGACAAAAGAATCCTCACGCCTTAATGCTTGAGATGCTGGTAATTCCAGAGATCTTGGTAAATTCACCTATCCCTGCAACTGTGGTTCTTTTTTTTTTTTTTTTTGCCCCTTCCTTTGCAAGTCAATAGTACCTTTCTGCTCTGGTTGATGAGGGAAATCATAGTGCCAGAGGTGAGCAATGAGAACTATCTTCTCAAGAAATACGGAGGAAATAAACTGAAAACAGTTTTTGGTTGCCAGGGTCCATTTTGGGGGGTTCTGTTTTGTTGATGTTGTTGTTGTTGTTGTTTTGTTTTTTTTTAAATGAAAATCACCAAAGTGTTGACGACAATTCTAAAAAATACAAAGCATATTAGTTTCCACTGAGATTTCTGATAGAAACTAGGTACACTTTCTAACTGGCTTTATTTATAACCATCAATGCTTTTAATTCAGGGCATAAACCAATTAGTGTTTAGGATACGGAAGATACTTCGCCCAGGGGCATAGTGCGTATATATTAATTACAAGCATCTAACAATTTACTGTAAAACAGTGTGAGCTTCCCATTCAGGAAATTAAACCTGCTGCATGTCCCTCTGCAACGTGTTGTCCCTTTCCCATGCACTCCTTCCTGCTGCGGCTTGACCATTATAGTATGATGCATCTCATCCTTTCTGGTATAGGTTGATGTGTAGTGAATTAGTTCACAAAATGCTGATATTTAAATTAGCTCCTATTGGAATGAAAAGGGAAATTCCCACCTCTCAGTTTTGTTGATTCAAGGTCTATGAAAACACAGGTGTGTAGCAGTGAGTTATAATCACTTCCCATTTTAAAGTCCTTCTTCACAATGGACATCTCAATTCTTTTCAGACTGAGCATTGCACTGAGGAGGCCAGAGCTCTGTTGTGCTGTTTTTCATTGTAGTTCTTATTACTGACTTAGCTTCTTGTCCTGTAATTTCAATAGCCTGTTGGGAGGAGTCTTTACATAACTGGCTGCTACTGTGATATTTGGTAAAGAACAATGGAGAACAAACTTCCACTGTTATTCCATGGTTCGTGATTTTTTGTGGTGACTCAACCTAACTAGTTTTTTTGGTCTCAAATCCAACAGCACCATATAAATTAAAACAAACAAACAAACAAACAAAAAAACCCAGTCACTGCCCACCTCTCCCATATCTGATAAGAAACGAGATTCTTTTTGCATCACAAACTGGTCATTGGTATACAGAGAACTGAGGTTTCCATGTGTTCCAATGAATGGTGCTTCGAACCACAGTCTGTAAGAGTCAACACATAAACTTTGTGGATCCAGTTTTTCTCATACTGGAGTGGAAGGGGGATTGGGAGGTAAAAAAATGTTGCAAGTTGGTCAACAGCTAAGGCAAACCGGCCTTTATATCCAAGGCCTCGCTCTGTCATGGGCGTCGCCGCTCTCCCTCACCTTTAAGCCCTCCATCTTCCTCTCCATTAGGCCCTGGTACCATAGGGCCATCCCCATGGCAACATATCACCTTGCTGTCACCGATACCGCCCTTAGAATCGAGAGGTACTTCCCCCACCTCAAGCCCGAGGAAGCTCCATTGAAGGGCTCTAAGCGGCCCCGGCACTGCACCTCAGCACCATCACCCTTCCACTTCTTCCCTCAAGAATGGTCCCCCTGCGGAACCCCTTCTCCTCCGTGGCAGACACCCAGTACCACCATGTCTCTGGCACTGGGCTCATATATAGGCAACCTATCAGCACTTCGATCTGTTGCGCCGCGCCACAGCCCACTTAGGGATGGAGGTCCAGCCCTCCGACCCTCCCTCGGACACCCTGTTCAGGCCGGTCTTCTCCTCAGCAGAGCCGCTTATGGTTCCTCTCCACTCAAGTGTCTGGGACCTGACATCCTCCCGATGGCAGAACCTGAGCTCTAACACCTCGGTGTCAAACACGGCGAGCCTCAAGTATAGGGTCCCTGAGTCAGACTTCCCCTCTCTCACTGACCACCCAGCCCCTCCTAGGGATGTAGTACAAATGGCACTAGACCCAGGTGAGCTTTCTAGTGACACCCTCCCTGCTTCAAGGGAAGCCAGGGAACTGGATCTCCTGGGATGCAAGGTCTATTCCTCCTCAGCCTTCCAACTTCGGGTTGCAAATAATCAGGCCCTAACCAGCAGATACATGCTGGATGTGTGGGAATCGGTAACAAAATTTAGACATTTGCTCCCACCAGAGCCCAAAGAGGAGTATGATGCATTCCTGGAGGAGGGAAGAATAATTTCTCAGGATCTCCTCCTCTCAGCCCAGGACGTGGTAGATACAACAGCCCACACCATGCTCTCAGTTGTGACCATCTGCCGAGTGGCCTGGTTTAGAGAAGCCAGGGTGCCCCCCGCTGCGCAGGAGGTGGTGTTTGATCTGCCTTTCGGGGGTGATGCTTTTTCCCCCCGAGACCCTATCTGTGGTGGGTACTGCACGGGACCCTAGAGGAGAAGTCAAATACCTCGGCTTCCTTCCATCAGGGCCCTTTCCTTCCCCCACATAAACTATATGGGGCGACAAACCACTCCTCCCACTCATCTCCCAGATGAGCCTGGGGCAAGGATTCAACCCCTCCCCACCGCCCCTCAGTTCAGTTCCAGAGTGTTTTGAAGCTTTTCCTCCCTTTCCTCTCCTGCAAGGAAGGGAACCTATCCCATAACATCTGGGACATGACCATGGCTTCAGTCCACCATCAGAGAGGGTAGTTGAAGCCCCCTCCCTCCCTTCCTTTAGTGAGTGAATGGGGAGCTCACTAGGGCCAACTAGTGAGTGAATGGGGAGCTCACTAGGGCCTGTGTTGATATCACGATCAGGGGTGAGTCAGCCTTTGGCCTTGCCCTCTGGTCTTCGAGAGGCACAGCCCATGTAACCAAAGTCCCTCTCAGTTATCAGGACATCCAAACTGTGACCCAGTACCCAGACAATTCTCAGCCGTTGCTACTCCTTGGGCTCTTAGCGGAGAAAGGGAACAAGAAAGCCCCAGCCCTGCTCTTCAGGTACTTCTCAACCAATGATTCCTTCTGTTCTCGTAAGCATTAAGGGCGGCCTTTGCTAAAGCCAAGGGACGCATCACATAGTAGCTCTAGCCACAACTACAGATACTCCCAGTATGCACAGACACGTGCCCATCGAGACGCGTGGAACCCCCTCCCCCCCCCGCCTGCCCACTGCTTGTCCTACATCAGGTGGGATCTACTTTCACATCTGGAATGGGGAGGGATGCCCTGGACACCTCCCCACCCTAACAAACTGGTCAGTACACATGGTTAAGTCGGTCCTGGTGGGTCCTCAGCCATCTCTATGGTATGGAAAACCCCCATTGGGTGGGAATACAATACTCGGTACTCTTAACTGCATGGGGTTCTATGCCTGAGGGGAGGCCAAGGCAGAGCTGTTCAATCCCTGCCTTGCCCCTCCCCCCCCAGTGGGGGAGAGGAAAAAAAAAACGATGGTAAACAACAGCTTCTTTCCCTTCTTTGGGGCGCTCTCATTTCTACCAGGACATCCCTGATTGGGACTCCTTATCTAGGACCCACCCTGCCAAGGAAGTAGTGGTGAAACCTTCCCTCCCCCCTCCCCCTGAAGTAACAGCCTCTTTATGCCTGGCCTGGAAACTACCAGATCGTAAAGCCCATGGGAGAGGAGACAGTGCCTCTTCCCCAAACAGGTGAACAGAAGTGGAAGGGAACTCACCTTAGGTCTCCTAAACTAACTTCTAGCTAACCACGGTGCTAGCTAATTGACACACTTCATGCTCAATGCTGGGTTCCGCTCATGGCTGTCACCCTACTAGGGTGTACATAAATGACTTACCCTGGGTTGCCTTGCTACATGATCATTCATATCTGGGCCTGGGGCACTGCTACCCAGGCATCCAGCGAACTTATTATGCCTTCCTTTGTGGGACCTGAGGCCGAAAACTGTTTGGTTACCTCTACATGGTACCCTCTCCAATGGCAATTACCAAAGGCTGTTGTTCTTCCTTTGCTCACTGGGGGAGCTCAGGTTGAAAAAAGGAAAAAGAAGAAGATGACCTTACTTCCAATCTGCATGGAAACTTGGATGTCTGTTTCCCCCATGTGGGATGCTGTCCTGGATAAGATCACATGATAGGGATAAGTCACCCTTGTCCGATTTTCTAGAATCTAAGGCACTCCTGCAGAACTGTGGTTGACACTCTGGAAGTATCATACTTCCCAGGTGGTCTGGGAGGAGACCATTCACTCCTCCTATAACCCATATCTTTTGGAAATGTAGTCCTCTCCCAATGAGTCCATAACTCCGAGCACACTTAGGTGCAGCGTAGTTGGGGCAGATATCATTCTTGGCGGTGCCCCCGGGGACACAAGGGTTTAAATCATTATATTCTAACCCCATACGCCCTCCAGTCATCTTGACTAAGTGGCCAGTCGGTGGCATTGCATTCTGTTGCCCTCGCCTTCCTTTTTCCCCATCCCCCCCCCCCCCCCGTTCTCCAGGCAGTCTTCCTGGTGCCTGGTATGGGATCCTGAGGTGGAATATACGGGTCGAGAGGAGGATCCTTTTCCAAGATCGTTCATGCATACCAAGGTATTTATAGATACCAAGGTCAACAGCACTTCCTAAGGCCACCATGCCGCCTCACAGGTGCTTAGTGGTCCATTTTGGTGTCTTTCCTTAGACCCTTCTTGACTGAACTCAGTAGTCCTTGTTTCCTTACACTTGCTGGGTACTCCAAATTCTTACACTCTTCGGGCATGTGCCCTCACACCTCAACACGGTCAGTTCAAGGGATAATGTTCATCCCTTTTCTTGTTATCTGCATAGGCCGCAGCCATCATGGCTAGCCCTGTAACCCTTTGGCTTCCAGCGCTTTCTCTCTTAGGTTCACGTTGGAGTGTCCTATGGCCAGACATTTACCCTCTGGCCCTCATACCTTAAGTTATACCTTCAGGTAGAGCAACCAAATGCATCTCCTCCACATTAGTCATGTTGCGTTGGTTCAACTCTGGTTTGAACTCCTGTTAGAACCTTGGCTCCTGTTAGAACCTTGTTCACTGGGCTTTTTGCCATCTGGGGTGTTTTTGCTGTGCTGAAGGTGGAAGAGCCAACTCCACCCGCCATCCATCAGCATAGCTAGTAGTCACCTATTACTGAATGCATCCGAGCAGTGCTCGAAGAAGAATGGTGGGTTACTCACCAGTAACTGTCCTTTATCGAGATGGGCTGCTCGGAGCCATTCAGGTTGCTCCTCTCCATCCCCGCATCTAGAATTGGTGACTCCGAGGAACTTGGGAGGGGTCGGGAGGCAGCCGTATATATAGCCACTGGGTGGTGTGGGGGGCAGTGGCCACCTACCCTCTCCTGAGAGGGTAGGGCAGAAGTTTTCCGACCAATCCAGCACTCCGGTATGGAGACATCTATTACTGAATGGATCTGAGCAGCCCATCTCGAAGAAGGACGGTTACTGGTGAGTAACCCACCATTGTTTGTCCATGATCTCAGCCTTGGCATGGTGGTGGGAACAGTCCATATAGAAGTCTAGTCTCTTGTTCCAACCCTCTGGAGGAGTCCACGAAGAATATTTCTTCTTGCAGTGCTGGGAGGAAGGTACCTATGTGTCACTGTGTTGATCGGTGATCTGATGGAAATATTCTTTGAATCTTAGTGAAAGTAAGCCTCCAGGTCACCACAGAATTTTATCCTATGTGTGAGAGTTTATTTTCCTCACACTGTTTTGGGCTAGTAAGAGTCTATTGACTTCCATATCATTACTTCATATTTATTTTGGTTTATATAGAAGGGGAGGTCTACTTGCTGTTAGAGCCCTCTCAACTGCCTTTTAACTTGCTTGCTTCTTCCAGTCCAGCAACTCTTACCTTTCTACCCCTACTTCACCTTGCTTCCTTACTTCTTACTACTTTAGTGCCTGCTGAAGCAGAAATGGAGATCTCCACTTTACTTTTCCTTCCCTCTGGTTCTGGAGCCAGGGAAAGAAGATCCCTCAGGACTGGGTTCCAGGAAGGCAAACCCTAAAGATTTCTACTGCCCTTAGGAGGCACCAGCAGATAGGTAGGTAGGTTTTGAGAGTTAGTCATACGTGAACACCTCATATTAAAAATTTATTTGTGTATATGGATGAGTTTTTTACAATATGGGTTTAAAATTGTATGGACTTGAATGTTACCATGAAAAAATATTGTGGTTGCATTTTTTGTGGTCTGATGCATGTTTTCTTTCTGAAAGTGTTGATACTGGATTTTTTGCCAGGTCACAAATGCATGTTATAGTCATAATAAAACAGCAGAAACAGATTGTTTACTGGAGAAAGAGTGAATGCTAAAAAGCAGAAAAATGTCCTAGTCTTTTTTTTTTTTTTTTACCTACCATGGACCAAATGAATTCCTGTTGTAGCTCCATTGACCTAAATAGAGTTAAGTCAAAGAGGAATTGGGCTTATCTGTTTAGTTCAGGAGGTGATATTGTAAATCTATACAAGTCCACTGTGACCCAGAAAATTACAGTAGAGCTTTCATAACCAATCCACTAGTATTTAGTTTTACAACACTATATCTGTTGCAGTAGTTAGCAGTGGTGTTGGTTTCCTAGAGAGGATGAGCATTTATTGCAAACATAATGGTCATTAAAAAACCCCCTCATTATTAAACATATGTCTCCTTTTCAAGAAAAAAATGACACATTTAGATGTTAGAGGAAGATGCTTAGTTTAATTTGCCTTTCTTTGGAATACATAACATGTTTGCTTTCTCTCTCTCTGCACTGATAAGCAATCCTATGAAAAACAAAAAGAAAAATCCAGCCACAAGAAGGTAAATCTTTGGTATGTATCTTATGTGCTTTAAAGCCCCATTACTGTTGTATCTGAGCAACGAATCTTTAGGATATGAGGTAGAAAAGTGCTATTCTCCCAGATAGGTCACAGAAAGACTAAAGGCTTGTCTACACTGGAGGTGGGCTTGTAATTCAGCCTCAGATTGTCGAATTACAGAAGGCAAAGGTGAGTGATCACATCAAATTGCTTGCTTGGGGTCTTCACTGCTCACATTACTTCCTGAAATGCATTGCACTGTGGGTAGTAGGCACAGGGGCTTGAGGGGATGCAGTCATCCTTCACTCACTCTCTTCCCCTTTTCTCTAATCAAAAAAAAAAAAGGGCAGAAAAAGCTTTTCTCTAATCAAAAAAAAAAAAAGGCAGAAAAAGCTTTCCTTGATGTTTCTCTGCCGCAGGCAGGACAGACGGGGCAGTGCTTCATGCAGAGAGAAGAATTAATTGAAAACTTAAAGCAGAGGGGGAGCTATGTAGTAAAGGGATGGAAAAACCAGTTGAGTTACTCTCTTGCTACATAGCTATTCTCATGCTACTCTCTTGCTAAATTTGAATTGTGGATTTCAACCTCAGTGCTATGTCACTTGCAAGGGTGATGTTAGCAGATTGAATTACAGGCCGATTTTTTCCAAATGTACTGCTCAGATAGTGGAGACACAGGCTGCTGAAGGTCATGATAAGCAGCACTAGGTCAAACTTCACTGTCAGTGTAGACTAGCCCTAAGTCATTTTCCCAAGGTCACACAAATATTCTGTTGTGGAACACAGAATTTAGCCCTGGTTCCTACATGACAACCTAGTGCTCTCATTACTAGACACGTTCTTGCTCTCTAAATGCCTGATTTTAGCCATATTTATGCAGATCACTTCTGTAGTAAACCCAGGTCCAGGGTCTTAAGGCAGAAAGTCCTCCAAAGTAAAAAAGCAGCAGCAAAAAGTGTCTTTACTCTCCACTTCACTGGGGGGGGGGGTCTGTAATGGGCTTAATGTCCATACTCTGCAAAGCTAGGGAAAAACTCAGTCGGTCATACTCTAAATGCCTCCAAGTCCAAGCAGGTGGAGCAATGCCCTTTAAATAGGTTCAGGGAAGTCAGGTGGAGAGAGATGAAGAGCAGAAAGAAGACTTGAACTAGAGCAGTAATGATGGAGGAAGAACATACAGGTACCAGCTCCTTCAGGAGAAGCTCTGAGGTAGAACCATTAAGGAAATTGCGCTGATGGGGGTGGAGGACTCTTAACTTGAAGATTTGTTGAACTTTTTAGCTCCACCCCTAGAAGGGATTTTGACTTTTACATGATTTGACTGGAGGGCTAGAGGTCACTGGACACTCAAAGGGGAAGTCGAGAGAAGATGCAGGTTTGCGGGAGAAGCCAGTGGAAGGAGCTAGAGATGAAAACGTGAGATGCCACCTTAGAAGTTAGGCCATGTGCCAACAGGGCTATAGGCAGCCAAAATGTGAGGTACACTAGCTAGGTAGGCAATGTACTCATTCAGAAAAGCTATTTCCATGAACCTCAGCCATAAATTAAAGTTGATGCTGACAACTTCTTTGGAAGAGCACTGTGAAGGCAGGTGGGGCTGGTAGTATTGTCCTCCTTACCACAGGATTACTCAGATTTGGGATGCAGAGACTCTGTCTGGCATAGGAAGTTATAGTTCACCAGTTTCTGCCTTGCTCCAGCTTAAACACCAGAGCCCTGGGTGTACATCATACTAAGTCCACTCTGAATCTTTACTCTTTCTCTCTGATTACACTCATAACACTGCAAAGGCTATGTCTACTTTGAACTAAAACAACAAATATATGGTCTTTTGAAGACAGAGGATAAAGACCAATGAGTATGCAAAGCAGACAGAAAGAAAGCCACAGTAAAAAGGGAAAAAAGAGATCAAAGTATAGTCAGACAGATCTTCTGATGAATTACTGTCAATTTTATATATCTCTATCTACATCTGTATATATTACAGTTAGTTGTTAAAATGTTCTACCTCTTGTAATTACAAAGAGTATCTAAGGTTACTATAGCTGTGAGGATGCAGTTTTTTATTCTGCTTCTTTATCTCTTTGTTTCTTTAGTGCATTGCAGATCTCTTTGTGTACCACAAGTTTCTGCTCTTTCCCTTACATAGTGAGCTTCTCTTCTTGTTTTTCCTGGGTCGTTTACACAGGAACGCTAGAAATGAAAACCTTTAAAATAACGGGAAAATCGTTTCACAGAAATGACTGTTCCTGTTAAAGCTTTACTCCCATAGTCAAGTGAATATGGGAGAACCTAAGCTGTCATTGATACTACTACTACTACTACTACTAAATAAAAAAATCAGTTTTGTATCCCTCATTGTTGTGGAGAAAAACTGGAGAAGAGTTAAGCAAGTGAAGAGTTACAAAAGGGTTCTCACAAAACAGGGTGACTGGGAAACAAAATGGAAAATGAAATTCAGCATTGACAAATGGAAAGTAATGTACATTGGAAAATATAATAATCCCAATGATACATATAAAATGTTATGGAGTAAATTAGCTGTTAGTACTCAAGAAAGAAATCTTGGCATCGTTGTGGATAGATCTTTGGAAACATCCATTCAATGGATAGCAACTTTCAAAAAGGCTAATAAAATATTCAGAATCATTAGGAAAGGGAAAAACAATAGGACAGAAAATATCATATCACATCTTCACAATCCCCAGTTTGAATACTGGGTGAAGGTCTGGTCATCCTAGGTCACAAAAAATCTATTAGAATTGGAAAAGGTGCACAAGAGGACATTTAAAATGATTAGAGAGGTCTATAGAAAAGCTTGTATATGAGAAGAGATTAATAAGACTGGGACTATTCAGCACAGAAAACAGATGACTAAGGGGAAATATGGTAGAGGTATATAAAATCATGACTGGTGTAGAGACAATACATAAGGATGTGTTATTTATGCTTTCTCGTTAAACAAAAACTAGGGGGTTCACGAAATGAAATAATAGGCAGCAGGTTTAAAACCAACAGAAGAAATTATTTCTCCATACAACACATATTCAACTTGTGGAACTCATTGCCAGAGGATGTTTTGAAGGCCAAGACTACAAAGGGGTTAAAAAATGAGCTATATTGTTCATGGAGGAAAGACCAATCGATGGCTATTACCCAGGTCAGGTAGAGATTGCTGTTTGAAAAATTCTGGGACTGGCTGATGGGATGGATCATAGTGGCTATATCCACACTGCTTTTCTTTTTCGAGAAAAAGCTCTATCAAATAACGATTTCACAGCTATTTTGAAATAGACTATTTTGAAATAGAATGTCCATGGGACACTTATTTCAAAATAAAGTGGACCTCAGGAAATGGAAATAGTGAGTCCACACTGGGTTGCTGTGCTGAAAATAAAGGGGGCAGAGGTGAGCAAGGAGGGGTGCATTGTGGGAAGTATGGCATCCAGGCACAGCTGCTGGTCTCCCCTCCCCTGGCCAGCACTTTAAAAGAGGAAGAGCTCTGGCCTCTCATCTGTGTGGCTGGCAAGATGGAGGGAGAGCAGCTCATGGGACAGACATGACTCACCTGCATGACACCTGGCAGGGTCTAGGAAGGCTGTTTGGACTGTGGGGCAGATGTCCCCAGCACACAGACCCTGTGGCACTACAGGGGACCCTGAACCCCCTCCAGCAAACCACAGAGGCAACGATGCTCACAGCAGTGCTCTCCGTGCCCCGCGCATTTGGGCATGTGAAGCCAGCACTGACTGGTGGGAGAGGGTTGTACTCACCAAATGGGATGACAGGCTTTGGCTGCAGAACTTCCAGGTAAGCAAGGGGACCTTCCTCATGCTGGTCCATGAGCTCTGCAGCAAATCAACACACAGCAGCGAGCTGTTCTGCCTGTGGAGAAGCGTGTGGCCATGGCACTATGGAAGCTGGCAACCCCGGATTCATATAGGTCAGTTGCACAGCAGTTCGGGTTCGGGAAGTCCACGGTGGGGGCAGCTGTCATTGACATCTGCAGGGGAATTAGGCAGGTCCTGGTGCACTGCCTCATCACCCCAGGAAATCTTGAAGAGTCCTTTGATGGCCTCCAAACACTTGGGGTCCCCAACTGTGTAGGAATCCTGGACGCCACACATATTTCCATCTGGGCCCCAGACCACCATGCCCAGGACTGTGTCAACAGGAAGGGCTACCATTCTGTTGTCCTCCAGGCCCTGGCTGACTACTGTGGCATTTTTCAAGACATCTGTGTGGGCTGGCCAAGGAGGGCACATGATGCCTGCATTCTCTGAAACTCCTCCCTCTACCAGGGAAGCATGTGGGCACCCTGTTCCCGGAGCACAACATCGCCCTAGGGATGTGCAAGTGCCCCTGGAAATTCTGGGGGACTTGGCCTACCCCTTGATGCTGTGGCTAATTTGGCCCTACACAGGGCAGTGGAATGCCACCAAGGACCATTTTAATCTGTGGCTTCACTGCTGCCGCTCAGTGATGGAGCAGGCCTTTGGGCATCTGAAGGCCAGGTGGAGGGCTCTCCTGATGTACCTATAGCTTGGCGAGCAAAACCTGGCACTGGTTATCAGTGCTTGCTGCACCCTTCATAATCTTTGCGAGCTGCGGGGGGGAAAGTGTTCCCTGAATCTGGGAGGAAGGGGCACAGCAGCCCACATGGGACTTTGTGCAGCCAGAGGAGGTCCTGCCCCCATCTCGCCCTGCACCACCCCACCCATCCATCTCCCCCTGAATCCCCCACCCATCCATCTCCCCTGCACCTCCCACCAATAAAAGACATAGAACACAAAAATGAGGCGTACGGGTATTTTATTAACAGGGCAATGGAGTGGAGGTGAGGGAGGGTTAGAGTAAGGGTGAGGCCTTGCAGGGAAGGGGGGAATTTGGACAGGGGCCATTTGGGGCAATGGGGATGGGACAGCTGCAGGGCCAGAGCTACTGGCCAGAGGCTGGGGGGGGGGTCCCAAGCCTGCAGGCGGCCACCCTGAGTCCTGGACTGGTGGCGGTTAGGGGATGGGCTGGAGCGGGGTGCAGGGTGTGGGGAGCGCTGATGGTGTTCCAGGTGCTGGTGCGTCCAGTTTTGCTCCCGGAGGAGCTCTATCATCATCTCCAGCAGCCTGTTCTGCCCTGCCCACAACCTCTGCTCGACCCTGCAGTGCTCGAACTCCCACTCCAGCCAAATGTCCATTCGGTGGTCGACGCAGTCCCAGAGGCGGACAAAGTCTTCAAATTGCTTAGCTTTTGACCATGGTGCTCTCCTCCTTCTCCTCCTCTTCCGGGACTGGGTTGCTGTTGCCCTGGAAGGGCCAGCTGCCATGGGTCCTGTGGCTGCCGGAGAAAGGTCAAGAAAAAAACCCAGAGATTACTTCTAGGGCTATGCTGCCTGTGGCAACTTGCTGTGCCCTTGCCACCCCCTGAGCCTTTGATTTGGGACGGGGCCCCTCGGTATGGTCCACTGTGCTTTCCTTCTCCCCCCCAGTGGGGCACAGTGGCTGCAGTGGCAGTGAGTGGGACACTGTGCTCTGGTGGTCCATCAATGGCCACGTGCCAGCAGCACCAGAGGCATGCTGCCTCGCTTGCCAGCACATCTCTGCACACAGTGCTAGTCTTCCTAGGTCCACATCCCCCTTGCGCATGGACACCAGAGCATCCGGCCCCATGGGAGGTACTTTGGATGCCCCTCCAACCTGTCCTATGCCTGTTCTGCCTCCCCCTGCACTGCCTCTCACCATACACAGCCATGCCCAGCAGTGCCCACCAGGGTGGAAAGGGGCAGGGATTTCCCTAACAACCCCCCTAGTGGTTGGCTAGTAACAGTGCTATAGCAAATTACCAAGTCCACCCTGTGCCCTCCCACCTCCCCTACACCCTGCCCAAATTTCAAGTCCTGGGGAGAACACTGGGGAGAGGGCACTCACCTGCAGGTGCTGTGTTTCTGTGGCCCGATGTCCCCTCACTGAGGTCTTCCTCTCTCTTGCTGGGAGCCCCCTCCTGCTCATCTGACCGTGTGGTATCTGGTGCTGGGGCAGGGGCCGCCCCTGGGATGGCAGCGGGGTGGAGGGCTGCCTGGGTGGTTTCTGGCTCCTCCTGGGCACTCTGTGCCTCTGGCTCCCCAGCAGATGAGGGCTCCCCTGAGTGAACCAGGGCTCCAGGGAGGCTGCTGGACTCCTGGCTGAGAAAGCTGTCCAGCTCTTGGAAATACCAGCAGGCACTGGTGGGGTCCCTTTCCTCCCTGTCCTGCTGGTATGCCTGTCTCAGCTCTTTCGTTTTGGCCCAGATCCGCTCAGTGTCCCAGGTATGGCTCATGGCTGCCATTGACCCGGGACATGCTGGCATACATCTCACGGTTCCTGTGCTGGCCCCTGAGTGAGGTGTATATATCCTCCTGGCCCCACAGAGCCAGGAGGTCCAGGATTTCCTCATGGGACCATGAGGCTACCCTGTGCCTCCTCTGGCTGCCTTGAGCTGCCTTGCCTGGCTGTCTGTGTGGGATCAGCCAGCCAGTTGTGGAAAGATCTGGCCGGGGCTGTGAATTTTGACCCTTCATTGGCCAGGGCAGGCTCCTCTAGGAACCCTGGGAGGAAGGTCTGGCCCAGGAGAAGGTCACAGAAGGCAAAGTTATTTAAAAAAAAATCCTATTCAGTGACCAAAATAGTGGTTTTTTTGAAATACTCCTTTTCAGAATAGGTACTTTTTCAACAGAAAAGCATGTTTATTGGAACCGCTATAGCAGTTCCTTTTTCTGATATACCATGCTGCTTATTTCGAAAAAGCAACATGCATCCTTGGTCACAGAATATGTTTTTTTGAAATAAGGCTTCTTATTTCGAAAAGTTTGCAATATAGATGTGCCCATTATGATTACTTGTTCTATTCATTCCATCTGAAGCACCTGGCATTGGTCACAACTGGGCGACTGTATCCTGGGCTAGATGGACCATTGATTTAACCTAATATGGCTGTTCTTATGTGCAGATGAAGTCTATTTAACTGATCTACTGTTTCAGGTGAAACCAATAAAGCTCTCTTAACATTGGAATAATAAGGTTAATTAGGTTGGGATTGGTTGAACACTTATGCAGCCAAACTTTAAACAAACTGCAAATGTTTTTAAGCAGCAGCAGAAAGATCAGCAAAGAGGGAGGCACAGTAATCCTTGCAAGTGGGAATGAATGCATGTAGTTTCAGCAGCTGTTATGCAAGACAGCCCAAGCCAACAGCTTCAAGATGTTTTAAAGATGATAATATAAGATTTTAACAACCTGGTTTATATTCAGTTCAAAAGAAAGAGCTGGGCCAAATATAAATCTGGGATTAACATCCTTTCTAAGCAAACAAAATACCATTGCTGCCAGGAACAGAAAAGGGCAAAGATGGAAAGGCAGTCTGCCATTATACAGGGACCAATGCATATACATTTGTATTTGATGACAATTAGCTCCAGGGAGCGAGAAGATATCCAAGTCTGGAATGTCTCAAACCAACCCCGTCATGCAATGCTCTAGGACCTACTGAGGAATCTGCAAGGACTAAGGATTAACTTGTGAGGCTCATATGGGATGGCCAAACAGAAAACAGGCTCAAAGGGGATAGGTAGAAGGAAGCAAAAGCAGACCAAAGAGCTATATATGTGGAACAATCAGATACTGTGGGAGAAGAGAAAACTATGATAAGCAAATATGTAAGAAAGTTTCACAAGAGTCCTGTAAATTTGGAAAGGAAAGAAACAGGAAGAAGGAAAGGAGTATCACCTCTTTCTCCCTTTTTCAGGATATATGATAATTTTTTCTGTGTCACTTCTTAACAAAAGACAACCTGCTAAGCAATTGTTCCTTTGTTTGGCTTCCAGCTGATTTATTTCTTTAGGTGCCTACATCATTCCCAGTTTAGAAGACAGCTGCCACTCCCAGTCTCATGGCTATACACAATTTTGAACGTTACATAAATACCTTGCATGGTGATAAATTCCAGAGAGGTAGGCACGTTAGTCTGTGTATAGCAAAAACAATAAAAGTTCTGTGGCACCTTAAAGACTAACAAAAGTCTTTGGGCATAAGCTTTCATTGGCTGCAACCCATTTTGTTGGATGCATTTTGTTGTTTTTGCTATATAACTGGTTTCCCTTGTGTCTAATGAGAAGGATGGAGAAGAACTTATAAAGCCATATTAAGTTTCCTCTGAGAAGGTAAAAGACTAGACACCAACACATTTGTTAAATCCATCCTGAAAAGAAGGAAAGATAAAAATTCCTTGATGTAAGGTGCCTCAGGTGGGTATGTTGGTTATGTTAGATAGCACAGAATGCATTCTCTATTCACTGTTACAGCAGGATTGTGACTGACCAGTCATGTTTATCTGACATCTTTTTCTTCAGGCTAAAATGTTAATACCCCAGATGGAAAAGGATAAGTTGTTAATTTTAATATTACTCTCAAACTGTGGAAGAAAGTGGCTAAGCTTCCACGTCCATGTATTTTAAAATGTGTATGCCATAATACATCTTTATGGGGTAGAATTAATGTCAGTGAAATATTCTGAGGTCCTTGGATGAAAACTTTAACACCCCCATCTATGTATACTATTTATGTGATTATCTAACACCATTGTTTCTTGGGAAGTTTGTAGCATCTCTGTGATGTGTTCATACCATACTATACTTCTTTAATAAAGCTTTTTTTTTTTTTTAAAGGAGGTGGGCAACATCTTGGGGGGGGGTAAATGGAATATAAGGAAATTGTTTCTTTTAAAATCCAAAATTTAAAATAAAAAATATTACAATATGCACCAGAATAGTAAGCATTTAGGGAAAAATAATCAAGAAATTGAAAGTACATTGCTTTGACATATTATGCCTGGGCTGCATTTTATTGCTGAATACAAAGAGAATACTAATTAGCAAACAAAAAAAGACCTGTTGTGCACTTCCCTTTCCATTTTACTGGTTCCCACAAAACTGCTGGGAATAAAAGCATTGTAATTGTGATTCCCCTCTTTCAGTCAAAATGAGGAAGGCCGAAAGAAAGGGTAAGACTCTTTTGGTTTTGAGCTAATAGCACTTCCTGAACAGAACAGGCTGTTCTTTTAGTTATGCATTTCCACTGGGACAAAGTGAACCCCATTCATATGGCAACAAACCCCTGAACACACAAAACCACTGCTTCCCAGAGCAGATTCCTAGAAAGGGTGTGGTGTATTTTTCTAACTCCTTGAATATTTCTGCACAGGGACTAGTTTATTTAGATGGGCTAGAAGTGAAATGGTTAGTTATGTGGATCACCTATATGCGGATCACTACTGCACATCAGTGAGCAAATAAAAACTTGTTCTGTATCCAAGAAATTGTTACATGGCTGTATGGTATCTAAATGCATAAGAATAAAAAAGCACTTGAGATGGGATCAGGTTTCATCATAATTTTATAGCACTACCCTAGAAACTCTAAATCAGGTAAGAAAACCGAATCAAAGGTATGATGGAGACCAATGAGAATTGTAAACAGGATCTGTAGCTAAATTATTGGGTCCCTCTTCCAACTGTGCTAGCATCTGACACATAGTAAGACTGGCTAATGGATTTGTAGATAGTGTACATATAATGCAGCTGTAGAAACAGATGTTGGAGCTTATAATGTATTAAAAGCCATTCAGCATCTAGCTACCTAATAGAGGATTCGTACAGTGGATTCAAGGAGAGAAACCCACTACTACTAACAATAAATTTGGCACTTGAGACACAGTAGTACTTACTTTGATTCAGTTACTCTCTCCTCATCTTTTGAATCTGAGCGAATTGTATTTGTATATAGCTGAGGAGGAACATTTTGTCTGAAATAGATTGCTTAAAGGTACACACTGTGCTTTATGATGTAGTGTCTTTTACGTTGCTTGTTATATCAGAAATGGAAGTCTGGATGCTGGATAAGGAATCAGAGAATGCATTATGAATGCACTGACTAAATCCTAGCAGCTGCTAGATTAGAAAACTAGTGTATATGGTTCAGTGGTGTCTTATACCTGATTCATCAACAGGAATCACCAATAAAACAGTGCATGTATCTTGTCCTTGTTCAGTGCTGCACTATACCTGGGAAGGACCATTCTCTTGTCACTCTGGATGATCATTGTTTTGTGTTCCAAAATGGAAGACTTGACAGCCATTGCTGTGTGGGTCCAAGCTAATGCAGCAACATCCTAGGTACACAACCCACACAAATTAGAATGCAACATATACACCAGCACTTTCCTATGACTTTTAAAAAATTTTTTGAGGAAAGCCCTTTTAAAAGAGGGACGCAGAATTAAATCAAGAATTTATGCTTTGAAAATGGTATCTACCCAGAGTCATAGAGGTCAAAGAGATTGTCCAGATCATCTAATCTGACTTCCTGTATATCATAGGCCATTAAAAGCTCCCAGCCACCTCCAAACCATGCTCAGCAGCCAGAAGTGGGCAAAAGTATTACAAATCTCAGTTGATTAAACTGCACTGTGCTGCAGGCAGAGATCAGGAAGGACTGAAGTACACTGCTATCTCTGCTGTGGCAGCAGATTAAGTTCATGTATACTCAAGGTTTGGCTTCACTAAGCAAATGCAAAAACAGATGGCAACCTCTAAAATTGTTCTAAGAAATATTACTTTGTTTAAATCAATATTTTTAGATAGTCTTATATGTTGATTTTGATTAGCTGCATCAGTAACAACGATAATCCTGTTGTATTATAAACAGTGCCAACCACTCTATTTCTGACCACAACAGGCAGTGCAACCTCATTTCCTTCATGCTGGCAATATAAACAGATCCACCCTTTTAATTTTGGCCAGTCCTGTCAGAAAGGACATCATTTATACTGCAGCTCAATGCTAGTCAGTGAAATCCCCTGAAGAACAAGAAGAATTTTAAAGGACAAAGCTGAACATGAAAAATGTTGCTATTAAAGAAAGTTTCATGCATATTGTTTGCTCACTATTCCGAAAGGTCTCTTGTTTTTTTCCCCTTGAGTTAACTTATCTCCCTACTGCCAAGAAACAACACTGTGACACCCAGCAATACAGAGCCCCACAGAGCAGATCTCATCTATTGCATACTGTATTTAGAGCAAAAGTCTACCCTCAGATACACAGGTGAAGCTGGGCTAACTAGCAGAAGTGATTAGGTTAAGCTGTAGGTGCTGGTATAATAGCTGAAGCCTGTTAGCATTGAGTTACAGGTTCAGTCAGAACAGGTCATCAATACCTAAACTCATTCTCTTCTGAAGGTAGTTGGTGATCTCAATGACTATGTCTACACAGCCAAAGATATTTCAAAATACTTATTTTGAAATAACTATTTTCAATTTATTTAAAAATAATTATTTTGAAAATAGCATTATTTCACATTTTTTATATTGAAATAGCAGTCTAGTGAAGACTCTCTATTTTGAAATAAGGTAGGAATTATTTCAAAATAGAGAGTCTACACTAGACTATTTTGAAATAAGGGATGCCAGGGAAAAGTATAGGGCCATTATTTCCAAAAGAAGCCAATTCCATGGTTTGGAATGGCTTTTTCTGAAATAACTATTTCAGAAGAATTGCTCTTTCTAAATAAAAGCAGGTTTAGTTATTTCAAAATAGCACTTCATTTTTTTTCAAAATAATGAAGCACTTATTTTGAAATAAAAAATGCTCAGATGGACATGTAAAAAGCTTTTTCAAAATAAGCTTCATTTCAAAAAAACTTTTCAGAATAGACATATCCATTATAATACGACTCCAACTGGACAAATATTTCCATTTCAAAACCCACCATCAGATTCAGTACTATTTTTTTTTTCAGATAGAACCTATGTTAGTAGTCTCACGCTGAGAAGTCAATGTTTCTCAAGGGCACAGTAAATGAATTATCATGCCATGCTTTTTGGCTCATAAGACATGTGCCATGAAAAGGAATAAGATACTTTAGATTCATGGCTGTGCCTTTTTTAAGGGTCTTGTCAAAGTGAATAAAGTTCTGTAGCACAAAACCACAAAGGCATACAACATTATTTCTACATCAGGGTGCATCTAAATATTCGTACTGTAGCCTACTGGGATTCCTTAAGTAAGGGAAAGAAGAGGGGAAAAAATGGTTAACACCAGGAACAAAACAAAAACCATTAGTACTCCCATGTTGTCAGTTCTGAAACAGATCACCTGATTGCTTTTCAGTTAAGTAAGTCTTCTTTAAATAAATGATCAGCCTTTAATAAATAAGGATAACAAATGAGGAGACTATGCAACCAAAAAGAAATTCCTCATAAAAGTTAATTAAAATTGGAAGTGCTTCAAAAATGAAACATAGATAGAATGAATATTTCTGACAGACTATAGCAAATCAGAAGAGGAAAAGGAAATGTAATGATGCATCAGGAAGAAGAGTTGCATAGAAATTATTCAGTGTTTAATAAAGTGGAGAGAAGGAGCCCAAAGTTTTGAAACAATGACAAGGCAACCAGAAAAGCACAATCTTCACATAGCCCCACATTCTTTAAATACATGAAGTATATTATCTGTGCTTCTGCTAAGTACTGTATATGGCTATGTCTACATCTAGAATTTCAGTTTGGACTTGCTAGTCTCAACTAAAATAGCCTGAGGTTAGTCTGAATTAGCTGCAGGCTAGTTTGGACTAACCACGGCTTTTTAGTTCGAACTAGCCACACGTCCTAGTTTGAACAAACTTTTTAGTTCAAACTAGAACTAATGGCTTAGTTCGAACTTTTAAAATTCAAATTAGCCATTATTTCGCGTCTTGGCCATGCTTAGTTTGAATTAAAGTTTGAACTAAGCCAGCTAGTCCAGACTAAGCAATGGGTCTTATTAGTCTGGACTAAGCTTTGGCTAGTCCGAACTAAGAAATTTCTTAGTTCGGACTAGCCAAAGCCTAGTGTGGCCATGGGCCAAATTAGTCTGGACTAAACTTGCTTAGTGCGGTCTAATTTGGCAGAGTAGACATGGCCTACGAGTTCTCTGAAAGATCCTGTAATTGCAAAAGAATGTGTTTCTTCAACAAAATCCATGAGCAGAGATCTGCAAAATGTTCTGAATGAAGCTTGAAGTGAAAGTTGCCAGGGTTGAGGTTTCATTACAGACTGAAATCTAATCCCAGGTTTGCTGAATGACTCATTAAAATCTGTGGCATTTTGGATTAATTTAGTCAAAGTTTTGAGTGAAGCTAGCTGCAGTATTGAGCAAGTATGTTTTTGACATGAAATCAGCTAACACTTGGCAGTCTCAGTTGAATTTTGCATTAGTCAGTTAAGGTGTAAAGACACAGGATGTGAAAGAGACCATTATGTTTGCATAAATCTCTTTGAATCCAAAATGCCACGTTTTCCACAGATCTACCCTGAGCTAATTTTAAAAAGTCAGTTCCATCTTCCACAAAGCCTTCAGGACCCCAGCAGAAGATTTTACTTAGTTTATACCATCAGGATTGAACCAAATTACTTGTCTCAAGATTTGGACTACAGGGCAAAGCTTAATGGCCTGTGTATGAAGTTCAGGTTAGATGATTCTAATGGTTGTTTCTGACATTAAAATGTGTACACCTATGATGTTTAAAAAAATAATTAAAAAAAAATTATTGTGTCTTGTTTTGCAGTTCTTCTACAGGCAACGCTGTGAATGAATTCAATTTGAAGGACTAGGCCCTCTTCAAAGATCCACCTCATAAGAAATTAGGTCATTTTCCAGGATATTTGACGATGTGATGCAGTTCACTGCACATCTGTTCTGAGGACGATTTGTATGTTTCACTCAAGGATGTGCTGTCAGCAATCAGGGTAATGCATTGACCAGGCCCAGGAAAAAAACTGAAAGCGTCCCATCTAAATTTTGGCAAAACAGATATGTGTTTTAGGATGATAACTTATGGGGTCATCTGGAAAAAGAAGCCTTTTCAGCGATGGCGAAATATCACACCTCTCCTGAGTTTATTGGAAACTTCCTGAAAATGTCACAGAGGCATTTATGATTTTCAGTCTCAGTTCCTGATCCTAAGAAGGTAAAAAAGAGGACAACCCCTTCCTTGGATGAAAGAGCTGATATGGGAAGGCATACAGAAAACAAGTTACTTGTCACTGTAATAGGCTAAAATATTCAGACAGAAGTGGTATCTTTAAGTGTTTCATTAATGGCAAATGTCAGGTAGTATAATTCCTGCTGTTTTATTTTGCATTTAATTTCCTGTTCTTTTTTTTCACTCCTCTTCCTTTCCCTCTTTGCTCTTCCTCCCTCCCTCTCTTTCTTTTTCTCCCTCTCCCCAATCTCATCTTCACTTTCGTTCCTTTCTTTCTCATTTCATTACCCTACTCTTTTTTCCCTCTTACTCTCTCTCCCTTGATTATTTTGAAGGTGCTTGTATGTATATTCATAGATTATGAAGCTAGAAGGGGCCCCTGTGATCATCTAGTCTGACCTTCTGCATAACACAGGCTATAGGAAGTCCCTGAAATAATTCCTGTTTGAGCTAGAGCACAGATCTATTGTATCTTGTTATGTCTCTGTCTGTCGGACTGAAGGAAACATTACCAAATGTTTATTCCTCATGTAGGTACTTACAGATTGTGACTATTTCACTCTTAATGTTCTCTTTGTTAGACTAAATGGATTGAGATTATTATCATGGTGCTACTTTGAACTTTCTCCAATTTATCAACATCCTTCTTGAGTTGTGGACCCAGAAATGGGCACTGTGTTCAGTTGTGGTCACACCAGTGCCAAATACAGGTGTAATATTGCCTCTCTTGTCTGCTTCAATATTCCTTTATTTATACCAACAAGAATTTGGTAGCCCTTTTCACTATGTAACCCATATGCCTAAACCACACTGTCTTGTGGACGCCTGTTCAGGGTGAGTTACTGTTGTTGGGCAGATTTGGCTGCCCAGAAACTAGAACTTTCTGGTAACAGGGAGTGGTAGCATTTTGAGCATGCTCCACAAGGTTTGTTATTGGTGTGGCTAGGTGCTTGAGAGAAGCAGCCCATAGAGGGGCAACCACAGATTGCTGCTGAGTCCATGTTCTCAGTGCATGAGTGAAAGGAGCTGAGCCAGGAGTGGATTGCAAGATGTTTTCTCCCAGCTGTGCAGTATTTTGCAGAGGAATTTTCTCTTGTGGGACCGAGCTGGATACCAGTAAACACACTGCATGGTGCTGGTTGCACAGGATAAAGAAAGGACTGCATGGATTCCTATTGAAGATTCCTGCAGCCAGAGGAGAAGAGGACTGCTGCTTTCTGCTCAAGCCTCAAGGACTTGAACAGAGACAGCAACTGAGATAAGTGTGACTCCACCCTTGGGTTTCTTACTGTTCTGTTTAAGTTCATTTTTGTTTTCTTAGGGTAAGGTTTGTTAAGTTAGTAGTTAATAAAGTTCATTGTTATGTTTATTCTAAGTAGTATTTTGATGTGGGTTGGGAACTCTCAAAATCTTCACTGTGAGTCCTGTACAGACTGGATCTTGGCTCCCAGCTGCTTTCTAAAGGGGTTGACCTCTGTTAGGCACTGGAGAGGGGCTATTGAATGAATTCTAGCCCACCTTTGAAGGTTACAGCTACACCGTCACCCAGGGAGGTCATGTTCAGCCAGCTATCCACTATGATGCTGTGAAGTCCTTTTTCAGAGTCACTGCTTCCCAAAATAAAATCTTCTATTCCATAAGTGCAGCTTATATTCTTTACTCTTAGAGAAATTGCTTTAAATCTGAGCACATTAGAACAAACATTTTTTGCTCATGCCAATTTATCCAGTGACCTAGACTGCTTTCTGTTAGTGACCAGTCCTCTACATTATTTATCACTTTCTCAATTTCTGTGTCATCTGCACATTGCATTAGTGCTGATTTTGTGTCTTCTTACAGGTTATTAATGAAATATTTAATAGAAGAGACAAAAACCAACCTCTGTGGGACCCCCACTGGAAACCTACTTTCCATGGTGATTACCAATTTACAATTAAATGTTGAGACCTATTTCTTAGCCAGTTTTTAATGCATTTAATGCATGTCATATTGATTTTGTATTGTTCTAGGCTTTTTAATCAAAATGTAATATAATACCAAGTCAAATTCTTTATGAAAGTCTATTGTTTTAACATCATCTTTACCTTGTAATCTTTTGTAAAAAAATCAAGTTTGTTTCATAGTATCTATCGTCCATAAATCCATTGATTAGCTTTAATTACATCACCTTTCTGTCTACAATTCTTTATTAGTTAAGTCCCATAACAGTGATTCCATTACTGTCCCTTGATTAGTGTTAGTTCTAGAGACCTATAATTACCTGAATTGTCCCATTTATTCTTTTAGACTATGCCTACACTTAAGAACACTAGTTTGAATGAAGTTAGTTTGAATTAATTAGTATGAACTAATTTTGATTAATTCAAACTAACTTAGTCTGAACTAGCATGTCCAAACTAGAAACCTAAATTGAATTAGTACGTCCATGCACAGGACTTGCTAGTTAAGCTTGGGGAGGGCACCCTGGGAAGTGTGGCACCATGACATCTGAGAAGGGCCATCCCCCCACTCAGTCCCATGAAAAGAGGAATGCACTTCCTCCCTTGTGCCATGCACCCTGGGAGGAAGAAGGTCCAACCGTATTTAATTTGAACTCATGGTTAGTTTGAACTAATTTACTAGTTCAAACTAATTGTGAGTTTGAATTAAAGGTAGGTTTTACTATTTTGAAGTAAACTTTCCTTAGTTAAAACTATGGAATTCCTTAGTTTGAACTAATGAAAGCCAGTGTGGACATGCACTATTTTAGTTCAAATTAATCCTCCTTAATTCAAACCAAATTCCCAGCATAGACATAGCCTTAAAGAATTGACATGACATTAGCTTTCAGAAACTTCTGCAGTATTCCAGAATGTGTTGAAAGTCAGTGTTAACAGTTATGAAAGCACCCTGGTCAGCTCTTTTAAAACTTTTGGTTGAGAGTTCTCCAGACCTGATTTTATTAGATTAGATTTAGTAGCTGTTGTTTAATATCCTCCATATTTACTATTAGAATGGAATTATATGATATGAACACTTAGACAGTAAGTCCCTTGGGGCAAGAACTCTGTTTCAATAATGCCTGGCACACTGGGAGCCATGACTAGAACTCCTTGGCACTATAGTGATACAAACAAAAAAATAATACATCTTCTGCCTTTCTTCCCAAATGCAGAACAGAAATATGTACAATTTTTATTTTTCTGCATTATTAGTGGGAATTCTATCTTGTCTTTATAATAATTGATTAGTAATGGTGATGGATTCCTTTTGTTCCCAATATGTACTATAAAAATATAATATATATAACAGGCATGGCCAAACTGCAGCTCGCGAGCCACATGCTTCTCTTTAAAGAAAAAGTGTTGCTCACAGAAGAGCATGGTGGGGAGAAGTGCGGCATGGTCAGGGATGGCAGTGAAGCAGTGGCATTTTTACTGTAGGCCTAGTTTCCATGGTAACCTTAAGTAATTATTAGAATCTGACATTAGCTGGATCAATATTTGCCCTCTTTTTACAATAAAATTAAAGTGTGCAAAGTTCCACATTTTTGTATCCATGCAGGGCTCTAACTATATGCCTCAGGGCAACCCAGGAAGGTTTATTAATCAACTTGTGTGGCTCTTGAGTTCCCTAAGTTTGGCCACCCCAATAAAGAAAATATGTATTTGTTCTGAATATATTTAAAAAAACCCCTTATTTTTGTCCTAAACTCTGATGACCATGTGCCCTTTTGCTTCCCCTATCTATCTATCTATCTATCTATCTATCTATCTATCTATCTATCTA
>ML682057.1:5159710-5181499 GCA_007922195.1 Podocnemis expansa | reverse complement strand
CTATCTATCTATCTATCTATCTATCTATCTATCTATCTATCTATCTATCTATCTATCTATCTAATCTGTTTCCCTTCTCTCTCTCCCTCTCTTTCCACTGACCCTTTGATAGTATTAAGTATAGATATATTACTGGTTTAGACTTTATTTGGTTTGCACATAATAAATGTAACAAATTATTAAGTCAGGAGAATACAGGTTTTGCTTAACCAGGCTAGACCATTACCTCAAGCTCAGGACCCAGGTCCATCAAGTGCTTCTGATAGTGGGCAACATCTGAAGTGTCAAAGGAAAACTGACCATTTCCCTAATGATGCACACAGGCTCTGATTCAGTAAGATGCATAAGATGCTTTGTAACATTAACCATGTGAAGCCAGTGGGACTACTCTATTATTTGCTGTGACCTGGGGATCATACAAAATTAGAGGTTCTAGATAAAATGGACCTTAACTCTTTATAATGGATAAATGTACCTAATAAATGGGCGTTAGCTCTTAGTTATTCTGTGGACTTATGGGAATTAGACATTACAAGGTTTATGTGAAGTCCTTGGCCTTCCACTGTCTCTGGAGTCTCCAGATTTCTGCTTGAAATATCTCATCACTATAATACATACAGGGAAAATAAATAACCAAGCAGCTCTTACAATAAGCTCCAGATAGCTGATTTATACAGGGTGGTAGCCTTATCTAAATGTAGTGCAGCTGCAAGTAACATAGCCCAGACTCAACAAGGGCAGACATATTTTTCTAAATTGAGAACTTTCCCTGGCTGCTGCATGGTAATCCAAAGAAGAAGCATCAGCAAAAAAAAAAAAAAAAAGACTGGAGGAATGTTAGAGACACTGCAGAACTGAACTTCATAAGAGAATAAATGTTCTGGGGGCAAAGGGCAGTGAATGACTAAAGGAAGTGAATTTGAGGATCCGTTCCTGAGTTTTATTACTATTGAATCACTCTTCCCATGGGAGCTGTTGCGAGTGCAAGTTCTGAGCGTTGCAATGACTAGTGAGGTTTATTTTTGCTAGTGCCTAACTGGATGTTATATTGATATCCTTCTGAGAAAAAGTTTGAGAACATCTTTGTTCATAATATCATGTCAAAGTCTTATTTAAATTAATGCTATGTTTATTTTTCCAGTTTCCCAGTGTTATCTGTTCAGATTTTGCAGTCCACTCATTACAGCTTGTTGAATTTACAGTGTCATGATTTCCTTACTTTGCTGTTGCTATCCCTGTAGACCAGTGGTTCTCAACCATTGTGTCACCACACAGTGGTAAGTGTTCTCAGAGAGCTGGGGAGATGGCTAGATTTGGCTTGGGGGTGGGCTGGCTGCTGTGTCCTGCAGGGTCACTGTATGCCACCAACTGAGTTGCACCCTGCAAAAGGTTGAGAACTACTGCTATAGGCCGTCACTTTTCTTTTAGGGCCCACATAAAGTCTCACTGATAGAGGAGATTCTATTTAAGATTTTACTCCTAATTTTTAGGGTTCTTATACTTTAGTAACAGATAGGAGCGTATGCCTTATGAAAAAGCGTTGAAAGGACTGCATGTGTATAGTAGACAAAGTGATGATTAAAAGAGGACATGAAAAGTGTCTACATGTATTTGAAGGGTGTAACCACCAAAGATGGAGAGAAATTAGCTAGAATGATCAGAAAAGTGAGGAATAATGGGATGACAATCATCAGGGAAAATGTAGGATGAACATCAGGAAACAGGCCCAAATAATGATATAGATCATGGAATGGTCTCACATGAAGACTCATGACTGGGCTACACTACACAGTTAGGTTGATGTGTGGCAGCTTATGTTGACCTAATTATGTCAGTGTCTGTATTATAGCCTTCCTCTCACTGATGTAACTATCTACTACACTGACATCATAATTCCACCTTCATAGATTACGTGACTGTCCAAGTAGACAGTGCATCCCTTGTATCAGCTGTTGGCTGTCATCAGTTTCACAGCTGGAGCCCTCATTTTAACAAGAAAGTCAGGCAGCTAGCACCCCGTTGCTCCATGCTCCCTTAGAGAGCTGGGTGACTGGGCACCACTCTGGGCTGGGAAGCAGGACAAGAAGTCCAAGTGGTTTTAGATCAGTGTTTCTCAACTGGTGTTCCACAAAACACTGGTGCTCCCTGTACATAGTGATGGCGTTCTGAAACTGACCCTGACCTCTCTCTCTGTTGGGGGCTAAGTGGGACTGAGTATGGAGAAGTAAAGGAGCAATGCAATGAGCTGATGAGTACTTGGAAGTTTTAAAATACCCCAGACAATAGCAAACCTTCCAGGTGTGCTTTGGCATCTTCCACTGCATTGTTCCTTCACTGCAGCTGGGGCCTTTTAAATTTCTGGCCACTGTTACTGCCCGCATCGAAATTGCTTGGACATAATTTCCACAGTGAGATTTCTTTTTGATGAACTTTACTACAAGAATAGATGAACTTTGTCTGAACATGCAGGCCCAAAACTCCCATTAAAACTTGAGTAATAGTTTTGCTCCTGTGCAGAATCATTATGTATCTATTTTTTTTTAGAAATAAATTTGTTGTATTCATAAAATTGTATTTAATTTGATTTCCTGAATCATTTTTACAGGATATGATTATGCAAATATTACAAACATTATGGCTAGTATATACTGGCTTTCTTGAGAAGGTTTTCATCAGGTGTTCTGTGTAAAATAGTTAATACCTTTTGGTATTCCAAAGTCCACTAAAGGTTGAGAAACACTGCTTTAGACTACATTCCAGACTGGGAGTCAAAGCAAGAAGTCTGAACTGTTCCCCTCAGTGAGCTGTAAAATTCACAAAACTCCCCTGTTCTTGGAGGGCTAGTTTAGACATACCCCCAGACATTTTGTATTATGGGCCTGATCCAAAGATTACTAAGTAAATGGGAGTGATCTTGCTACTTTTAACCACACAGCTTTCATTTGGTGTAGTTCTTTTTCACTTATGTCTCAGGAACCCAGTTACCACCTTTTAAGAAAAGGCTTCAAATGCAACTTCTTGTTGACTATTGCCAACATTTTTCTTACAAGTTTCTTAACTGTTGCATATTATGTTGTATTTATAGCTTGCTACAGTACATATTTTCTTAATGACATTGTTCTTGGTTAAAGTACTTTGAACCCAGGGCAAGAATTACTACATAAATTGCTGATTCTGACAATCTTCCTCATGTTGAATAGCCTTTTTAGACTCAATAGGGGTACTTATGGAATAAGTTAATATTCAGCTTGAATAAGAGTGTCAGAAAATGACCCTAAGTAATAACAATATTAAGATACAGAATAGTAACAATATTAGGTAGAAGACTATGCTAAAACATAACACATTTAGAAAAAGCACATGTGTGAAGCAAACATTACCTGGTAAGGGAAGAATCAAAAGGAAATATAGTGTGCCACTCGAAGGCCTATCAGTCATGCAATGCTTAACAAAGTTAAAGAATTTAATTATGAGACCAGTTCCTTAGCACTGTGATCAGAGGTGATGCCTGTATGGAGTGTTAAAATTGTGGCAGTCACCAGTTTCAAATGTGCAGTCATCAACGGCGCTGAATGCATTAGAAAATTGTGTGAGATGCAGCACAAAAGAGAGAGAAAAAAGTAATCAGAACAAAAGTCTTGTTGATAAGTTGTGACACCATACAAGAAGTGGAGGAAAAAGGGAAAGCAATGCTTGACCAATTTACAAAGAGAACAAGGATGATGAAAGAAATATGAGCCCTGGAGGCCAGGCCTCACATAAACATCTGATGTGATTACTAAGACTACTTTGTTAAGTATATGGTATAAAGTAGATAACTTGTCTCAGTTAAGATAAGAAATTTTATAATTCAGCACTGAGGGTTTTGGCATGTATTGAAAACTGTGTTAAAATTGTAGGCTTCCATTTTAAATCTCAGGATTTTTTTTCCTGGCCCTGCTCAGTAGGGAAGTGTGCCATCTGGGCCTAACAACAGTTAGCAAACAGATAACCTAGAGAAAGGTGGGATGAACTAGATCTTCATTTTAGGGCACAGTTGGCTTTGTCTCCATTTTTAGGTTCTTGGGCCTCAGAATTTAGAATTCTAAGGAAGAAAGTAACTTGCAGTATTTTGTAAGCTTTCTGAAAGAGCATTTTGTGTTTTATCTATGTGTGTACATGCCAGGAATGTAACAGATTTAGTGCCTTATTTTAAAGCTCACTGAAGTTGGTAGAAATGCTGCTGTTGACTTAACTGAGCTTTGGATTGGGCCCTTACCTACAAATAATTTAATAGGTTATCATTAGAAATGTGTGCAGCTAGCTGTACAGTAACACTTTGAATGGGAGTCACCTTTTTGACTGAACAATTGATAAACAAGGAGTCCTGTAGCACCTTAAAGGCTAACCAGTTTATTTGGGCATAAAATTTCCAACATCTGAGGAAGAGGGTTCTAACTCAGAAAAGTTTAGGCCTCAATAATTTGTTAGTCCTTAATGTGACATTGGATTTATTGTTTATTTTACTGAAACAGACTAAGATGGCTATTCCTCTGGAACTTGAAAAAAATGGATTCTTATCCAGATCTTCTCAAAATGTCCTTATCTCATCTCTACTATGAAACAAAGTTGTTGAATAATGTAAACTTGAGTTTTCTCACACATTAGTGTAAAGCACGTTTATTATTTGAAAAGACAGTGTAGGCCTGATTCAATTCCTAGTGAACTCAATGGGTCTTCCACTGGATGTGGACCAGGCCATATATCAAGTGCAATTCTCCATTTCATCTTATTAGAAAAAAAATACATTCCAGAAACTAAGAAACGAATCTTAAAGTGAAAGTGTGCATTTTCAATAGACAAATCTCAGATGAGGATGTTGATTTTCAAGTGCTCATTTTACATAATCTGGTCTTTCATAAAATTATTTGTTTCTTATTGCTATCCATTTTTGCAAACATTGCTACCATGTTGATACCAGTTTAAAAACTATTGCTGAATAAGCCAAACATTCCTTCTGGAGGGGTTTATAACAAAAGTGTATGTGGTTGGGACTGACTGCATATTGTTTAAATCTTGATTCTTACAGAAGGAAATATAATGGAAAAATCCAATAGAGTATATCACAAAAATATGTTGGAGAGACAAACTTTGACTTTAATAAAAGCTTTTTTCTCATCTTACATTTTAAAGGAAAATTTCCAAAGGGGTTTTAGCTGTTTATCCTTTGTTTACCAGCACCTGAGATTACAGCACTGAAAGTGTGTGGATTCAGTGACTGAAAATTCACAATGGACTGAAAATTAGCAATGGATTGATGGGTTTGTGCAAAATAAATACCAGCCCAAGTCCTTAGCATAAACTGAACCAAACATGAATCTTTTCTAGGTTCACACTGCTTGAATAATTCTTTCCAAAACCACGGATCTCTCTTCCTGACATCTCACTGTGACTAACCGTCACTTATCCTTGAAGCTTCTTTGCGGGGGTCCTGTATGTTTGTCAACCTTTGGACCTGCAATAGGGTGCTTCACCCCTTAAGTACGGATGTTAGACATATTAGATACTTCCCCTCAACCTCCAGGACCAGATCTTTAGATGTTGTTTGAGTGCACCATATGCATTCTGTGTGCACCAAATTTACCAGGAGTGGCTCAAGGAAGCTCATCCAGATTAGGGGTGATAATTGTAAGAAACTCTGTAGGATAGAATAGATACCCCAACTTTAGGGTGATCTGCTATAAGGATACAGCCAGGTTAGGGGCTCCTACTTGACACCCTTTCCTGCTGTTGGCTTAGCAGATGAAGGTAGGGTATAGTCTCAGTAAAGTGAAGCACAACCGTGATCCTTTATCAATTATTGAAGAGGTGGCTGGTTGCTTGTTGTTATAACAGGATAGCTTAAGTTAGAAAAGCTCCGCAGGCTGATCTAGTACAGCATGTGGTGGAACGAGTGCATGGAGCAGCACCAGCATTAGCCTAATGTGACTGAGAGCTGCAAGCCAGCTTTGCACATCACATGCTGAAGGAGCTCTGCGCATTTTGGCCACACCTGAGGATCCGATTGTTGGTGCTTAAAAGCTAGTAAGGAGAAGCATTGTGAAGCTGGTGAAGTTGGGGTTGGGTGTGTGAGGATGACAGATCATCTAAGAATAGTCACCACTTCCTCCTTTCCATAATCAAGTTTCTCTTACCATCTGCTGTGATCTTTGTGTAGGTCAAACTCTGTGGCCAAGACTGTCATCTTCTCTCCCTTCCCCCACCATCCCTGGCTTTCTGTATCCATTGGTCATTCAGAAAAACACGCAGAAAATAAAAAAAAATAGTAAGACAATATTTTAAAACTTTTCTTTTTCCTCCTTTAGGGTTTGTGTTCATGACAAGCAGACACCTGGGGCAGTGAGTCTCATAGCCAGGTTTATGGACTTCGGTTAGTGCTACAGCATTAAAAATAGCTGTACAGATGTTTAGGCTCAGTTCTACAGACTTGGACTCTGAAATGATGGGTCTGTAAACCCTACTGATGAGACTTGCAGTTGATGTGTCTGCTTGCCATTGTAGATTTGGCCTTATTTTCCTGGACTCCAAGTTAACTACTTGTTTCCAAGAGAAGATAGTTTGTATCATTTCATGGTAGTGCCAAACTTACTGAGTAATTATTGTTGTGAGTAGAATTAATATTCTTTTTATTTTTCTATATAGAAGTTTCATAAGTTATAAGAAGGATGTCTGATAAATGACTGCTGCAACAGGCACTTGGTCCCATTCACTCCTCCACAAAACAGGGGAGATCAGAAATGGTTACTGCTGCAGAACCAATAACTTCTTCACTTGATCATACCAAACTCCCTCTCTTTGGGGTTTCCACTGAGATTGCTACCATAAATCTTGAATTCTAGAACCTTATCTCTACCATTAATAATTTTTAAGGCTCATCTTGACAAAGCCTTGTCTGGGATGATTTAGTTGGGGTTGGTCCTGCTTTGAGCAGGGCATTGGACTAGATGATCTCCTGAGGTCCCTTCCAACCTTAATCTCCTATGATTCTATGAACTCCAAAACATCAATACTTAATAAGCTTTAGTGAGTCCTAGGAAGGAATTCTGAATGGGGCAGCTTCTCTGGTACTCCTGCTGAGAGGATCCTGTTATCACATAAGAAAGAAAAGATTTGCCATATTTATCATTTGTGCATCTTCCATTGAAGTGAAGGGAGATTTGGAGAGAGAGAGAGACTGATTCTAGACACATTGGGAAAGAAGGGCGGAGGTACACAGTAGCAATATCTGCATCTAAAAATTTATTTCAGACTTGGAAGTCTGAACTAAATAAGTCCGAGGTTAGTCAGGCTAGTTCAGATTAACCACGGCTTTTTACTTTGAACTAGCTGCGTGTCCTAGTTTGAGCTAACTTTTTAGTTCAAACTAGAACGTGCGTCTAGTTCGAACTAATGGCTTAGTTCAAACTTTTAAAGTTCAGACTAGCCATTACTTCATGGCTTACCCATGCTTAGTTTCAACTAAAGTTCAAACTAAGCCAGCTAGTCCAAACTAACAAGGGACACTTATTAGTTTGGACTAACCTTTGCCTAGTCTGAACTAAGAAATTTCTTAGTTTGAATTAGCCAAAGGCTAGTGTGGCCATGGGCCAAATTAGTCCAGACTAAACTTGCTTAGTTTGGACTAATGGGCTAGTGTATACAGCCAGTGAGTGCTCTTTTCGCTGCTCCCCCTAGAGGTTGTACCATGTTCAGTAAATACACTGGAAATTCAGAATATATGATTAATTCATCATCACATGATAGAGTCCTGGCTTTCCCTACACAGATCTGTTTTCTATTGTGTATTCATATTAAAGTAGCCAGAATAGTCAAATATATAGTATTTAAATAAACACTTTTTCTACTACTTCTTTGACCATTGCAAGTAGTTCTCAGATCTTGGCTAGCTCATGGTTTTTTTCTGGAAGATGAATATATTCTCTGCCTTCACATCTCTCTGTCATGGCTTCCAAGGTAGGAAGGCATTGTGGGGGTTGAAGCATAGAAGAAAACCCATTACTGAGTACAAATGGCAGAAGAGGAGTCTTTCTTCTGCAGGAAAAAAACCAAACCCAGCAACAAACCCACCCAGTCACCCACCCAACTCAGGCCAAACCAACCAACCAACCAAAAAAAAAAAAGGATGCAGGCAGACACTAATAACTTTTCACTACATTATCTCCTCTCTAGAACCTTAGTTCTACCTGGAGGCTACAGTAGCAACTGAACAATATGGATAATAAAGACTATTGCCACCATTCAGTTTTTAGACTGAATATAAACAGTAGGTACTGTTCAAGCAAAGCTGTGCACTATGCTTGGGATGCTTGGGAAACTTGTAGAGAAGCTTTGTACAAAAGTTTTGTGATAATTCCTAGAATGCTTCCCAATACTTTGTTTGAAGGAAAGAATGAATTCCTAGTTTCCATTCAAATTAGTAATACATCTTGGGACGCTATCCCAGACTCATTCACAATTGAAGGAATTCTGTCCAGGCAAGAGTTGCCATCATGAGGGATGTAAGACAGTAAGCCATGGTTAAGCTCTGGTGCGGGAGAAGATGGAAGGAGAAGTGGTAGGAGGGACACAGGAAAAGGGGAAATTGAAGAAAGGGCAAACATTGGAAAGTGAGATGAGGAAGTAGACATTATTTTTTTTCCCCTTACAGTTTTTTTTCCCAGATGGATAGTTGGCCTTGGGAGGAGTCAGCAAAGAAGGGACTGTGAAGGGAATTAACAAACGAGCCAAATGCTTTTGGAATTAATAAATCCTGTGGGAAGGATTAGAGTTGGATATGGTGATAACTGAACATATGTATAAAGTTGTACTAGCTAGGACAATTTAGATCCTTTAGGAAACACTCCACCCACCCCTCTCTTGGGACTGCTGCTGTTGGCTGCCTGCATCTTGCTGTCACATGTTGTAATCCTTTTACTGCAAAACAAACTGTGAAGCTATGGGATGTGCTTTTCACTGGAGGAGGTTCTGCGTATCGGGGGAGACAACTCTGATTCTGGTCAGTGCATTGGGAAAACATTTATTATTTATGGTCTAGCAAAACTGAAATTGCAGGAAAACCAGCCAAGAAAAGCCTGGCCCCTTCACACCACGTTGGGGTGAGATACTGAATGGACACTCTACAAGAGGGAGGCCAGTTGCTTTCAGAAGGAATAAAAAGCCTTTTGACCCTGGCCAAGTTTAAAAGCATCATGGACCATTAACGGATAGATTGTACTATTTGGAAACAGCCCCCTGTTAGTGCAGTGCCCAACCTCAGAGGAAGCACACCTGAGATGCTACTCAGGCTCCCCCTGAATGAGGGAAGCACACCGACAACTGCCTCGTCCTGTAAGCAGGGAAGCATATTCTTTTTGTGTGCACAGGCAGCACTACTGTTTGGTAAATGCCCCACAGGTCTAGAACCCAGGTGTGCAGACCTAGGAGGTAATCTGCCACCTAGCAGCAACTGAAACCAGCATGAGCTTTGCTTCCCGTAACCCACTGTGGGCACAAATCATGCAATGTTCTCACAAGGGTTTGACAGATAGCAACCTCAAGGCTCCTGATTGGCTCCCTTCCCTATATAAACTCAAGGGATCAGGCAGGGAGAGTCTAGTCAACAGGGTAGATCTCCTGTAGTTGCTGTGAATGTCCCGTGCTCTGACCTTGGCTTGATTTGTACTATGCTTCTTGACTCAGACCTTGAATGCTGAGTTGGAATCTGATCCTGGTTATTGACTCTGACCTGGAACGTGATTATAAACTCCTTTGCTACTCCCAGCCACAGGTTTGTGCCTGATTGCCCTCTAAAATGAGGCAGGGTAGAGCTGTGGCTCTATACACTTTCACTTCCTTACTGGCTTCTTTGGAACACTGTACTCCATCTACAGAGATGCCCCTGTGCTTCATGAACCCAGGGCTAAAACTTAGGCCAGTTTTGTGAAGAACTATACACCAAGACTTCTAACTCCATCCCCACCACTGCATGCCTTTCCCAGTGCTTCTTTGACTCATCCCAAGGGATGAATTTCCTTCACAACCTTTCTCTTACACTAGATGAAAGTATTTCTATAAATTTGACTGAACGAAGCAGTTTGTTGTGTTTATTCATCTGAGTGTTGGGGTGCATGACAGAGTTTTCACAGCTCATTATAGTTTACTATAGTGTCTATAGCAATATAGCACAAGTTCTATTTGATCAAATTTTATTTTCCCAGTGGGCTTTTCTTTTGGGGCCAGACAGAACTGGTCTGCTCCAGTATGGCAACTTCCATGAAGTCTAGTATCCTGGTCTGAAAAAGAATCAGGTACCTAAGTTCTGTTGTAGATGCCTATTTCTCAATTTTGGGACTACTGTGGTGCCCAAAACTTCCATTGAATCTTGCAGGTACCTAAACATGCTCACTTCCTAAAGTTTTGCATCAAATGTTCCCATGCCTCCTCACTTTGTCTGTGAGCATGCACGTTGCTGCTTCCCTCTAGGTTCTTATCTCCTGTGTGAACCAAGGAGTTCTTCACAAATAAAGGAAAGTTAAGCTTTTGGCTATTCAAGCTGTACGTGGATCCTGATCCAATAGGCTGATCAGAAAGTGGCTACTGGATTGAGTTCTTTCGCTGAATTTACACAAAACAGCCCTGGAAGGAAGAGGAGACCTTCCCTCTTAACTTTTTAGACCTCTGGTTTGGGTGTATCCTGGGATGTAGAAGACACCTAGTTCAAGTCCCTTTCCTACCTGAGGGGAAGAAGGAACTTGAACAGAAATGTAGCAGCAAAGTGCCCTACCTGCTTGGCTACGGGATACTCTGTCTGTGTGTGTGTGTGGGGGGGGGTTCCCTCTCTTTCTCCTGTTGAAACTGTTACATCCAGACTAAATAGAGAATCATTAGACTAAAGAGAAGGGTTAAAGTGGGATTCTATGTTCACAAACAATTTGATGCCAGAAGGTCTGTTGAAATTAAATGCATTGTGAAATGAGTGGATGGCACTTCACTTGGAAATGACTGAGGACAGAGAAACTTGTATAATGTTTTCTATATTTATTTGTCTGTTTTCAGTTTTGAGCCTAGGCAGATGTTTAGATGACTTGCTCATCTCTATGGGATGGTTTTTGAAATATGTGATTACAAAATAAAGTACAAAGCATTATGATACCTAGAAAAGAATGAAATGCGTTGTCTGCACAGGAAAGAAAGTTGTAAGACAGCTGTCCTAAAATGTGTTCTGACCCTGAATAAACAACACACCTCCTTTCCAAATAGCTCCTCTGGAACCTGCCTGTGGTGTTTTTAGCATGCACACAAGAGGCATGGAAATAATCTTTTTTCTTGCTAACTTATTGGTTCCAGAAACTGATTTCATTTTCCAGATGTTTTCTTCAAGAGAAAATTTCAAATACCACTAATGGCTTCAGTTACTTGCACAGAGCTTCAGATGTTTCCAGGGTCCCTTTGATCTCCCTAATGTGCTGGCCAGGACAAACCCTGGCTGCACGGCCCTATGCACTTCCTCATAACTGGCCATCAATGTCTAGATCCTCCAGACTTGCATGACTCATCCAGGCCAGCTACTTAGACCATATCTGGCTTCACCCCTCGTCAGCCCTGTCATATTCAGCAAGGGCAGCACACATACAACCATTTAATCAACTATATCAATTCTTCATGTTCTTGATTACTGCAGAGTCCATGGCAGAGATGCCTGAAGCTTTGTAAAATTGCTGCATAACAGGATGACCAGAATCCAAGGTGGTGCTTGAGCTCAGCATGGTTACCATGTGTGGGCTGCCTAGATGACTGCTAGTGCCTCCTACTTTCTGGCACTTTAGGGTTCCATTCAGCCCCTGGCTGCAGCTCAGCCTGCTGCTTCTGAATCATCAAGTCTCATCTCTGCAGCTTGGGTTTGGCCATAACCTTGTTATATCATACAGCATAGTCAACATCCTTAATCAGGATGTTGGCTATGCTGTATGATGTAACAAGGTTATGGCCAAACCCAAGCTGCAAGGGTAGGAGGGGGTGTAAGGGGAGACAGCTGAAGGATGGGGAATCAGAACTATGAAGGATGCTGACAACTGGATAGGAGTCAACAGTGTGCCCTTGTTGCCAAGAAGGCTAACAGCATATCAGGCTGCATTAGTAGGAGCCTTGCCAGCAAATCAAGGGAAGTGCTTATTCCCCTCTATTTGGAACTGGTGAGGCCACATCTGGAGCATTGCATCCAGTTTTGGGCTCTCCACTACAGAAATTACATGAACACATTGGAGAGAGTCCAGCAGAGGGCAAGAAAAATGATTAGAGGATTGGAGCACATGACTTATGAGGAGAGACTGAGAGAAATAAGCTTATTTGGTCTGCAGAAAAGAAGAATGAAAAGAAGGTGTGGGATAGGTGAAGACTTCTGTGGGAGATTGGGAGGCCCGATGCAGGAGCATGTGAAATTTTTTAGACAGAGCCTACAGGCATAAGCTTCATTTTCAGGTTCGCTTTAAACGTTTTTTTTTTCTTTGTGTGTTCAGCTTCACATCTCTGCCTCACTAAACACAATCCCTGCAAATTCTGTTTTTCACCCTTATAAGCAGGGGGGAGACCCTCTGTTCTGTTAAAACTTTATGCATTGTGCAGGGGCTATAGAAACCACTTTGTAGCATAGCTGCTGCTCATCACCTCTTTCTTTAGTCCAACATCAGACCACAAAAGATTTGAAGACATTTAAACTTGCAGCTAACTGTGGTTTATTTAAAGCATGTCCTAGACTCTCACCCCAATACATAAGGCCTTTCTAGGACCAGCTGTCACGGGGACTGCTCAGGATCCAAGGAGGCAGCCAATTCTTCTGGCATCCTAAACCTGCTGGAGCTTGGTGCATAACTCTGCTGAGCCAGCAGAACAGTTGCAACTCCTTGCTTAATCAACTCCCCAGAAGATTGCTCAGCCTGTGTCCATGCACAGCTGCCTTCCCTAAGGCAATCAGCCCCAATCCAGCTACCTGCTTTGTTTCCCCTGAATTAGCATGGCAGGAAGATGAGTAGGGGTTCACCACCCCTTTCTCCATCATATGCTCCATCTAATGCAATGCTGATAGAGTCTGAGCTGCTGATTTATTCCAAAGGACATGGTAGGGTATGTTATGACTTTGCTATGTTACACAACTTAATGCATAATTGCATTCCTTGGTAAAACACAGGTCCAAATTCTACTGCTTTTATGTGGAGTAGTGGCTTACTCTGTCACTTGCTTAAATCTACTCATGGAATAACTTACTAGTAACTGTGAGTATAAGTGGCAGAATCTGGCATATGACTACTTAGGAGACATTCTAATTTTCTTCCTCACTCTGAACAGTACTTTATTTCATTAAATTAGTGGAGCTTGCCTATAAGGTACTAATTAACATTAGTGAGGGTGATAGGATCTGATCTTTTAGTCAAATAGGCTTTACTTTTTTAAGTAGTAATCATAGCTAAAAGCCAAGATGAAGAATATCTAACTCATTGTTATAAGCTACAGGTGGTTCTATATTATTCCTCAAGAATTGCACCAGATGATTAGACTTTTAAAATGGTTTTCCTTGATGCTTGCCTTGGATACCATTTCATCTGGGTTCACTTCTGTTTCTGAAGAACCTTAACATCTGAAATTCAAGGGAACAGGTTTCATAACACTTCAGTTAGTGATATGATTATACTGGCTTCTTTATTGTAGAAAAACAAGCAAGGACTCCTGTGGCCCTTAAAGACTAACAACTTTATTTATCACATGAGTTTTTGTGGGTGAAAATCCTACTGTGTCAGATGCTTTGAAGATGGGACAGCTTACAGAATGGGAGGAAAATAAATGGAGTGGAGTGTAAGTCATGGGATCAGGTCATAGTGTAAGAGCAAATCAATGCAGTTAAGATTCAAACACTGGGAAACAGCATGTAGAGGAGGGTGAAGTCAAATCACCTGTTGTACTTGAAGCTGCATATCGGTTCTAGTTCAGCTGTTCCTCTCTGAAGTCGTGATGTCCTTTTGATTTGCTTGAGCACAGCTGTTAACAAATCATCAATAGAGTGATTAGAAAGATAGAAGTGCTCAGCAACTGGTTTTTTAATTTTGTGATTTTTTTTTATGTCAGTTTTGTGCCAGTTTATTTGTTTGTGCAGAGATTGTCCTGTTTGTCTTGTGTATAAGATGTGGGGGCATTTCTGGCACATGGTGGTATCAATCATATTGGTAGATGAGTGGGTGAATGAGCACTTGATGAAGTGGCTGGCTTGATGAGGTTTTATGATGGTGTCTTTTGTGCAGATGTGTGGACAAAGTTGGCAGTGAGGTTTGTTGCGGGGATATGTGCCTGTGTTAACGTTTCTGTTTATGGTAGAAGGTATTTATGGATGTGACTGCTTCTTTGAGAAGTGTGACAACACAAAGGCTTTTGATGACTGACACAAAACATCGTATTAACATTCACACTCACAAATAGTCTCTTGTGCTAGGTTATCCTCTGTTTCTATTTTTTGGTATTTTCCTCAGTTATGTTCTTTGATCATTACTGGCTTAACAAAAGGCTAAAGAGAAGAACATGTTCTTTAGCATTTAGCAACAGAGATTTTCATTGTTCCAAGCTCTAGGGAGGGGAGATAAAGCACCTGAGTTTTACTAGCGTAGGGAGGGCAGAACCATTCACTCACACTGTATGATCTTTTGATATGCAGCAGTTTTATTTCTTTTTAAGAAGAAATGCTCAGGTTTTAGAGAGATTTGGGCCTTTGAGTTATAGAAACACACAAATCAAACATTATAAGCTAGAGCATTTTATGTACCTTCCCAAGGATTAATGCAGTTAGAATAAGGTCATCAAAAAATGTTTCAGTTAAGGGAGAAAAATCTACACAATTGAAAGAAATCAGACTAAAGTTCCACAAGGAACCTTTATTCTGCCCCCTCCTACATGCTTTGACCATGACTTTAATGATATGTTAGACCATTTTAACTGAAGAGCGTATCCAACAGTTGAACAATTTAAGTTGAGGAAAGCAGGGGAAGATAGTGGAAGAAGCTGTAGCAGCACTGAGGGACCTCTCTCAAGACTATAATTATGATGCGACCTTGCCATCTATGCTAAAGAGACAGATTAGGTTGTGGCATTAATAACTACTAGCTGACCCACAGTTAACATCTGAAACAGCTGTGAAAGTGGCTCAGGCTACTAAATCTGCTCTCTCTATATATTACAGAATTTACAAACACAATTCACAAAAGTCGAGGAAACAGCAGCTGTGACACACAAATTTGCAATGCAACCTGGGAAATGGAACCAATCTGCTAGCAGGGAATGTTCTCATGATTCAGGCAAACACATCTGATTGGACTGCATATTTTAAAAGGAGGAGAAATGTCACATTTGCAGGTTGATGGGGACACATTTTATGAGTGGGTTGAAACAAAACCAGATGAACAACCAGAATTAAAAAAAACTCCTCAGCCTCACAGCCAGGCCATTTTTCATGGACTTGAGGGGAAAAGTTGTGGAAAAGATTAAGAAGTAGCCTATACTGTCTATAGTGTAACTGAAGCAAATATTCTCAAAGTAAGCCTCAGGCATACTGAGCAATCTGTGTATGAAGAAAGGTATGATCTAAGCTTGACACACGATGTAACATAGCTATTAAGAGCTAAGACCAACATAATGCCTTGTGGAAAGATAGCAGGCCACCTTCATTGTGGAAATTAGGATAAAATTAAAAACATACACTGGTGAAGTAGTAATGATAGTGGGATCCACCAGTATCAAACGGGTAGATCTATATCCTTTGAGTACATCCACTAGTGAAGCCACTACAAAAAACCTAAAGCCTACTTTCAGTACACATGGTTTAACTGACATGTTTATACCAGATAAAGGATGTTCTTTTACTAGCATAGAATTCCAATGATTTAGGAAGCAAATCAGCATTCATCATGTCACATTGTCTCCTTAAATCCCTACAGCAAATAGGCTAGTTGAATGGCCAATTCAGTCATTTTAAAGAGGGTATTTAAAAATATTTTCATGTCTATAGCACCACCAGGTAGCTCAGCACCTGGTTAAATGTCAGATAACTCTACAGTCTATGACTGGTCTGTCCCAGGCAGAGATGTTAATGGGACAGAAATGAAGGTCAATACTATGTCATATGCATCCATACTTAATGGACAAAATATATCAAAAACTATGAAGTCAAAGCAATAACTTGATAAATATGCTAAAGAACATATTAACTGGTGGAAAAGCTGTCTATACTAAAACATTTTGGTCCTGGTTCCAATTGCCTACCAGTTATCATTCAAGATGTTACAGGCCTAGTCTTCTATATGGTAGTTCTGGGGAATGTAGTTCTGTGGACACGTGTATCAACTGAGAAAAGGGATTGTGGTAAACTCTGGAATTGTGAGTACAGTAACTGTGGAACTACCACTGGAGAATGCCATGTTTAGGTTCGATGTCAGTTTCTGGAAGTTCAGGGTGAGGGGCCAGCAGCCTGATGCAAATTTAGATATTATGGATAGAACTGAACAGACTTCTTTGATGTATATTTTAGAATGACAGGTTTGAACCCGAAGTTGTTGCTGGAAGTGCAGCAGTGATGGTGGAGTTACCTTTTGTTGTGTTTGAATTGATGCAGTCTAGATGTGTCCACCCAGAAATGTCCATCCATATATCATAGAATCAAAGAGACCATGAGAGGTCATTGGTTATGTCCACATTAGCCAATTAGTCTGGACTAATCAAGCTTAGTCTGGACTAATTTGGTCTGTGGCCACGCTAGCCTTTGGGTAGTTTGAACTAAGAAATTTCTTAGTTTGGATTTGGCAAAGGTTAGTCCAAACGAATAAGTAGCCCTGGTTAGTCTGGACTATACACAAGTAAACTGTGAAGTAATGGTTAGTTCAAACTTAAAAAGTTTGAACTAAAATGCCACAGTTAGTCAGAACTAGCCAGAGGCTAGTTTGGAATAACCTTGGACTTATTTAGTTTGAACTTGCAAGTCCGAACTAAATTTGTAGATGTAGACAGAGCCATTGAGTTCAGTCCCCTGCACTCATGGCAGGACCAAGTACCTTCTTTAACCATCCCTGACAGGTCCTTGTCTAACCTGCTCTTAAAAAACTTCCAAAGATGGAGATTCAACAAGCTGCCTAGGCAACTTATTCCAGTGGTTTTCCTATTGTTCAACCTAAACCTCCATTGCTTCAATTTAAGCCCATTGCTGCTTGTTCTATGATTGGCTGTTAAGGAGACAGTTTATATAGTGAAATAGAGACTGCGTGCCTGTTTGAAAATAAAACAATTTGAAAAGCATGACTAATTATTTGATTTTGTAAGATGAGTTATAAATACTTAAAGTGGGGATGGGAGGGAGGGAATGTTGTGTGTGTTGAGTAGAGGCAATGGACAGATAGTTAAACAAGGAAAAGTAGTTGCCTGGTTTTGATTTGTTTATTATTGGCAACTGTAGAAAGGGGGGCAGGTGGGTGCTGAACATTTGCAGACATGTGTATTGCCTGAATAAAGACCCTTGATAATTAAGGAAGCTGCCATGTGCATGATTTGCCATACAACATGAACCAGTTCGTCCTTCCTGAATGAGGCAGCTACACCAACTTTTAACCCTCTTTCTGTGGGCTAAAGATCTGTCCAGCCCTTTTTTTATCTCCACAAATCCTAATTTCCTTTCTCCATAATTCTACTATTATCCCTAGCCTCTCTCACTTACATTTTGTGTTTACACTGAGGTGGACATCAGACCTTGTCAATTGCATTCAGACAGACACCATCCTCACCACATCCACTCTGTAAGCGCTTCTGACTCCTGAGGTCTCATTCTCTGAAAGAATCCTACATACATAAGGTGACACATGCATAAAAGGTACACAGAAATATTTATTCCTGTTAAATGATTTAAATGTAGTAAATATATATCTCTGTGCCACAGAGGGTTCAGTATTGTGTACTGCTGAGGAGAAGCTGTGGCTTTTTGGAGACACTTTACCCAAGCTTTTAAACTTCAGATGTTCAGGTCAGAATTTTCAAATGTGAAAACTTAAATTTTGAAATCCAAACCTGTATTTAAGGACCCAAATAAAAGCTGAGTTAACAGAAGCGATAAATGCTCAGCTCTTCAGAAAATCACAGCATTTAGGTGTCTAGAGATTTTTTCACACTGAAATTGAGACAAGTTTGAAAATATTAAGATGTATTGTAAGGTTTTTTCTTTCAGGTGTATACTATTGACTTATGAATTTCTTTTCTTTTGAAAGGGAAAGGAATTGCTTTATTTTTTGTTAACATTTTGATTATGCCATTCTAGATAATTGTGTTAATCCATAAAGACTTTTTTATTCATATTATAGTGTACTTAACGAAGCCATACCTGCAAATGGAATCTTCTGTTTGGAATTTCTCTGTGAGATGAACACTCTACAGTCGCTCTGTTCATAGTGTATTTGAATGCAAAAACCACTAGCTGCACTGTATCTGTCAGGATTCAATGATACTTCAAAGCTTAACTGGATGTTTTACAGACTGTGTCTATGAGAAAGTTAGAGGTTTCTCTAAGAAAGCAAATTGCAGTTTAAACTATCAAATAATTTTTGTGACTGCTTCGTGCAGTGTATGACGGGCTCTTGCTGGTAAATTACAATAGATTATTCCTGAGGCAAAGAATAGTCTCAACAAATCTAACTGTTATTGGTATCTGTATTGATGTAATCAATCTGTTGTCAAAATTGGTAATTGGAAAAAATTGAATTCATGTTAATTCCTTTTTAAGCAGCTTTGTTGATTGAAATCGGGAAAGTTAATGAGAAGAGGTAGATAAACTATGATAATCACATACTCCATTGTGTAAGTTTTCTAGCTCTCAAAAATCCCGCTTCTGGGAAGCCATCTCCTTCCAATTGTATCAAAAGCTGACATCCCTTCATTGTCATTTCAAATTAGACATGGGGAGGCAGAATTAGCTTTCAAAGGCTGATTGGTTTGAGGGGGTGGGCTATGACAGAAATGTGAGGGGGGAACAGTAGAGGAGGGTTGCAACAAGACTGTAGACAGGGTAAACGCTTAAAAAGAAAAGCAAGCAGGAAACAGCAAACACTTCTCTCTGGCTCATGGAATCATTCCAAGGGGACTTCGGACTCCCTGACCTTCGTAATACTTGCAAGTGCTGTTAGCTCAGTGATGAAAGTTTTCCATGAGCCCTGCCCCCTCCCCCATTTCTTCTGCTGTCGGTATAGAGTATCTAATTTCAAGATCAGTAGCTTTATTTACATGTTTGTGTGCCATTTGCTTGTTAAAACGTTATATATTTTGTATTTCTTGTTTTTAAATGGTTTAGATGGCCCTTCAATGAACAAAATTCCTTTGACTTTGGTGAAATTGCAAGAGCTGAGGTTCTGGGTCAGTTCATAATTAAATGGAAACAAATCTCATCCAGCATGCAATGCCCAGTTATCAAACTCTTAACTTCAAGCTCCCCACAGTCTCCAATACCCTAAATAAATGCAAAGCCTCACCTTGACCCTTCAGCTGTTTATCTAAACAGGCTTTGCAGTGAACTCTGAAGATCATATCTGGACTTTGGAATTCACTTCCCTCACTTATTCACAGAAGATGTGGAAAAAACTTTGCTAGTAGCTGCCTCTTACATATACGGTTTGATTTCTCCCCTCACCTCCTAGACCAGATGAATTCTGTTCACAGCGGAGGTGATTAACAGGGCTGTCGCCACTTGGAACAAACCCAATGATCCTGAAATATTTAAGTGCCAAACTCCTAAAAAAAAACCTTTTTTTTTTTTGCTAGCATGAAATTAGAAAATTTTCTTTTCCTCCCTGAAAAGTTATGGAATGAGAATTCAAAAACTCTTTGTGATGCAATCAGCTATCTTCTAGATGTCCTCTAGAAATGACGATGGTCTCTGAGGATGAAGGTGTGAAAACATAGGCTTGGGGACCATGTTAATGATAGTTGAGGATAAAATATCATTCTGAAGTAATATTAAACCATCAGAAGAGCAGTCTGTGAGCAGTCCACTCTTTCCAAGTCCTCTTAGTTCTCGAGTTCCATTAGCTTAAAAGGTAGACCATCAAAACAAGTTCTTCATGCTGGTTGCAGAGATGCGACTAGCATCAATTACAGCAGGTAATGATCCCCCCACCTCCATCAACATGACATTAATCTATTATCCAAGCAGACAAAAAGTGGTCCACATGCATTAGGCAATTAGCTTGGCACTTGGGAGTTGTGAGTTCAATACTCAGCTCTGCAATGTTTCTTCTGTGTGACCTTGAGTAAGTTACTCTCTTTTGTTCCCTTAGTTCTCCATCTGTAAAATGTGGTAATAGTGCTTTTTTCTCTCCATAGGGTGTAGTTAAAAATGCTCAGATATGATAGTAATGGGGTCAAATGAGTATTTCAGATAGATAAAATCCTTTAATCTCAAATCATTGTCCAAATGTATTTGAACCTATAATCACTTGGGATTAGCTAACTTAATTCTCAGTATTTTTTTCCTTTGAATGATTTTCCCCTGAACAAATGTTATCAATCACTTACTTTTTTGGGTGGTGGTGTGTTGTGTTGTCTATAAAGCAGAATTGCTTTGTAAACCAGGGGTAGGCAAGATACAGCCCATGGGCTAGATCTGAGGGCTCTGTCTGGCACACCATGACTCCCGGCTGGCTCTCTGCTGCTCCTCCAGGTGGCCATGGGATTAGCTCTCTGCCACCCGCGGGCCCTGGGCCTCCCCTCTGTGCCTGGGCCACCCCATCCCCTCAGCTGGCTCTCCATCACTCTACCCAGCCAGCTGCCTGGGACCACCCCCCAACACCGCTGGCTCTCTGCCAGCCCTGAGGCTGCCCCCACCCCGCCCAGCTTGCTCTCTGTTGCTTCCCGCACCTCCCTGGCTCCAGACTCACTACTGCACCAGCCAGCCCTGTGGTCAGATCTCTACTACCCCCAGCCCACCTATAAAAATTATTGCCCACCCCTGTTCTAAACTACTATATAAATTAATACCAAAAGATAACCTTCCGATAACTGTCTTTTAAAAAATCACTCTGCAGTGTCCAAGAGACTTCCAGCCCTGCTGGAGAATTTAACACTGTACTGAAGGACAGTATTACATTCATGTGCTTCGTAAGCCTCTTTTTCTAATCAGAAACATTTTTGGTCGTCATCTTCCTATAGCTGATCTAAATGTAGAGCGATAACTATAATTTTACATTCAGATGGTCAAGCTAGATAATTGAGTCTGGAGTAGCAGAGTGCATTGCTGTGATGCCTCCTTTTGTGACTCGGGCATTGCATTTCAGTGTGTTCCATGAATATATTCTATAGTTGCACATTGCAGATTCCTTAATTTTCTGTCTTGCACCAAAAAGCTGCAGCTGCCATGGTTTGTGTGGATGCAGTGTAGGGGTACCTACAAGCTTTCTGGGAGACCTTTAGGTTAGGCAAACCTGCTCCAGGGCAGTTTCAGTTTTTCTTTTAGTTATATGGACATTTTGCATGTCAAGTATGTATTAAAATTTTATCAGTTTCAAAAGGGATAGCCGTGTTAGTCTAGTCCAGTAAAAAAAAACAACATGGAGTTGCGTGGCACTTTAAGACTAACAGATTTATTTTTTGCATGAGCTTTCGTGGGACAAGATTCCACTTCCTTAGATGCTTCGAAGATGGGTGAACTTACAGAAAGGAATGAAACTAAATGCAAGGGGGTGTAAAACATAGGATCAGGTCATAAGGTTT
>ML682057.1:5132944-5159310 GCA_007922195.1 Podocnemis expansa | reverse complement strand
GATCCTATGTTTTACACCCCCTTGCATTTAGTTTCATTCCTTTCTGTAAGTTCACCCATCTTCGAAGCATCTGAAGAAGTGGAATCTTGTCCCACGAAAGCTCATGCAAAAAATAAATCTGTCAGTCTTAAAGTGCCACGCAACTCCTTGTTGTTCTTTAAAATTTTATAGCTGTTTTTAGAGGCTCTCCACATGACTAAGAAAACAATCAAAAGTAGTTATACTCTGAGATGAAAAAAGCACGAACAATAAATCTTTACAACACACAAATTCCACCTCAATTTGTTCATTAGCTATAGCAGACTCTATGAAACTCATAGCTAATTGTATTGTGTGTTAAAAAGCAGTTTAACATTGTAAAGGGGCTGTTTTTTCCTGATAAAAGAATTTAATTGGAAGGCAAAGACATCATCTTTATTAATAAGAAAGCTGATTAAAAGCTCACAACTAACAATGTCAGACAAAAAACCATTAGTGTTGATGTGAAGTCCATCTGTTTACCATGACAAACCATCTGTTGTAATGGCCACTGCTATATTTATACCTCACTGTTGTTGCTGTGGTCATGCTGTACTAGCATAATCTCCGCCACCTTAAAAGCCACTTATTGATAGATTGGGGAATTTGGTATGTGAAGCAGCATTTTCAAACTGGCTCTTAAAGTTGCTCCTCAGATTTTGCATAAATTCCCTGTGTTTGGATAACCTGCACTGCTCAGCTCTGCTGCTCATGTAAAAATGCATCATGTTGTAGCACAGTGGGTGCACAGGTACCTTTTGCAGAAGCAGGTTTGGGGTCAGCTTTAAACACTTTCCCCTGTATGTCCACCAGGAGATTGGGAAATCTTCCCAGACTCAATATGGAGCATCTCTTGGGAATACTACATAATGAAGTGAGGTTTATTTCAGATTTGATAAGCACCAGAATTTAGGAAGTTTATACGAGCCTCTCTAAACTGTCTGAACTCCTTAAGCAAGCCCAGAAATACTATATTATTATTAAACTTGCTTGTAGGATTTCCAGTAACAAATATTTTTTCACCAGGAGCTTGGCAGAGAAGAAGTGTGTGTATGAGGGAAAAGCAAATAGAAAAATAAGTGTCATGTGGACATTAACAACTTTTTCAGACCTCCGAGACTTGATTTGAATTTTGCCTGAGAAGTTAGTTCTTATGAGTACCAGTAAATCCAGCATAAAGGATGAGATCTAGTGTGACCTAAGAATGGAAATACTAGGTTAGACCATTGGCCCAGGGGTGGGCAGTGCAATTTGCAGATGGGCTGGGGGAGGGTGATGGAGAGTCAGCCTGGATGGGGGGGGAGCAGGGTATGGGTATGTGATGAGCTGGTGGGGAGGGTGCACAGAGCCAGTCATAGGAGGCAGAACAGCCCCCAGCCCTGGGGTGGTGCAGCGCCAGCTGGGAGAAAGTGGCAGTGGAAGGGACAATATATCCCTGGCCCCAACCCTGGAGCAGCACGGCACAGTGCCAGTTGGGGAGGGCAGAAGGGGTGGCAGAAGCCTGGCCCCAGCCCTGAAGTGGCACAGCGCTGTGCTGGCCAGGGGAGGCTGGAGGGGAGCAGTGCAATGCTGGCCAGGGGGATGGAAGGGGGCAGAACAGCCTCAGCCCTGGAGCAAGTCCAGCAGTGGCCAAGGAGGCTGGGGGGAGTGGCCCGGGGTGGCCGGCTGGATGGCAACATCTGGAAAGTCAGATCTGGTCCACGGGCTGTATTCTGCCCACCCCTGACCTAGCCGAATTTCCTATTTTCTGACAGTGGCCAATGTCAGTTGTTCCAAAGGGAATGAACAGAGCAGGGCATTTATTAAGTGATCCATCCCCTACTATCCAGTCCCATTTTCTGGCAGTTGGAGGCTTAGGGAGGCCTGGATTATGAAAGCACATTGCTGACTGCCTTGGCTGTTTGCCACTGAGGATCTCCACAAACTTAGCTAATCTTTTTTGAATACAGGTATATAGTGTTATGCCTTAGGCTGCCATTGGAACTGTGAGCAATAATTAAAACATTAGCCTTTGAAATTGTGCCTTATGTCTGCAGTGAAATCCAAAATTATGTAAAATTTGCTTGTTTTATTGATAGGCTTGAAACCCGGACAACATTTGTTGAAAGGGTCACTACGGTTCAAAAATCTTCTCAGTCAGTGTGTACATACTTTGCAATGAAATCTTATCAAATTCATCAGTTTTCAAGGCATGGATGCAAAACAAGTTCTGGCATTGGTGATGACTTGTTCTGCTGCTTTTTCAGAGGCAGTGATTTGGTGCGCTACCCTTCTGGGTCTCCAGGGGGTTGCAAGGAAATCTAACAACACAAGAAGAATCAGATTAAAAAAGATTTCTTGTTTCATATTTGTCTCTAGAGTCCAGGCAGAAAACAGTTATCTGCTTGGAGGGTCAAGACAGCCAGACCTCCTTAGTTAATCAAACTCAGATGCTTTCTGTATTAAAGAAGAAGAGAAAGAAGAGAGTCTGCTTTGAATGCAGAAATATGTGGGCTGGGTGGTTCAGAAGCTCACAACAAGGTTTTTGGTTATTTTGGGACTGTGTTTTATTAGGAAGGGGAGAACTTTATTTTCAGGCTGTATTTGTACATGAGAGGTGAAGGTAAGCATTACAGGCTGGAGAAACCCTGGGACATGACTTATTTCAGCAAACCTCAAGCACATGACCAATCCTTACTGACTGAGTAGACATAATGAAATCATTGGTCCTGCTCATGAGTAAAGGTTACTTAAACATAGCAGAACTGGCTCTTAACACTCTAAACTCTTTGCTCACCACCTTTTTCATACCATTTTCTACCTCCAAGTGTGAGGCATTTCCTGATTTCTCTATGAAATGGTAACTACTATCTTCAACAACCAATTCTTCCAGCCATTCTCTCTTAATCCCTTTGGCTATGTCTACACTAGCAATTTAGTTTGAATTAAGGAGCCTTAATTTGAACTAATTTGAACCCTGTCTACACTAGGCTTTGCCTAGTTGGAACAAAAATTTTTTTTTTACTTCTAACTAATCAAAGCTTAGTTCAAATTAGTTTGGCTGGTCAGTTCAAACTAATTTGAATATCTAGTTCAAACTAGCACAATATAGGCATGTTAGTTCAGACTAAACATTTGAACTAGGTGCATTTTTTTAGTTTGAATTAATTTTTAGTTTGAACTAGCTGTGTTTTTTTTTAGTTTGACCTAAATAAAGCACGGATGGTTCAAATTAAAAGTTAGTTCACACTAAAAAAGCGTACTTAGTTTGAACCAACTTTTGGACTAACCAACTCTGAACTAAGATTTTAGGTGTGGACGTAGCCTTTCTGTTCACGTGTCTCATTGCCTTTTCATAGCTCAGTTTTTAGTCTTTTGTTCAGAAGTAGCACAGATTCAGCCTGCCCTATAAATAAATGGGCGCCACACACATAGAGGGACCTGAAAGATTTGCACCTACTTGTACTAATTTGGCCCAAAGAAATAATCATGTCATAATGATATCATAGGAGAGTAATATGCACTAGAACATTTATAGAACATTTTATAAATGGGAAAAGAGTACATAATATAAATCAAAGAAAAGCACAACTGTTGTACAAAATCTATCAGTTACCTAAAATTGGGAATCTGACAGCTACAGTGACATAACATAGTTATGTAATTATGTACTAACCATCTTAATTCTCTACACTGATAAAATTTTAAAATGTCCTTATAAACCATAGTGTATGTATAACCACATTTACACATTATACTGGGTGCCACAGGTTCTGATACTTATTTTTAAGGTTATCTGATACTTCCCATTATCAGACGTTGTTCTTAGTTGCTTACAAATTTTGGGGTTTAATTTTCCAAGCTGCGTCTTTTTCTCAGTATGAATTTGAGGGGAGAGGGAAAGTTGGCTAAAATGATCCATTTTCAGAAAATAGAATTAGGAAAAAAAAGATATATTTCCAAATGTGAAAAAAAAAATTCTTGCAATCATTTGATCTTAGTGCCCAAATATTTTGGAGCAGGAACTTGACATTTTGCAGAGGCCTGCCCTGTTATCAGAAAGTTGAAGAGTAAGTGGTTATGGGGAGGGGGATAGGAGAGATGAGAGCAGTACCTCAGTGAGATAAGAGCATAGGTGAACGTAAGACAGGTGGGGATAGGAATAAGGAGGAGAGAGGGCAAGAGTGAAGGTGCAAGGAACCTAGGAGGGATGGGGGAGATGTGTAGTGGGTGTGGGGGGAAGAGGAACAGATTATAAACAGGATAAAAGGTTAAAAAGAAAAGCAAGAGGGAAAACAGCAAGCACTTTTGACTGACTCAGGATGTCAGACTGGGTGGGTCCCAGGGACAGGAAGGAGCTGGGAGGATAGCAACAAGAGAAGGGATAGGGACAGGAGCTGTGGAGTGGGTCAAAGGAGCAAAACAGGGAGAGCTTGGGTTGGGAGAGGCGGGGAGAAGAGTCTCCAGTCATTACAGAGCACGCCTCTTCTGAACTTGTACCCACATACTGCAAGTCTCTGTATTCTTTTGCTGTCTAGTAAATAGTTATGAAATCCACTCGCAAAGTGTGTGTTTCCATCCGCCTTTAGTGGCAGGCCTGCAAAGATAACAGCCTTTTATTTGCTGGTGCAAATGGTTGAGTCAGTAGTGTACAAAAAATGAACCCAGTTCTGCTGAAGATCCTGCTGGAGGAGCAGTGTAGTTCTATATCAGGAAAATTTTTTCAATTTTTTAGGATTAAAAAATGTTTTTTACTGTACTAAAAGAACAGTAAGATTGCAAAGTGAATGCATGGCACTTTTGTGTTCAGAGGATTGAATTCTGCCTACCTGATGCTTCCTCCAAAGTTTTAATAGATTTTGGTATTCTTCATTACTTGTCCAACCAGATGTGTAAAATTGCAGCCTGTTAACTGAGGGGCTTTACTGGCAGCTGATGTGGTGGCTGGTGAGAGATACACAGGTGTCAAGTAGATGCATGTGCATGCCCATCTTCTAGAATTAGTGATGCAAGAGGTGAAATAATGGATGGAAAATCTCCAAAGTGTACTGACTGACATTTAATTGCTTTAGAATTTCAATATAAAATATAAGTCACAGAAGGCAGGAAAAGTAGTTGAAAGAGAACCCCTTCACATTTAGACCAGGTATATTTCAGTAACTGGAAACTGAAGAAAATAAGTGCCAGAATTATTTTACATGAGCAATGGTTTGGTGGGAGAGAAGACACTGTTTTTTAAAAAACCTACTTTATCTTCATTAAATTGGATGGAAAAGCAATTGACTACTGAGTTTTATACAGTTGTTGCTGAGATTTTGGAATCTGTACTAAAGTATGAGGATGAGACCAAATGGACCAGCTGTTTAAAGGGAAAAAATATGAAAGATTGGAAATGCTTCTGAGATTTTTTTTTTACTTCAATTTCTCTATTTCACAATGTATAAATAAATTACTATTAGTATGCATTACCACCCGCCCTAGCTATACGATTTAGGAGAAAATAGTTCTAAAGGGAATAAAAAGATTCTTTTAATACAAAAGACTAAATTTCACACTTGCATAGGATTGATAAAGCTCTAGGGTAGGAGAGTCAGGATGAAAGAGAGTCATTGGTATTGGCTGTAGTATTAAAGACAGCAATACAGACACTAGAAAGACTTTACCTACCACAGTGAAGAATCTGGGCGAAGCTGAACAGAAATATATAAGATGTCTGTACACCAATGTAAGGACCTGCATAAGAAATTGGAGGAACTAAAGCTCCTAATGCCAGAAGTAAAACCATATATAGAAGTAACAAAAATATGGCAAAATAGTGGTCATGATTGTTGCATGGATATTGAGTGGTATGTGGTGTTCAGCAAAGACGGAATAAAGGTAACCATGGTGGAGTAACATATATTCTTGGTGAGATAGATCCTAAAGAAATTAAGAGTGATGGGTTAATAAAACAGAATCTGTTTGGGGGTCAAAATCCCTTTGGGAAGAATGGTAACAGAATCCACTAGGATAATTCGTGGGGGCTTGCTACAGACCCCTTCTAGGATCCAATTTGAATATGGATAAAGATCTCTTTAATATTTAATGAAATACTCCTAGATATTGTGTAGTGGTCTTTTTTTATTTTTTTATTTTGAGTATGTTAATTTCCTAGAGACAGGATGGAGGACAAGTGCCATATCCCTGGATGTGATAGTCAATAGATTTCTTCATGCTGTAGCAGGGATCTCAAACTCAAATCACCACGAGGGCCGCATGAGGTCTAGTAAGTTATCCCATGGGCCACATCATTGAAATCTTTTCATACAATGATATTGCAAATATCAGTAATGTTTGTGTCATTGTGGGCTGCAGGAAATAGCTGTATGGGCCGCGTGCAGCCCATGGGCCACGTGCTTGAGACCCCTGTGCTGTAGTCACTCAATCAATGTGAGATAATATTTTAGATTAGTATTAGTAAGGTAGAAAGAACCTCACAGAAGATCTGGTTATAGAGGCCAGCCTGGGTTTGAATGAGCATGAGCTAATTTAGATTAAACCAGTGGTTCTCAGACTTTTTTTGTATTAGTGACCTCTTTCATATAGAAAGCTGCTGAGAGTGATCCCCTTACCCCCCTGATTACAAGCCCCTAATCCCTGCACTGTGCTCTAGTTGCCCCTAATCATTGCAACTCCCAATCTGGGTAAACATACCTGTATGCACAGAGCAGCTGGTATTATTGATTTCATCTTGAAAGATACTGTCATGTGCCCCTTAGGAGGGTGTGGCAGGGGAAGAGCAAGGAGCAACATCAGGGTTCCCTGCATCCAGGTCACTTTTTGCACTTGGACTGTGTAAGGGGAGGGCAGAGAGCAGAAACTCCTGATGCTAACCTCATAGCACTGCCAAGGTGGGAAAAGTGACCTGAATACAGAGAGTCTGGGTGTTGCTTTGCTTTTCTTGCGCCCCCCCCAGTCACTGAGTGAGGGATAGAGGAATGCTTGGGGGAGATGACCAGTGTCTGTGTATTACTGTCTGTCCTCTCCCCATATGTTCTTTCATCAGGAGGGAGTAGGGAGCACCAGCTTGGGGTTCAGGGGCTAACTGTTTGAGAACCAAAGATTCAACCAGCGTTCTTGATTTCAAAAGGACAACTTCTAAAATAAAATAAGGGAGTTCAATAGGGAAGTGAACTGGACTGAAAACCTCAAGTATAGGAATGCAAAGGAAGTTTGGAATTAGTTTAAAAGTTGCATAATCTAACTCAAGCCTGCAACCCAAGCAGGGGCAAAAAGGTGTAGGGAAGGGATTGATGAGCAAGCATCTATTAAGCCTATTAAGAGGAAGCAAAAAGCCTATAAGAAATGGAAGATGTGAAGGGTCAGCAAGTAAAGCTAGCTCTTGATGGTCAAAGTGTATGACCCTGCAAAGGAAATTAAAACCAACAGGAAAAAAGGTTATAGCTGTATAAATAAAACAAAGGAAAAAAGTGGGACTGTAAACACCTAAGGAAGGGTTGGAAATTACCGTAAAGATAATCTGAGCATGGCCTGATACCTAAGTGCTTTGCCTCCATTTGAAAAAAAGGTTATGATGACCTTAGGCATAAAGTGGCAGGGTGGCAAATGGGAACAAGGATGTGGAAGTACCTATTGACAGTGATACTGGGTCAGAGCAATGGTCCATTTAGCCCACCCTCCTGTCTTTGACAGTAGACATTACAGGTGCTTCAGAGGGAATGAATGGAACAGGCTATCTTCAAGTGATCCATCCACTGTTAATTAGACCCAGCTTCTAGTTAAAATTATCATATCTGAAGTGGAAGTCAAACTCGAACAGTTTAATGGGACCAGAATGTGAGACTTGGATAGTCTCCATCCAAAAATAGTAAAGGAACTGGCACATGAAATTAGAAGTCCAATAACAAGGATTTTTAGTGAATGAACTTGGGAGTCATTCTCTATGATTGGAGAATTACTAATATAATACTTATTCTTAAAAAAGGTAGAAAATGATCTGGGAAACTACGGGCCTGTTAGTTTTTATCTTAATTATGTGTAAGGTCTTAGAACAGAAAGGGGAAATATTGAGAAACATTTAAGACCGAGAGATGAATGGTAACTAGGATAAAATACAACATGGTTTTACAAAAGGTAGACTGTGCCAGACCAAACTGATCTTTTTTTCAAGAAAACTTTTTTTTTTAGATGAAGGAAATGCAGTAGCTCTAATCTATCTACATTTCAGTCAGGCATTTGATACAGCTCTGCAAGAGAAATTATTAGATGAATTGAAGAAGATGGGTAATATGGGTATTGAAAGGTGTGTATAGAGGAAACTACAATGGGCCATACTGAAAGATGACTGTCAGGCTAAAATAAGATTATTAGTGGAGTTCCCCGGGGATCAGTTGTGGGACCAAGCTAATTGAACATTTTCTTTCATGATCTTGACACAAAAAGTGGGAGCAGGCTAATCAAATGTTTGAATGACATGAAGTTGGGAGGTATTGTCAATATGGAGGAAAGCTAGAATAGCATACACAGAGACCTGGAGGAGCTTGAAAAGTGGAGTAATAGAAATGAAATGAAATTTAATAGTGCAAAAAGCAAAGTCATGCATTTAAGGACTAACAACAAGAATTTTTGCTGTTAGCTAAAGATGTGTCAGTTGGAAGTGACAGGGAGCGAAATCCTGGGTGTATTGGTTGATAACAGGATGATTCTGAGCAACCAGTGTGATGCAGCTGTAAAATAAACTATTTTAGTCCTAGGACGACACAGGGGAGGTATTTCCATTGGATAGGGAAATGTTATTGCTGTAATACAAGGCACCAGTTAGACCTCCCCTAGATAGAATACTGTATGTATTTCTGGTTTTCTATGTTAAGAAAGATGAATTCAAACTGGAACAGATGCAGAGAAGGTCTGTTAGAATGATCAGAGGAATGAAAAGCCTACCTAATAAGAGAAGACTTGGTAGCTTGGCTTGTTTAGCTTACCAAAAGAAGACTGAGTGGGAGATATGATTGCTATCTCAATAGATCAGATATATACCACAGAGGAAGAGGAGTTATTGACGTTTAGCTCCAATATTACCATAAAACAAATGGATATAAATTGGTGATCAAGAACTTTAAGCTTGAAATTAAACTAAGAATTTTAACCATCAGAGAAGTGAAGTTCTGGAGCAGCCTTCCAAGTGGAGCAGTATGTGGAAAAAAACAAAATCCAACTTATTTCAAGATTGAGTTTGGTAAGTTTATGGAGGAGATGGTATGGTGAGGCTATCTACCAGAGCATGTGGCCCATATGTGACTGCTGTAGCAAACATCCCCAGTGGCCTGAGATGGAGCAGTAGGTGTGGAGGGCTCTGAGTTACTATAGAGAAGTCTTTCCCCGGTGTGTGTCTCATTGGCTTTCTGACATGCTTAAGGCTCAGCCTATTTGGAGTCAGGAAGGAAATTTCTCCCACATGAGATTGGCAGAGACCTTTGGAGATTTTATCATCTTCTTTTACAGCATGGGGCTTGGACCAGTAGCTGGTTTAAACTAGAGTAAATGGTGGATTCTCTGAAATCTTTAAGTCAAATTATGAGGACTTCACTAACTCAGTCAAAGGTTAGTGGTTTATTACTGGAGGAGGGTGGACAGGAAGGCAGACTAGGTGATCACAATTGTCCCTTTTGGCCTGCATCTATGAACTAGAGAAAATAAATATACATACAGAATATGAGTTATTAGGCTCTCTTTAGAAAGGGAAATCATGAAGGATTCATGGTTCAAGATATAGCATCCTCCTCCTCATCACAAAGGAAAGTTATTTCAAGATGCCATTTGTGGTACTTTACTTTTGTTAAACTTTGAGAGGAATGGGGGACAATTAGTTCTGCAGAATAGTAAGTGGAGACAAGGGTATATTCTCTGTAGTTAGCAGAATGGTTCCTGGGTTAAGCCAAATTGGGAAAATATATTCCAGATAATGAAATTAAAAAGTGAGTGGCCCTTTGAACTATTGGATATTTTACTGGATTTCATTAGGAGGTGTTAACTGTATAAATATATTAAATAAGGAAAAGTTAAACACTGATTTCTCATTTATTGATTCTGGTATGCTACCAGACTAGTAGAAAATGAAAACATAAAGCCAAGGCCCCTAGCACAAGTATTTAATGGAAGTTATGTAAGTACCCCCATCTAATCAACTCAGTAATGCAAAATAGATGTAGGTTATTGGTCAAGGATCAGGACTTAAGAATAGAGAAGTCTTTAGAAAGAAATGGGAACTACTGATTTTGGAACACTGAGGGACACAAAGGAATTTTTTTATTGGTTCATAGAACTGGATTTTCCTATTGTCAGCTTATCAAAGAAAATCAAATCATGATTTGTGAGGTTGTGATCCATCTTCTGTTAAAGATTTATATGAACTATGCATTGGGGGGTACTTTATAATTTTTATAGAAAATGGATTACATATTCTTGTGTTCAGCGAGGTATCTCTTGTGTGAAAGTGTACTTGGTTGCTTTGGGAAGAATCATGCTGTGGGCTGGTGGAACAGACTAATATTTATGGATTAGGTCTGGGAGACAAGAGAACTGGATTCCACTCCCAGTTGTCACAGACTCAAACTTTGTGTCTTTGGGCAAGCCCACTCTGCCTGTCCATGCCTCAGTTTCCCCATGCACATTTATCTGCCTGTCAGTCGTGATGTGCAGTTTATTTGTAAAATGCTTTCAGATTCTCAGATAGGAAGTATTATAAAAGGATTGTGGGTTTTCAATTTGGAGCTGACCATATGATGGAAAAACATTTTAGGACTCTGGTTAATTATAGTGTGTGAAGAGACTTAAGGGGGGTGATATTCTTTTTTGCAATAGGAGACTTTATATCATGTTTACAGTATTCTAATGCGGCGGTTCTCAACTGCTGTGTTGGGACACATTACTTGGTTGCAATAGAGCTGGAAGTGTGTCACGGAGAGCTGGGGAGGTAGCTGGAATTGATCTGGGAGGTGTGGGCTGGTGTGGCCCCTAGGGTCATGGCACACCAAGAAGTATGTCTTGACCTGCAAAGGGTTGAGAACCACTTTTCTAAAGGATTTCCAACCTGAACAATGAAGGAGAAAACATTTGCAAAGGGGGATGATGCTATTTTGTGATTACAAAGTAGGCTATAATATTTGGGGAAAGCCCTTGAAACATTAATGAACTGATACCATGTAAGGTTTTAAGTGTATTGCTTCTGCTCTAGTTTACAAGTAATTTAGCAAGAAATGAGTCTGTTTGACTGAATAGTATTAAGACTTCAGAGCTAAATCAGGATGTCACTGCAGTAAAACTAGAACGATATAGTATTGGTATCTGAATAAAAGACAAATATTTGCATAAAATATTATCGGATGATATGTGTTTCAGTTCTAGTGCTGTCGTCTGGTCCTAAAGAAAATATTCCTTTCTGTTCCCACACCTCAAATGACAACGCTAAAAATGTCAGTAGGAATTATAAATTTTTGTAGGCTTCCCACCCTTCTTTGGTGCCCATGAAGTATATTGGGTTGTCAGTAGTGAATAATTAAGGCCTCTGTGTATCTACAGAACAGCTGCAGTAACGGCAATACAATGCAAGCTTTCTTCTCACTGCCCTCACCCACATCTACAGTGACTCTTTATGGTCTCTCTGAGGTTACCAAGCAGACCAATTAATATGCATTGCAGTTGTGTCCTTTGTACTGTGGATGCCTATCCACTAGGAACTGAACTGAAGTCACCAAGAAGTCATTGAGTTGATAATGACAGTTAAAAATTAGCTGGGCTAGATTTGAGTCAGTGACATAATGGAATTGCCAGAGGACCCAAGTGACCAATGCTAGCTTTATGTTTAAAATATATTATTCAGTATATTTTTAAATAAAAATAATAATTAAGAGCAATAGAAATGAAACAGCCGCAAACATGGAATGAATTACAATATCAATAAACAATACAGCTCTTTTCATATGATTTCAAAAGGACTTTTCAGAATAAAAAGCCAATACTTTATACCAAAACCCCCCCATCCAAATAGTATCTGATTATTGATGAACAGAGTGTATTCAAGTGGGTATGTGGTTTTGTGTTAGCAATCTTAACTGTGCTGAGATTTTCTTCCCCAGATTATAGAAGAAAAGGATAAGAAAGAGAACCAATGACATACAAATACCAAAAAATACACACACAAGAAATAATAAGAGTGAATAAATATACAAAATGGCAGTACCCTAATAATGTCTTCCTCTAGTAAAAATAAGCAAACAAGAATCCCTAAAAAGGATATATGCACTCATTTTAACAAGCATTGGGAGAATCCAGTCCATCATATCTGGAAGCTATGAAGAAGTATCCACACTATTTTGACTTTCTTTAGGACTGCTTTTAATCAGTGAAACGACATTCATGGGACAAATGCCCTTTCTCAGAGTTTTTCCATTGACTTCATGGGATCAAGAGTTAGGCCCATACCAAAGAAACTTCAGGCTTGCTCAGCAACCTATTAAAAGAGACAATGGACTCTCTCCCTACATGTCTATTGAAGTGTTTGATCCTAGACTGTATCTTTAAAATTGTTTAAAATCTAGGAGGGCTGTGAGGTTGTCCACAAGCAGACTAACACTGTAATTGTGAGGCAGCTGGAATTCCTACTGCTTAGATACCCATGGCACCCTTCACAGTTCTGTAGTGACTCCAGTTCTAGGAATCTCTGTCCAGTGCTCTTATAAAAGCATCGTGGTGGGCTATACAAACCCTATAATGGAAAAAAAAGAGTTAAGGAGCAGCTCTGGCTTCAGTTGTCCTTTCTGCACCTACCAGCCCTCACAAACTGGAGGCGGAGTCTAGAAAGAGAAGCAGAGAAGCTCCAAGGGAGGCCGACAATGGAAGGGAGAACATCTGTCCTCTCAGGAAGGAGTATGTCAGGAGCTCTTAGTCTGGCCAATCCTGAAAACAAAAGACTGGTGAATTTTGGAGGTCAAATCTGTGATTTTATGTTAGGTTCTTTACTTTGTGGACAGAGAGGACGCTGGTAGGAATTAATTCAGGGAGGCAGCTGCATGACCCCCCACAAAGTTCAGATCGTAGCTATCTACCATTGGGCCCTGGATCAGAGCCTGATGAAGAGAATGGAGTAGGGCTCACTTACCAACCCCTAATGAGAGAACAAATGTCAAAAATGTGTCCCTTAGTGAGAAAACTAGTTGGGAAAGATCCTGCAAGTTCCAGACCCTGACTGCCAGGGAAGCCGTTAAGCCTTTACTGACTTCTATAGACTTTCATGTTGTTGGGATCCTTATATTCCCCCTGAAAAGGGGTGGGATCGTATATGTGGCCTGGCTGGAGGACCGAGTCCCTGAAAAGACAGACTCCTACATGACAGAGTTATACTCACAAAGGGGAATGCCTGGAAGGAAGACAAACTGCCACACCCTGGCCTGTTTGGCATAACGACTGGTGAATGTTTTCCTTCTCAAGCATCCTCTGTGGGGTTGCAGTTCTTAAAATAGCTTGACTCCAGATGTAAATTGTTTTAGGAATGCTCTGTTGTATTATGAAATTTGATTTTGTTTTATTTTAGGGAGTTCGGTAAAAGAACTTGAGGAGAATCAACACCACTCAAGCTTTCCTCTCCTAGTTTGTGATGTGACCAAACTCCTCAACAGTGATAGTCTCATAATTCACAAATTATTTACTTTGTAACTGGCACATGACAGAAGTTTGACAGAAAGTGAAGATGAGGGGAGTTGTTGGTATATGTGCTATATGCATCTTCTGCATACCATACAGTTTTTAATAAACTAGGCTCCAGTCCTGCCAAGTCTTATGCATGTGCTTAACTTTACGATTATGAGCACTCACAGCAGGCGTAAAGCAGGGGTGGCCAAACTTATGGAACTCAAGAGCCACACAAGTTGATAAACCTTCAGGAACCATGCTGAGGCCTACAGCCATATACTTTTACCTATTCCAAAATTACTAAGTTTAAAATTCATAGCACACTTTAATTTTATCGTAAAAAGAGGACAAATATCAATCCTATTTGTATCAGATTCTAATAATTACTTAAGGTTACCACGAAAATTAGGCCTATACAATAAAAACTTAACTCCTACTCAAAGTAAAAGACTGCAGACTAGTAGCGAGTTTTTTAAAATTCTGACCATGCCGCACTTCTCCCCGCCATCCCCAGCCATGCTGTGCTTTTCCCCACCATCCCAACCCCCTCTTGAACTCCTAGGCTGGGGCTGCTTTCCTAAACTGATTTGCTGACGTTCTTCTGGGAGCCACAATTTTTCATTCAAGAACCACATGTGGCTCCCAAGCCAGATTTTGGCCACTCCTGGTGTAAAGTATAAATATATACAGGGGACTGGACTTGATGACCTTTCATAGTCCCTTCCAGATTCCATGATTCTGTGTGTAACCTGCTAGGGTGGGCTCAAATTCATTTACTTGCCCCTCTTCAGTGCCTCCCAGAGAAACCCCTGCGGAAAGCAGCTGGAGAGCCAGGATGCAGTCTGTTCAGGACTCAGCAAAGACTGCTCAGAGTTCCCATCCCGCATTAAACTACTACTCAGCATAAACATAACAGTGAACTTTGACTAACCAAACAGACCTTATCCTAAGAAACCATAATAAATTTAAACAAAACAGTAAGAAACCAAGAAGTCCCAAAGTTCAGGTGGAGTCACCCTTATCTCAGTTGTACTCTCTAAGTCCTTGAGGCTTGAATGCAAAACAGAAATCATCCTCATCATCTCTAGCTGCAGGTATCTTCAGGTGAATGCCATGCAGTCCTTTCTTCTTCCTGTGTAGCCAGCACCACACAATCAGGTCACTGGCCATCCAGCTCTCAGTTCTGTTGCAGACAACTCCCCTGCAAAACAGTCCAAAGCAGAGAGAAAACATTCTTTAGTCACTCAGTCCCTGAGCACATGGACTCTGCAGCTCTCTCTGTTTGCTCCTCTCCAGGCTGCTCTTCTCAGGCTTCTCCCTGGGCATGTTAACTCCAGCAGAACAATAAAACTTGTGGCGCATGCTCAATGTGCTACCACACCCTGTTACCAGAAATTTCTGGTTTCTGGGCTGCAAACTCTGCCCAGCAATGTAACCCAGCCATAAGGGATCGCTGAAAGAGATTGCACCTTTTTTGGCACATGGGTTAAATGTGCACAATTGTTTATAAGACTGGTGTCTCAGTGAAGATTGCGACTGGCATTAGAAAGTTTCACAACATTTTTTTCTTTGTGTTTTAAAATGAGTAAATTATATTACAATAAACAGAAATACTCTGTGAAGAGAGGAGAAAATGTTGTTTATCTGGTCAGGTGGTTTAGATTAGTAGTGATGCAGGTCTGTGTTATGTTACTTTAAATCATAGTGTCCCAACAGGATATAAATTATGAAGATTGTTACAGTATGTTTCAGCCAGTGTAAGATCAACAAATTGGAATAATTCTTTATAGGAAAACCACAGTGCACTGGTGTCCCAATGAGGTTTATAACTGGCATAAAAAAGTGTTCCTAAATAATGAAGTGGAATTCCACCTATGACATATACTGTTTTATTATTATGCTTATGTTTTGAGTATTCTATATATGACCTGTTTCATATTTATGATGGTGTACAGTTAACTGTAAAGCGAAAAATGGTGGGTTTTCTCTACTTTACTCTTGCTCAGTTGTCCCCATGACAACAAATTGCTAAGTATATGGGTCGAAAGATGACTTTCTAACTGCCTAGTACCAGATGCTTGGAAACTTGCTCTGAAATCCAGTATTTCTTTTCTTATACAGTATATCTAGGCAGTAGTGAAGACTCTTCATTTAGAACTTTGCTGATAATTTATTCTTACCTTACCACTTCACTTTCTCCTCTGTATTGGCTCAACAGTCTTAACAGAAGTTCATTAAAAAATACACACACAGAGCTAGGATAAAAAATGTGCTAGGAACGTTCATTTAAATGTGATTACTTTTCGTATGTTCTATTTGTGTTCCCCAAATATGTAGGGTCTCAGAAAGTAAATTTCCAAACACCACACCAAAGCAAACCTTCTATGCAAACCAAATATTAAATGTCCATGAGCAAGTTCTTGCCTCAGGTGTGCTTAAATGCTCATTCAATCAGGAATTAAAATGATGCCTAGTAGTGTATCTGAACAACTGTCATTAAGCAGTGCAACTCAGAATTTGAATATATCTTAAGGTACAGTGCACAAAATATGAAAAGAACAAAAGAGTGGAGAATTCAGACCAGGAACCTTTTACATCTGCATTGCACAGGTGAAAGTTACCTCAGGGCAGAATCAGGCCCTAATATATTTGGGGAAGATAATTGGATTTGTGGTTCAGTATCCCTTCTGGAGTCCTGAAATTCTCACCCCCCTCCTTATTATTTTCTTTAGATGTAATTAAAACAGCTTATCTGAAGTATGACATACCATGTTCCAGTGTGTATAGTGCTTTCTACTGAGATTATAAAGGCTCTAAAATAGTTCAAATTAGCCATCCTCAGTGCTTGTCACTGAGATCTCTGACACAGTTTAGGTTAGTAAGACAGTCCATGATACAATGTAAGAAAGGTTGAGAAGCACTGGTCTAGATGATGACCACCCTTCCCCTCAAGCTGTGCCTTTGAGTGTCCATGTAGATATGTTTAATGTGTACAGTATGGAAAAGATGGATGTAACTGCTCCTAAATACTCTGCTCCCTGGCTTCTGGGGTGGTTTGTGTTTTAAATTTTCCTGATGAAACTAGACTTTGAGTCTATTTTGTTATCAGGTGCCTGGGGATCATTTTAGTGTGCAAATTCTAGACACTATGGACTATATCACTTCTTGGCCTCCTTTCAAGAACTGCTTCAGTTCTCATTGACTCTTGGACTATTGACATGAAGGATTGATAGTATAACAATCATCAATGAGGCTTTTGGGCATGAACATGGAATCTCCATACTTAACCTCTTTAGAAATGTATAATAGATAGGGTTGCATGGCTCCGCAGTTCCACAGCTGGAGTAAATACCAATGGTTTGGAGGCAAGGACGTGGCATTTGGAGCGGGCTGTAAGGTTCTTAATGGGCATCTTCAACTTTTCCTTAGTCTCTGTGACTTGGGGAGAAGAAGGACTAATAATGAGCTCTAGCTAGCGAGAGGTTGATCATAACCTGCTTTTCCACTTACCCTGTATCTGGGAGCTGCAATAATTCCTAGAAACTTGTTTCCTCAATTTTAGTATGTGGAATCCACAGTTTTCTTCTAGTTTAAAACTGATTCTTGTAGAAATGGGTGTGGAGGTGCAATGGAGTTCAGTGGACTCACACACACACACATTTCTTTTCCAAATAAAAGATGCTAGTAGAATAACAGAACTGGGGACTTTTAGTTTACTGCAACTCCAAAGCACATGTGAAATCACAAACTTGTTTTATCCTCTCATCATATGAAAATAACAAATTAAAAATAAAACTTCAGGAAATACTCTTGAAGAAAACTTGTCCTCTGTCTCCCCAAGAAAAGCTTGATTCTATTTCAGGATTCTCTAATGGAAAGTTCAATTTGTGCAATTGAACCAGCATTCTTTATATCAGATTTCTCTTTTTCTTCACACTTATTTCAAAGTGCAGCATGATTTTCTGGCATTTTAAAATCTAGACTTGCAGAATGGGTGAATAACTAGTCTATAAATACCCATTAGACTTTCTGTGAAGTTTCGAGGGCCCAAAACAGAGTACCCAACTCTATGTTGGGTACTTTAATTATGATTAATGGCATCTTTCAAAAAGCAGCAAAAAGTCTATCATTTTAGCAGAGAACCATAAAGGGAACTGAACACCATGCAGACAGGATGCAGTAATCTGGTAATAGATAATATAAGGTAAATACCTGCAGGCTTGCTGCTCTTCTCAGTGAGGAGCTCAATACGACTTTTTCCATTGAATTCAATGAGGCAGGTTCAACCTCTTTTAACTGAATTCTGATCCAGAAATTGTTTTAATAGACAAAAATAAATGCATTGTTACAAAATAATTTGTTAGTTTAGTTACGCTACATCTTTGTAACCTTGTGTCTCTCTCCTTTCTCTGTTAATGGATCAGCATCTTTCTAGTGTTTATGTTCTGCCTTTTTTAAGCAGTCAGTTAAGCACCAAACGCTTCTTTATGCCTAAATACTCTGCTGCTTGTTCTCGCACACCTTGTTGTGCATTTAATCATTTTCATTATGCACATGCAGTATTTCATATGTGCAGGCCATATAACTCATACACATGGCTACATTTTTAGGCTTCATTTGTGAAAAAGTTTGTCTGCAGTCTTGTTTTCTTTGAATCCATAAAAACAGCTGCAGATTGTAATTGCATCTGGGATCATTTTTCCTGCAAGTAGAGTTCAACCACAGAACAAGTGAGCTGAGTCCAACAAAAAGAGGTTCTGATCCAAAGCCCACTGTAATCAATGGAAGGACACACTGACATCACTGGCTTAAATGGGTTTTGGAATAGGCCCATTGGGTCAGACTATTAAAGGCATTTAGGTGCTTAAAGGCTACACCTATACTAGCAGTTTAGTCCAGATTCTTACCGTTCAAACTAACTAGTTTGAACTAAGCTTTGCTTAATTTTTATAGTTCAAACTAGGTAAAGCCTAGTGTAGATGAGGAGCAAATTAGACGGGAGTAAACATCCTTAATCTGGACTAAACTGCTAGTGTAGGCATGCCTAAGGACTAACAACTTTTATTTATTGTTAGTCTTTAAGTGAGACTTGTTTGTTTTTTACTGAACTAGACTGACACAACTGCCTCTTTGAAACTTGGCAACTGATAAGTCTTGTGGAAGAGAGTGCCTAGGAAAGGCACCTTCTAGTGATTTTTCAAAGGGTGCATGCGGGTGCAAGTGTCTATGAGAAAACAAATATGCCATATCTCAAATTGCAGTCCAACCATAACATCATTCCTCTGAATAGGGATTCTTTACTAGATAACCTTCTGGTTAGGGATACAGCTACCATCCATTTCCATGGTGCATGATCTGCTCTGTGTGTGGGTCAATTTGGAAAGGCTGGATAAAGGGGAAAAAGACAGCCTGACTTCCCTGTTCTGTGGCTGTCTCCTTTCTTGAAAATACATGTGCAGTGGCTGTAACACACAGCTTATGTACCGTAGGTTGCAGCATTTCCTCTGTAAGTCAGGCTTCTGTACCAGACAGGGACTAGCTTCAGAACTTCCTTCCTAGAGAGCTAAACTGGAGATGCATTCACTTTAATGCACTACCATGTATATCTGTTTTATAAGATAAGTGATGTAACACAGGGAGCCGGCTAATGGGTCAACAGTAAGATAAAGTTCAATGTTCCACTGTAGTTGCAATCTGAGAAATGATGATAGCATAAACGCAATGGAGCCAGACCACTGGGGAGCAGGGAGAAGTTGCAGAGGGTTCAGAGGTTAATCTCCAGTAGGAAAGCCTTAGCACTTTTACCCAATTGACCATCTGGTTTGGGTTTGACCATGGGATGGAATGATCTGAACTTGACATAAATAAGTCTTTAGATGTCAGTTGCTTTTCTAGGGATACTAGAGTTGATGCAGACTATATTTGCTGGAAACGAATTTTGAATATATTGTTAGACTGTGAGTATAGAGGAAAGAGACTGGAAGAGACAGCTGAAGTAAGTTTGGGAAGTCCAAGTCCTTCAAAGCTCAAGTCAATTACAACTTAAGATGTCTGACTCTGTGGTTTGGGTTATGCTGATGCAAAAAGAAAGAAGAACATAACCCCCAAAACAACCCCCTCCCCCAAAGCAAAAGTCCCCAAAGCAGAACACTTATTCCTTTATATGACAGAGCTCAGTCTTCAGCTACTGGTGTTTGTATTGTTTGAAGACAAGTTCAAAACTAAATATCTTCTGAATGAGTAGAGAATGATAGCAAGATTTTGCAGTTTACTTCACACAGTACTTTGGAGATTTTTGGGGAGAAGGAAGAGCTCCTGGGGAGATGATGAGGCCCTTCAATATGTTAGGACAATCCCTTGAGCATCACCTGAAAGAGATCTAATCAACTGACTGGGGATTGTATGCTTTTTGATTCCGTAAAATGAAATTCTTCCATTGACTATGGACAGAAGATGTAACAGTGTTAATCAGGAAAGCTGTCTATTGAAATTATTTTATAGCACCAAATGAGGAAAAGAATGGAATTTTATCCCAGTGAGGTAGATAAAGAGCAGGACTTGACTTTCTTTCAGATGATTCCCACTCTTCTGACAATGAAATGTCCAAAAACACATATATCACCACTGTATCTCTGAGGAAAGCAAAAGTAGTCTGTTGGCAGTCACCTGGAAAGGGAAGTGGGAAACAGTATGCAGTCTGATCTACAAGAAGTAGAGATGGCTGAAGTGTTTTCTATAAGTGGACCACATGGTAGCCATGTTCCACTTTGTACTTTTCTGGCAGAATGCCGACTGAGCCAGTTGCTGGGAGTTCCCCTGGTGGCAGACTGTTGGCATAATAAATGTTACATCATCCCCCCTCTAAGGGGAAGAAAGCTTGGGCACTATTGTACTTTAGTCAACCCCAGTTGCTATATTGGTTCCCTGGGTATCATTTTAGTGTGGTGTAACATAGAGCAGTTCTGTGCTGCTACAAATTATTCAAAGGGCTAAACCAGCTCCAGGACTCGGGGGATGTACAGATGCCTTTGTTCCCCCATTGAGTCCTGTTGCCTGGGCTATTGTCAGCTCAGTCAGACCTGAGGATTTAGCTCCATAGGAGTGTAGTCTTTGTTTTTTGGTTAGCTAGCTTCTGACCCAATTTCAGTATTCATTATGTGCTTAAGTAGTTTGTGTAAGGAATCTTTAGACTATGGATTGTTTGCAAACTGTTGATTTCAACTATTCACTGTTTATTATTTGTGCTGTGTTACTGGTCATATAAGTTGTAGTATTGATTCTGCTCACTAATAAGTAGGACATTTTTTGAAACTGGAGAAAGTTGTAGTAAATAATGGACATCTGGTCTGTTGAGAAAAAGAGTCCTTTTGGATTCATATATATATTTTCAGCTGTTGCCTGAATAGTCACAAATAATGAAACTTTAGAAATTGTAGTGATCCATAATCTTTTTTCACTTTTCAAAAACATACTTCATACTGCTCTTATATATCATAGACTTGATCTGGCTTTCACAGACTTCTCTGGAAGGTTTGCTACTGATTGCAGGACTGGGCACAATATGGGTTATTCAGATTTTTTCTTGAGAAATATTGGATAATATAAGAAAGCTGGTAAATATTTCTCTCACGTATCCTATTATAAATCAGGAGCAACATCACTGAAGTCAATGGAGTTATTATGTAAACTCGTCATTAGAATCAAACTATCAATGCTTACTGGAATTATTTCAAACCCTAGTAATTAGCATTACCAATCTTTCAACAATTTCATTTGGAAAGGTCATTGGATTAGTACCTGACATGATGAATTCAGACACATAGTGATCAAACAGTCTGCTTTTTCAGCTCACAGGGATTTAAGAAACAATTGGATCTACTAATTCTTAGTAAAACCAAGATTTAATGACTAGAAGAAGCAAGGTTAACCAATTCAACTTCTATGTCACTCAGTTTTGAATCATTGCTGGTTTAATAGCATCTGAACTGGCAGTGAGCCAATAGAGGCTTCTGGGAAGCCTCATGATACCTCCCGGTGGTCAAATAGCATTCAGAGACGTCAACAAAATAGCACTACTATTCAGGAAGTTCTGTTCCTTTGTTTTGTTTGAACTCTGCCTTCAGGAAGCCATTTACATTGTATTTTACTTTGGTCACGGGGGACATGCTTTTGGTTGTTGTAGTGCAATTCCCACTAGAGAGCTGTAACATTCAGACATCCCAAAGACTATGTCTATGCTAGCAAATTAGTTCAAATTAAGATGTCTTAATTCAAACTAATTTGAACCCTGTCTACACTAGGCTTTGCCTAGTTCAAACTAAAAAATTGCTTAGTTTGAACTAATTTGCATATTTAGTTTGAACTAGCACAACATAGACATGCTAGTTCAAACTAAATAAGTTCAAACTAGCAGTTAGTTTGAGCTAAGCACTTATTTTAGTCCAAACAGACTTGTAGTTCGAACTAGCCGCACTTTTGTAGATGTAGCTTTAGAGGGCTTATGTGTAGTTTGAAAGCATGAGTCTCTCATCAAGGGACACCAGTCTAATAAAAGATATCACCTCACCCGTCTTGTGTCTCTCGTATACTGAGACCAAAATGACAAAAGAACCCTATATACAAACTTCCCAGTTATCAGCATGTTAGCAGTGTTCCCTCTTTGGGTTGGGAAGGCTGTGGCAAGACTGTTCTTTCAGTATCTTGATGTCTCTGAGCTCCTGGATACTTATTAACCTAACTGCAGGTGGATTCAGCACAGGTTAGTTGATGTCCTAACAATGAAGGGTGATTAGGTGCTCATGCTGATTTCAGGTCTGCCTGATTTCTTTAATATTCTTGATCATGAGTTATTGCTGACCCACATGTAGAAGTGGGTAAAGTTGTTATTGAGTGGTTATGTATCTTACTGGCTAGGAGGTCCACCCTCGAGGTGTAGGGGGGATTTTATTAGTGAAACACAGACTATTTTTCAGACGTTATGAAGTTCATGCGGAGGCATTATTGTCTTTGGTATGCTGACGACAGCTGGTTTTACATCTCCATCCTAACTGGTTCAGCCTGGGTATTTGAATCCTTTTTTCAGTGTCTAGTGGCAACTGGAGCATAAATGACAAGAAGATGGCTGAGGCCCAGTCTAGTTGTTATGGAAGCTGACTGTAGTTTGGGAGGAACAAGAGAACACAATATAGAACTTTTCAACTGAGAAAGTGCATCAGTCACTCATTATCTGACACCATCCTTTAGGTGGCTGGTTAGACCAAAAACTACTGTCAGATAACCCACCAGGAGCTGTTGTCAGGATGTTGGTTTTTTTTTTTTTTTCCCTCCTCATCTGCACTTATCCAGAAGGGCAAGTTCTTTCTCTCTCTCTAATGTGAATCTAGATATCTTGCTGCGTGCTTTTGATATTTCATGTTTAGGCTCATGCAGTGTCCTTTATGTGAAATTGTTGTAGCAGCTGAAGCTAGAGCAAAATGTGGTTGCACTCTTGAGACTCGCCCTCTTTTTGCAGTCCTCGCCAGAAATTAGTGAGGGGTTCTAAAAAACCCTCTTCCCTCTTATACAGATGGGCTCCCTGAATTATTGGAGATGAGGTTGGGAGGTGGAGCAGCTCTCACCAGGCTGCTATTTCCTCATGCTTTTGTAGGTGGTTGTGGGTAGGGGGAAGGAAATGGAGTGATCCTTGGCTACAACTTGTTTCTTGCCTGGCATAAGGAGAAAGGACCAGACTGTATCCCAATGGCACAAACTAGTTCCCCTGCTCCTAGTCCCGCACAGTCCAACACTGGTTAGATAAGGCCAGTTGAGCCCGTGGTGAGCAGTGTGTGCTGCACTGAGCACTCATCAGCTTCTGCACTGAATCAAATAGAAGTGACTTTTTTGACCCACATACCCCTTAATGGCTTGGTGGCTTCAGACTCTGCTTTGTGGCCAGGTGGCCACAGTTGCAGTCAGTGGGGAGGGGGCAGAGCTGCAGACCCTCCTCCACTCAATGTAAAGAAGAGGGAGCTGCTGACAGTGCATTCTGCTTTAGCAGTCCTCCATTTTGCAATTCACTCCAATAACCTGAATGTATTTAATTGCAGGGCACTTTGCAGAGCCTGTGAATCTGTTCTCTGCTGCCGCTTGGGAAGGGTGGGCATTCAGAAAAACAGAGGTAGGCAGTGATGGGGGATGGGGTGGTACTGCTTTGTTTGTTGCTTGACTTCAGCAGGACATTTTTTAGGCTAATTTGTGGCTAATCTCTATGGGTCAGATTCTGCATTCCAGTTTAGTAGCACCTCCCTTTCGGAGTAGCTCTATTTGGATTCCAAGGGGCTACTTTTGAATAAAAGGACTGCTCAGTAAGAGTTATGGTGTCATGATTTGGCCCTTTACAATTCTGCTTGCATATCACCTAAACTAGGAGTGTCAAGCTTGTTTGCTGTGGTGGGCCAGATTTGATTTAAATGTACTTCATGTGGGCTGTACATGCCACACATGGAAATACTAGGGCCTGAACTCTTGTGGCATCATGAAGTTCTGTGTATGTGAGACTGCGCACTGCAATACTGGGAGATCACACACTCTCCTTCATAGAGGGAGATGGAGTGTGGTGCTGTGGAGTGCCGTCACAGGCCAGGTAGAAGAGATTCACGAGCCACATGCAGCCCCACGGGTTGTATATTTAACACCCCGATCTAAAACATCACACTCAGTGTTTCTAGGTGCTAAATAAAATGAAGTTAAAAAAATATAAAACAGTAGCTTGGCAAATATCAACTTCGCAAATGAGATGCATTTCTAAGTGCCAGCTGCTTGATTTATGAATACATTTAGATAAGAATAATCAGATCCAATAATAAATGTTATGTGGGAATACAAGAGCTAATTTTACAGCTGTATCCAGAACCCTGTCACTTTGACATTGACATACACTGCAACCATTTGTTAGTTTTCTCCATGCTTTCTAGGTGAAATGTTTAAAAAATCACTAGAGGAGTGAAAATAGAGAAATGGTCTTTCTGTCAAGACATATCTTTTGTCACCTGTTACCATATTGTCAGGGATTCTTCTGCATTATACTGCTACATTGGTTCTTATTCACAGTTAATTTATGCTTTTCCTTTTCTAATCCACCTTTTGCCTGTACAGACCTGTTGTCAAAGTTATCTCTCCAGAAGGACTGGATGGAGCTTCCTCCAAACCTTGGCACCAGTTCCTTTTTAGTGGGCTAGATAGAGTGTGAGATGGAGGAGTTAGATGAGGCTGTTGCACACAGATTCAGAAGACTGCAAACAACATATTAGAATATTATGGGCAACATTGCATTTGCCATTAGTTGCAAATTTAGGAGGCCTAAATACATTTTATTATTTCAGCCTAAGTAGTAATTGTTTCCAGTAGCACTCACAATGCGCTGTATGCATATAAGGTATTTGGGCAAGGGGACTATAAGGAATAGAAAGGGAGAAACAACCTGAGGATTAAGATGAAAGAGGACAGCATGAGGTCACAAGCTGACAAAAAAAGGGAGCAAACTGAGATCCGTGGGGAGAAGAGATAAAAGGAGGAAGAGGGGAGACAGAAAACAAAGAAGAATAGAAGAAAAGTGGAAAATGATAGCTAGAGGAAGAAAAAAGTTGAAGAGACTGGTTGGTCACAGACAATCTGGATGGAAAACCCTGATGATGTTGTAATCTTCTGCCTATGTTTAAATGTACACATGCTGAGTAGTCCCAGTGAAGTCAGTGGAACTTATCGGAGATCACAACGCTAAACACTTGTGTAAGTCTCTGCAGGAGCGAGCCCTAGCCCAGAGAAAACCCAAGTCAAATGTTGACAGCTTTAGATGCATCAAGGAAGAAAACAGTGCCACCATTCCCTTCTGAAAGAACTGATGCAGAACCTGCAGACACATCTCCCCTGCTACAATGATCAACATCCTGAGCAACACAAGTTTCAAGATCCATGGGTCCTCCACATGCCTATCACAACATGTGATGTACCTCTTCTAGTACACTAAATGCCCCCAATAGCTATGTGGGTGAATCCAGATGATCACAAAACTGTCAAATTAATTGTTACAGGAAAACGATAAGACAAAAACACACTGTCACTAGTGGGCAAACTGTTTTGAAAAACCAGTCACTGTACAGCTAATCTGAGTCCTCAGCCTCAAATAAAACCTGAACAATGCTTTCAAAATAAGAGCCTGGCAGCTTAAATTCATAACTTTGTCAGACACTAAAAATCATGTCTTTATAAAAACACTGAATGTATGACTTATTATATTTTATCAATTAAAATTAATCCATCTGCTCCCCTCCTCCTTTTCTCCTTATGACTGGAATGATATTAATTAGCCAGTGGACCTTGAATAGTCCCTTGAAATGTGTTATGATAAACAATCCATTCCACCTTATTTAGCAGTGAGTTCTCAGACCCAAAAAAGAGCTCTGTGTAAGTGTGAAAGTTGTCTTTCTCCTCAACAAAAGCTGATTTAATAAAATATTATCCCACTTACCTTGTTGTCCTCTTATCCTAGGCCAAAATGGTTACTAAATGCAAGGGGGTGTAAAACATAGGATCAGGTCATAAAGTAACAGCAAATCAGCAGTTTACAGGCTCAAACCATGGGAAGCCTGAAGTCAAATCAGCCTTTGTAATGGGAAAAGAATCCATAGTCTCGATTCAGTCCTGCT